>OY751412.1:5604876-6204876 GCA_963565655.1 Aleiodes testaceus
AGCCGTGGGTGAAGCGTAAAAGAAGCGGAAAAAAAAACCCGAAGAAATCACGTGAATTAATTTATTCCGTGTCACGCCAAGGCTAGATTAAAGAGATAGTCTCATTTTATCACATCTAACCAGTGTCAAAATACATCTATTAACAGTATTTTAAACCTAGTCTAACCATCAATTAGCATGAAAACATTTATCCCAAATGAGGAATATTAAAATGAATAAAAAACTAACTTTGAAGAAGAAAAAAAAAGAAGAAGAAATATACATAAAAGTGAAATTTCAAAGGAAAAATCTACACGTGAATCTGCACAAATTATCAAGACCCCCCAGAAAAATTGAATACCATTAAAAATTCATGAGTCTTCTTTTCTTCCCCTCATGAAATTTATTATAAAATATCCACAATTATTTATTCAAGAAACCAGAGGACAAATACTCGAGTGTCTTTACAAAATTAACGAAAAAAAAAATAAATAATAATAATTCCTGTCGTCTAGTTTACGCACTCGTGAATAAATATTATCGTTAAGATCGTGTCGTGAGAAGGGAAATATGCGGATAAAGAGAACTAAGGGAGTTTTTAGTTGAGTGCATTGGTGCAAAAACAAGTACAAGAATTTCCCTTTTATTTTTCTCTTCAACTGCAATGTGCATTGCAGCATTCCACCATTGAACTACCGATGATTCTCTTTTTTTTCCTCCTCTTTTTAACTCTCAAAGTATTGAGGTACTTTAGCGACAGTGGCTTTGAAAAAACATTTCACAAGTATGAAATGTTATCCCATGCAATAAATCCTACCGGGGGAATATACCCTCGACATGCCCATGTATTTTATACTCCCACTTCACATTTACTCTCCAATGTAATGGATTTTTCATCTTTCCCTCGAACCTCCATCATTCCCCCAAAAATCATTAAACAAATTGTACAATTAAAAAAGTAATATAATTCAGTTAAATTCACAGGCTCTCGACCTGAATAACATAAAAATAGAATTAATCAATTTAAGTACATAAAAGAAAAACGGGGTAAATGCTTTGTCAAAGGAGAAAAAAAAGAATGCTGAACGTTCGATCAAAGAAAACAATTTTATTTCTCCCCTATTTTTTATTCCTCCTTTTCCCAAGAAAAGAAATAGAACACTGGCTTAAATCCAATCCCGATTTTATCCGTGAGTCCACCTGCAATAGTCTGGAAAAGAAGTGCAGGCGAAAGTGGGTCGTTGAGGCCTCTGCCAAATGCTGTGGAAAATTCGGAATTAAAAGAATTTTTTCAACGAAAAAAGCCCCGGATTCTAAGGACCTCAGGGTTGCTCTTGAGAGAGAGAGAGAGAGATAGAAAAAAAGGGGTAGAAACGTTGACTTGGTCACCCTGAATGTCTTCGGCACTCGAGTTCGTGACGCCGCATTTCAAGTATCTGCTTCGCGTGTATATGCCTACTCTGCATAATGACTCTTCCCCACTCCTATTCCTATGTTTTTTTTCTCTCTTTGGATGAACGTTATTTCTTCTTGCGCCCAGGAGTCACGTAAAGACCGACGCCGGCGTCGCAACAGTCAGGTTGAATTTTACGGAGAAGGCCATTGTCGCAGACATATTCTTACCAATTTCCTCAGTACAGTTAATGATAATGTGTGTATGTGTGTCTTTCATTGTGTGCTCTCGCACCTTCGGCCGTAAATACGCCGACAATGAGCACGACGAAGGCGCACGATTTTTCGGCTTTTTATTATTACTATTTAACGGTTACATTATTTCTTGATTTCTTTAAACTGTAATTTGAAAAAAATATATAATTACAATATTTAAAATAATATAAATTCATTGAAAAATGAGGGAAAAAATTGACGTAATTAATCGAAGATACAGGATTTCGCACTTCTTCGAATTGCCAATATACAAGCGAACAATAAAGTTTATTTTACAGCTTCTCAGGTTGAATCGCCTACCGATTGTTGATCCGTGTTTCTTCGTTGCTCGTAAACCGTTTCTACTTTAGCCCTCACACGTAATTTAATACACACATACACATATACACGCAATTACAGGCGCATGTGCATTTTATTTAATGTACATGTGTATTTTTCACAGCGCCGGCTACTGAGATGAAAAGTATTAGTAGTGGAATAAGAAAGAATGAAAAAAAAAAAAAAAACACCCACGACATTCTCCGGTGTTCGCTGTGTTTGCGCGGGCAGTGCAATATGCACTAATGGCTCGAGCGTGTAATAAACAAGTCAGGTATGTGCGTGTAGGTACACAAGAATAGTAGACTAACATATGGAAAAAAAAGTTAAATAAAGTGTAGAAAAAGAAGGAAAAAAAAAAGAATTCATTTGTTGAGTCGTGCTAAAGTCGGACAAGAGATGTATCTTTTAACTGCAATCTTATCCGCATTGATACAAGTACGATTGGAATTAATCCTGGGCACGCGTTGAGCTTTAGAAACACTGATGATACAAGATAACACTCATTCACATGAAAAAAAAAGGATAATAATCATTTAATTTCCCTTTAATATCTCGAAATTTCAGGGGAATTAAATGATAACATTTTCCCCGAATCATTAGACTCTTTTCCAATCGAATAAACCCTCTGTCACTGTATTACAGTGGATGAGAAGCGAGAAGTTGGTTAGAAAGTGGCTTTTTCTAAAGCCCCAGTGACTAGTCTAGTGTTTGCTCCGCCGGCGTTTTAATCCTAAACGAATGTCGGCGAGTGGCTGCAAGAGGCACCTGTAGCGTCCATCTAACTTCTTACACCTATTCCAGGGTAAGAAAATGCACTCGAGTAAGGCTGTTATACCCTCACTATTTTCCATTGTTCTTTCTCTCTGGTTGGCCTTTATTTTCCGGCTACCTGTTGTGTTTTCCCGGGACCATCCGCCGGTAGGTTGACTCAAGATCCACGGTGGTTCATTTTAAGGGGATTAGTGCGGATTTTCCGGGGCCTCTTGGGGATCATCGGGATGGTGTCGATCCGGAGGACAGAACAGGGAAAAAGAGGTAGAAAAACACTTGGAACGTGAGAAAGTTGTTTAGTTTTCTATTTCGCTGAAAATCGATTAAAATGAATTATTTATTCTTTGAGTATTCATAAAAGCATTTAACATGGTTTTAAATCATTTTTCTCTTCACCATCTTGTTAGAAAGATATTAGAGAAAAATAAAAAAAAGTTGGGAAAGATACTCATGAAAAATAACTCTGAAGCATTTGGATTGTAAGGACGTGAGAAAGTCGTTTCGTTTTCTTTGCTTTTCTAAAGCAACTTGGGATAATTAGAGGTGCGGAATTTCTTGTGTCATTGGTGTAGAAAAAGAGTGAGTGTCTTGGCTGTTTACAATAGGCACTGTTGGACACTCGTGAGAAACTCCAACACTTCAATGTTGAAGACATCAAGGCTTCGACTACTTTAAATTAATTACGTTTATTTTTGAAAAAATTTAACTTTTGTCATTCAAAATCATGGGGGAATGGAATCTGGGTTATTTTTTAAGAGTTAAACTACGTTTTCTATTCATTTTGGAAGACAGAGTGTCACCCAGTTACTTCAACGTTAAAAGTATTCAAGTGTGTACAGAAGTTGTTACTGGAGGCGTTATAAATTTCGTCCCTTCTCGGAGAAAACAACTGCCCCCCGGTCACTGGCTTTCAGGATACTCGTACATACCAACTCCTGAAAAAAGGGAAGAAACTTCGTAAATGCACCCATGCACGCGTATTTTATGGCCTCCACCCACTTTTCCATACAGCGCAAAAAGGGGTTATTTTTGTGGGATGAACTCTCTTTTCGAAAAATACTTGAAACTTGGACGATTTGTCGTCGAATGCACGAGAGAGACTCGAATACGATAAAGAGCTTGCTGAATATCAGTGAATTGGAGATATTCCTCTTGACTTCCAGCTACATTTTACGTAAATGAAAAGAATTATTTCACTAACTCCTTTTCTTAAAAAAGATAAGAAAGCTTGTTGATTAAAAAAAAAGTCGGTTTCTCTGGTGATTAAACAAGGGAAAGAAATTTTCTTTAAAGAGTCTCGAGGGAGAAGTTTTGAAGCCGAGGTTAAAGACCTCTGGAGCTTAATTGGGCCATCGATACTCGAACGGGTGAAATTCCAGGGAGGGTAGAATCTCTTGGCCGAATTGTTTGGACGTCTGGCATACTCAGATTCGATCAATTCGGCTTATTGGGTCAGAATGTTGAGGCTCCAGATGCTTGAGGGGAAGTTTCGATTTCTCGTTCTCTTACGAGAATAGAAAAAAATGTTTTTTTTTTTTCCCCTGAATTATTACTGCACTTTAGGAATAATTGGGAGAATGATAATTTCGAGTCTAATGGTTTTATTTATATACTCAAAATGTATTATTATTATTGTCTCCTCCTTCTCCCCTGTTTTAACACGTTAGTATCGTAAATAAGCGTGACCTATAATCGTGCATAAGAGGAGTCACTGTGTTCAAAAGAGAATGGGGAGAGAGAGAGAGAGAAAAGAGGTCCATTTGGCATGAGACGGGTAGAAAATACCGTGGCTAATAGTTCCGGCTTTTCTGTCTCTCACTGGCAACGAAAACTGTAATTGTCATCAATTTGTACTGGTGAAGGGGCTCTTGCCCTTTTGCATTCATATTATATAAATTGAATTGTGTATGAAAGTTTTGGAGTGGTACATGTCACGCCAAATGGAGTTGGATTAGGAATAATAGGGGCAGAATGGATTTCTCAGGCATTTCTGTATACTTCATTAATTATAAAAAAACAGAGTCCATTGAACTCCTTTTTTCCCCCGAAACTGAACCTCACAATTGCCGGAAAAGCTGTAAAACGTGAAAACATATCCAACCTCAAAATGTCAGTGAAAGAATTCACATAGCCGTAGTACAATGACTTATTTCGTATTCGATTTCATCTGAATATGAATAATATTTGATTCAGCTCATTGTCCAACTGTATAAATTTAACGTTGATTCAAACGGAACTTTCTCTCTTCCACCATGATAAAAGAATCTTGAATAAAAAATGCAAAAAAAAAGTAGAGAAAAATCACGAAAAATAACTCAAGGAAAATCCCTTTCTGAATTCTTTAAAAGAAGGCAGACCGCTAAAGTCAGCAAAAGACAATGAAAACATCTCGGTAAATCAAGAATACGGAATAGAAGAAGCAAGAAGATTAGCAGGGGCTTACAAGGCATTACCACTGGGATGCTGCAACATGCCAAGTAGAGAACAGCACTTTCCAATGCTCTCTTTTTCTTCATCTCTCCTTTTTCCTCATTCACTCGCCTCTTTTTTACCCTCATGAAAGCTACTTCTATATACTCTATCGTTATACCACGGACTTAACCACCCGTGAACCTGTGCAATATATTCCGGAGATAATTCGGTTGTTGGCTTCACCAAAACACGTGATTTTATCTCTTATTCTGCTCTCGTAACTGATACCAAACGCTGCTTTTCCAATGTTAATTGTCACTATGCCCTTTTTTTCCCGAAAAATTTCACCGAGAACATAACCTATCACAATATAGGACACGTGACTCCATGAAGAAATCCGAAATTCCGAGGATCCAATTAAAATTATTTAAATTAACACAGAGGGATGAATCTCACGATAACCAATACCGAAATTCCATTCTCACCTATACGGGCGCTTGCGCGTGCCATTATGTATATGAGATTCGAAAGTTTTACGAGGATAATCATCTTGCTCTGTCCACTTCTCTCAATTTTTTCTTCTCCACCGATTCACGATTATGTTTTCGGCGTTTAAAATGAAATATTATAAATTACGAGGAGCACAAGAGAATATTTCATAATTATATTCACTTTATTACTATCATTTGATTATGATAATTCCCAATAACAAACAAGTACGTTAATGGAAACAGATTGAATTAATAAATCCAATAAAATTAACGGAGATGAACAAAAAAATCACTGAATTTCATCATTAGTCATTCCATTATTATTCCGAGATCACAAGGTGAGAGTAAATAAAAAATGAGAGAGAAAAAAAAATGAATACTGAAGAGGTTGAGGATCGTTAATGGCCCTGACATCGGCGCCAATCCCTGGGACACAACACTCTTCATGATGGGAATGGAGAAGCGTAACGGGCGCGCATTCTGGATATTTCAGTTTTGTACGTATGTATAGTGTTCGGGGCTTTATTTTTATTTTCGTCGGAGGGAGAAGGGCACCGCAAGGGATATACTGAGAATCAGACATAAAACAGTGAGCTGGCAATGTTAGCATCACGTGGGCGTTCTTCTTCTTGCGTCATTTGTATTTAACGTGTTGTCCCAACCGGTATCTCATTGAGAATCAAAAGAGGGATGGAGAGAAAAAAAGACATAAAATTGTATCTCTGATTATATCAATCGGTATTATGTGGAATAACGAAAAAAATTAACGATTATTAACGTTAATTTCTCGTCTACATCATTGGAAATCGTGAGGTGAAACTTGAAAACAAAATGGCGGACGGGGAATTTACAAGTTCGTTTGTCTCCTAGGAACAAGTGGCTCCCTCCTGCTCGAGGATGTTCGAACACGCGTCTCTTGTGTTGTTTATTATCGAATCGTTGTCATCATTTCGAGAAATGTTGTTTCAGTAATACGAGTCGTTGGATAAAATAAAAGGAGGGAATTATTCTTTTTGTTTTCTAAGAAAGCTGCGAATATCTTTGAATTAGTTGGGTTTTGAGCAAGAAAAAATAAATAATATCTCGGCTTTTTTCCTAACGACTCACTCATTATTCATGCCCTTTATTAAACAAATAAAATTGATAAAAAAAAAAAAGGCCGTGTAACACTCTTCTGTCGATTCGTATTTCCATGGCAATTCCAGGAAGCTTCAGCACGCAACCACTGTGCAAGACAAGCGTTTATAATTCAACATTAAAAACCGCATTAAATTCAGGGTTAACGAGATATGGAGGATTACGATTTTTCTTCATTACTTTTTCATTTATTTATCAATTTCTCTTCTTTTCTTTTTCATTGCAAAATGTACTTCAGCTTGTGTCTTCATAAAAAAAACCCTGATTTCTTTAATGTCACGAAGTGAGATAAATTCGACAATTAAATCTGGCATCAGTATTTTAAATTTACACCCATCGATTTCTGTGTTTAACGATCTATTTTCATACAATTTCAACAGTAGGTATCATCGGATCATTAAAAGCCTTCGGTTCTTTTCAACCGAGTCTTTAAAACTCAATACCCAGAGAGATAATCATCTGCCTATCCTCACATCCAGTAGTTGAAGTAAAAATCACATTAGTCTCATGAAAATGAGGCTTTTAACGCTCTCTTAATGTTCTCGTTTTTACTTACACGGATTCCCAGTGAATGAAAGAAAGAGAAGCGGCGAAGTTGCCCTATTATTTCCACTTCTTTGGAGGGTAAAAAAAAAACGAAGAGATTGAAAACAAAATCACTTGCACCAGTGGCGCCAGTGGGACACGAGACTGCCATCTGTTTCTGTACAATCGTAGAATGTGAAGGAGAGAGAAAAAAAAGGGAATGAGGAAATAAAAGAGAAAAGGATACACAAGGGGGCACACTTATAATCCAAGAGACGAGATAAGATCGGCAAGGTGCAGGGATACCCAATGGTAAACCGGTATGTACATGGCCATCAGTGAATATCTTCTCTTGTCGATATGCCGAATTGAATTATTGTTAAAAGCTCAATGTGAAATTAAGGATTTGTTCATCATCAAGAATAAATGATGAAAATTTTTATAATTAAATATAATTTAATGATGCTGAAATAAAGCAAAATTAAGGGATTCTCGAAAAAAAAAAAAAAAAAAACAATTTTATTACTCAATGAATCATATAAATTAATGAGGAACTTTGTCCACTGCATTTTTGGGAGACGCTATAAAATTGTTGTTAAGATTAATTCAAAAGTGAATGACAAATTCAGGAATCCAGAGATTTCAAGCAAGGACGAAGAAGAATGGAGATATAAAGTGGACCGGTTGAGAGGCTCCTTTTTACTCTCTTCCTTTTTTTCCATGAAATAAGAATGATAAGATCGGTAATAACCACCGGGGAATTCGTAGCTACACTTCTTGTCCAATTATAATAACAGTAACGCATCTTTATTGCCTACTGGCACGATAATGGAATTAGATTTGGTAATTTGCTTGTCTCATTTATGGGAATATTTTCTGGCTCTTCTCTTCTTTCTGCAGATTCGAAGATTTTCGATTTTTTGTTTTTTTTTTCTGCAAAAGAGGAAAAAAAAATGAGAATAAATAAGAGGTAACGAAAAAGTGCATTATGATTTTGTGCAAAGTAAAAGGATTATATGACCTCGCGCGTGCTACATTGGGACACGTACCAGTCTGTAATTACAGGATATTACATTCTCGAATGGTTTCAAGTGACGTGGGTCTCGTTCCCCACCGGTTCATCCTCCTCTTTTACCATCGGCTCCTTTGAGTGGCCGCAAAACTCTCGCGAGTATTCAACCATCTACAATTCACCACAACGTTCAAATGATCTTTGGTGAAGAGAGTGAATACATGCGTGAACCGAGAGAAATGAAATGAACAATCGAACGAGAATGAAGATCCCACCAAAATAATGGAGATGATCTTCTTTTTTTTTTTTTTATTGAACTTTTGTAATTAGAGAAATGTGATACACTGGGAAAATGTGTTCGTTTTTTTTGCATTGAGAATTGCTCGATTTTTGAGAATTCCAAACAAAAATATATATTTAAAGTCAACTTTCGAAATTTATTGATTCAAATGTAGAGAATATTTTATCTTCCCCAAATTCATTAATATTTCATGAAACAATTAATTCTGAAATCCAATAAATCAACGAGAATAAAGTGCAAAAAATCTTTCCAAAACCCCGAGAATTTTATGTTCTATAAATAAATAATTAACAATAAATGTGTCTATTAGGATCATACATTACGAATTTACGATAATGAAGAAAATTTCATTTGAATTGGATGATATCAAAGGATTTTTATAACACAAGAAATATCAGTAATTTGACTCATTCGCATGAGGGCTGTATGTGCACGTGGATAAAACGGTGGTCGTTAATCGCTCGTTCCATTATAGAAATTCTTGGGATACACTGAGTGGATACGTTTCACTTTTTAATCAACCAAATTTAACCGCGCGCACATTTACCTTCTTCCCCCTTGTTGAACGTGACCGCAGTCAGATTTTTGTGTTGCACTTCTTTCGCTCTCGTTTTTCATCTTCAAATTGTTTCTTCCTTTCAATTTTGTTTCTCCTCCCTCTTTTTTTAATACTAACCCGTGAATTTGACGTCGGCAGAGTGTCTAGTTCGTCCGCAGATTTAATTCGATGAAGAGATGTGAAGAAGAGTAAAGCAGAAGAGGGGAAAAAAACCTTTACTTCCGAAATTTCAAATTAAATCTCCTCCACGTGGGAGTACAGAGGGTTGAAAAATCCCCAAGCACCCAAATTCCTCCGAAGCCCGAAGACAAAATGGCGGCGGGCGACTCTCTCAACTCCCGAAAAATCCATCGAACATGTCATCCCTCAAACCGAGCCTTCTTTAGCCAATAAAATCTCTTTCCTCAGGCCATTTCGATTGTTTGTAGCAGACAATTTGGACACAATAAGATTTAAAGTAGAGAGAACTATAAATGCCGGGGCAAATGACCATACGGTATTCAATGTGTATGCGGTTTTTAGAGTCTCCATCATATAGGTTATGGCATTTCGATAAAACATGTTTTGGCGAAACGTTGTCAGCCCTCCCAGCGGCAAAAGCCAAAGAGCTCTTGTAACATGTCCTCCCCACTTCCCTCTCTCTCTCTCTCTTTCTTCATCATTCACCCCCTTTTTGCCCCCACCCCTCGGCGCCTTTTTTTTAGCATCTCGCAGTGGGTATATTCCAAAACGAATTTATAGCCAACCGTTATTATAGCCCATGGGTTATTCTGACTACAAATTGCCCATAGGCTTTATATGGTATTCGTAGATCGTATAACTCTCATATATCACGTATTATCACCAAAAAAAATAAGAGCCATCCAAGCTCATTTGCGACGAAATTTGTGCCTCTCTTTCTTTTTTTCCGTTTATTTAGTTTTCCAGATCCAATTATCCAATGACCATTTTCATATCTCCGGTGTTGTATCATTTTATTTGAATTTGACAAAGTGAATACAGGCATCTGTCACTTTGTCATGATTAATTGAAAGTGAACTGACTCTTGTGTCAACGAGAGAGATCAGAGAATTCTTTGATTTTGTTCTAACTGTTTTGGCCTTTCTCATTCTGTCGAAGTGGATCTATTACGTTTTCATGTGGCTCTTTTGAAATCTATTTGTTTTGACATCTCGGAGGATTGTTGGGCGGAAAGGAAAAAAACACAGAGATAAGGCAAATGTCCCGGTTTCTGATTGTGGTGAAATTTGAATGTTGACATGTGTTGAAATTGATTTTCGGGAGAGATTGAGGGAAATGTTGGAAAATCATGTGTCAGTATTGATTTTTTTTGAATTGATTTTCATCGGAAAATCTCAATTGACTCGTGAATTTATTTTTAAAAAAGAAACTGTTATATATTACTGTCGTAAAAATAGATAAGAGCTCACTTTGATAATGTCTTTGTGAGTTTATTCAAGAATCCAATCGTAAAAGCTCTTTTCCAAATTGTCAACGAAGAGTCCAGTTGAATACTTCTGAAAGTGCGTGAAACTGGTACAACTGAGTAATATCAAAGTTGTTACTGTTTCACCATCTACAAATGTGAATGAAGTGTTCACGTACGTGTAGGGGCATAAAATATATAGTTCGTTGGAAATCGTAAATATTCGGGACATGGCCACCCGTTAAGGACCTAGATTGTGGACAGGGACAACAGAGTTATTACGATAATAGAAAGAAAGAATTTAACTGACCAGTTTCTTTTATTTTTTTTTCATTCGTATTGTCAGGAGTACCTGTAAAACTCATTTTATAGCATTATCAAAAATTTCGAAGGGAAAAATTGTTATTTTTCATTTATTTTTTCGTCGAGAAGATGAAATCCTCAATTCACAGCACGGGGCACTGTCATGACTGGATTATGACCAGTCTTCTGCTCTAAACCCAACTGTGTAACATCATTTGATATACAACACTCGTAAAAGTGTGATACTATGCCACACGTATGTCAGTGACTCTGGATGCCTCAATTACAAAGTGCTTGATGTCTGTACGCTGGTGTTCTCTTGATTTTATCAACTTTTTAGTAGCACCTTTTACGATATTTCGGGAAATTCGGTGAAATCATTTGGAAACTCGTGTCATCAATCACACACAGTTGGAATTATAATTGAAGATGTGTTATTTTTATAATCCTCATTTTTTTACGGAATTCTTTACAATGTAGAGGCGGTGAAGATGTGAGAGAAAAAGAGTGAAAGGAACTGGTGTACATATTTTTGCTAATATCTTTGAAGCCATTGGATTTAGGATGAATCATCAAGAGACCTTTTTTGTAGCTCATGAAATTCTCTACAAAAAAGGTCTCTTGAAAAAATCCCGAAAACCCCATTGTTTCCGAGATATCTTTAATATAAACCGCATAGAAAATTAAATTCTCTACCACTAATCCGAAAAGTCAACAATCCAAGCCGGAGTCCCTTAATTGACGAATAAATCATCGAAAAAAAATCCTCAGGTCTACTCCCAAGTAAATCCTAATTCAAGCCAGCATCACCTGTCATCACAAATCACGAAATTAAATTCCCCGAAGACCACCAGTGACATAAGCATGAGTGATCGTTAATTCGTTCTTTACAACTTTGTTTCCCTCGGAGGGAATTTTTCACCGTTCAATACATATGAAATAATAACCGGAAGTGGGCTTCCCCGAAGCACATTAACCCCTTTTCATCATCGAAGGGATGATGATCCGTTGAATCATACAAAAAACGGAGAAAAATCCTCTTCTCTTTCATCTGTGTGTCTCTTTTTTCTCTTTTTTTTGTGTTGTCGGCGCGTCAACACCCTCCGGCGTCGAACGGCTTATTACACACAAGAAAAAGCGATCTATCGTTCCCTTTTTTTCCGTTATTCTTCGGGCCTTTTACTGCTTGTATTTCATGTGATCCATTCATATGCTAAAAGAAACTTCTCTCATATCCCCTTTCTTCGTGTTCCTCATTTCTTTTCACCTCCTCGTTACTTCTCATATCGCAGTGAAAGTGTCCGAGGGCGCCACACGTACAGAGGCCTCGTAAAGAGGTTAAGAAACACGGAAAACAATTCACCCAAAGATTTAAAAAGAAAATTTTATATTTCTCCCGGATGACAACCGCTGCCTCGTTTTTTTCAAACATATAAAAATTGATTCAGCACGTACAACCTTCCCTACCTGCCTGTTTTTATGGTTTCCGATCAGCCAGTGAAGGAAAAAAAAAAAGAGATTTCTGATATTTCCACCTAAACCAATTGATGGCCGACGTTGTTGATTTTACAGATATTTATTGAGACTTTTACAACTTCGTGTACCTGAAATTCTCAAACGTTTTTTTTTCACTCTCTCCTTCTTCTCTTTCGAGCATCTTATTATTCTTCATCGCGTTAAAAGACACAAAATTATGGAATTTATTTATTTTAAAAGGCAAATGGACAAGTGGGTGTTGATCGTAACGTGAGAGTCACCAAATAATATTTACAGCTTTTTTTTAAAAACATTTTTCCATTGTAACAACACATTGTTGATTAGTTATGGCTTTTTGTCTTGCACAATGTCCTCATGGTGTTTCATTGTAAGAACGACTGAGTTAATTCCGTACACTTTACTCGATATTCCTCCATTATTCTCTTCTCTTTCATAAATCATCCTGTTCATTATTACGTGCAGCATAATATCACTGGATTTTTTTTTTGTTAATGGTTAAAATTGAATAAGCCTTTTTTTGTTTCCAGGAAATAAAAAGAGGCAATAAAAGATTGACCGATGTAATTAATTTGGCCAGTTGATTGGACGCTAATTAAGTAATGAATTCAATAAAATGCGAATTTCATTAAATATCTGAGAGGAATGTCACGATGAATATTCATTATTTCCCAAAAAAAAAAAAAAAAAACAACTTGTGTTTCACTAAAACAGATGGTTTAATGCCGAATTATTAATTTAAGTGTTGGATAAATTGGTGAAATCATTAATTTTTAATATTTCACTTCTTCTTTTCTTCCAGTTACTAATAGACCCTTCTTTTTCCCCCTCTCCAATGAAGCTTAGTAAAGGGCATTTTTATCCACAGCCATTAGACTTGCACGAGGGCCACCGGGTGAGGTAATGCCCTCCAGAACGTCTCTATTATACACCGGATTAATGTTTTGAGGTAATCACAATGTTCAAGAGTGCAGTTTTGCGTGTAATGATCGAGGCTCAGAAGGCCGTTTAAAGGTTCTTCACTTCTTCTTTTTTTTACACTGTAAATAGAGTCCCCACGCGTTCCCAGAGCCCAAGGGAACCGAAGTTTTTACCTGATTCCTTTTGCCCCATCTTGCCCACCGGTTTATACTTTACTCCCTCTAACCGTAAAGAAATTCTTGGGATTGAAATAAATATGGTTGAGAAAAATGAGAAATTAGAACAATTATTCTGCGTTACTTCTGGAGGAGAAAGAAAAAAGAGACGTGTTTATGCTTCTTTCTTGTTCACACGTGCATTGAAAAACGAGAATTATCGGTAATAACATTTTGCAATGGCTTGAGGCCATGTTCCAGCCATATTTGGAGACACTCAATCAACGTTAAATCATTGGGATTCTCAATAATACAACGCCACGAGATGGTGAATTTGATTTTTTTAAATTCCTCACCCCGAGGCCTTTATCACACACTCTGATACTTCATTTCAATGGACAATTTCTACGTTTGTTTCCTACTGAAGAAAAAAATCATTTGAATTATTTCCAAAATGGCCAACTCTTCGTGAGCAAATAACCTCAACAACAGACGAGTGCTGCTGTTTGATTCCAAATGGATTCCAACACAGTAAAATTGTGAACAAAGACGAGCCGCCTGTAGGCCAGACCGCATAGAGAATTGCCAGACCAGAAACAATTAAGTTCTTCACTATCTTCCGTGGCCATACACACACACACATACACAGACACGTTTATTCTTTGAATCCAGTGGATCTCCAACTCTCTCTCGTCTGAGCGAAAAATAATGTTTTCACTTGAGTAGTAGTCATATTATTCCTCATGATTTTCAATGTTTTTTCCAATGCCCCATTTTTTCAAATACATTTGGCACGTGGCGCTTTATTTTTTTCGCAGGGCCCTGAGGCCCTCGCGTGCCACAAATTGCGATGCTCACTGACTGCGCAAAGTCACTCGTTATTTACTTGAGCTCTCTTCATTCTATCCCCTACTTTATCTTCTTATCCTTTTTCCCCTCTTCTTTCATTCGATTTTTGTTAACTTATTTATCTTCTGCCGCTTTGCGTCTTGTCCACGGTACATTGCACTCACACTTCTGTAGAAGTTTCATCGGTTTGGATTTATCGTTCGGTAGCTTAGCTTCTCTCTTTCCCCTCGATTCACACGCGATTCACTTGCCTGACATTCTGTTGACGCTTTCGAGAGACAGGAGGCAATAAAAAGCGAATTAATGGGAAGAAGAGGAGGAAAAAAAGGATGATCCTCCTGGTGGTCTATAGGAAATCGAGAGGATCGAAATGCCTCGAAAAGAAGAGGAATAAAGGCAAGCCGTCCAACGTTATTCTCCTTTAAATTAGGCAATTTCAACCAGACGATTTTATAGTACAAACTCATTTCCCCGGGATCGTTCATCGGGTTCTTCTTGAATACTCGATGGCCAGAAATGCCGTCATTGGCTGAGAACATGAGAATTCCATACTAAAATGCAACAGCCAATGAATATTTTCTCATTAATACTCTTTTACACGTGAAATGCGTATAAATTCGTAAACGCCCCGCTTGTTAAGCCAAACCTCAACTCCTGTGTGTGACTCTCAGACCGAAGGTCAATTGTTTCAACCGTAATTCTTGGGGAAGTCGGTTTTCGAGACATGGAGGATAAAATAATACAAAGTTAAGCGGATGAGGCGTTTTTATTATTTTTCTACTTTATTGAAATTTATTATGAATGAATTCAATGAGAGGTCGAGCTTGGGTGTCGTATTTTTTCAAAGATTTTTGAGGAACTTCAGCTGTATAAATAAACTGATTGAAAAGGCTAATCAGCTTATGGTTGAGAATTCAATTTTTCTCCTTCTTCTTATGTACGTAAATATTTTTAAAAATAGAATATTTCGGAGAGTTTTAATAAGGAATTAAATTGTCATCGCGTGGCTCGAGCCATTTCATTTTGTTGGAATTGATGGATTTACGAATGTCACAATGGTGAACAACGAAAAGAGACCGTGGCTTATTTTGAATATATTTTGTATATATAAGTGAGACGTTAATCCTTGACAGTACGACGCACTGGGATCCATCGGTCAACTGTTGAAAGAAGACAAACGGCGAGTTACCACGGCACAAAACGTACGGCGGTGGTCTCATTTAGAATAGTCACTTTTTTAAATGCTCCAGGGGACTATTGAATTGGAGAAAGTGAAAAATGAATGGCCCCACCGTTCAACTGAATTGTCAGTGTATTCTCATCTCTTTTATGTGAATGCGAATTTACAGGAGGAAAAGAAGAAGGAAAAAACGTTATTGAGAAAAAAAAAAAACCTAAAAATATAACGAGGTCGACATAAATATAATTTGTGGCTGAATTGGAAGCGTCTACAACCCCCCTTTTCATATACCAAAGAATCATTGGAATTTTATGATTCTCCTGGCGTCTCATTTACATTTTTTTTATATTTATCGCGAATCAAATTTATATTTATTGCTCTCAATATTCTTGTACACATAAAAAATTGTTGAAATTAAAGAAATATATATGTTTTTCACATTTGAGTTTATAATTATTTACGAATCATTAGCGAAAGAAAATCGTGAAAGCTGTCGTATAAAAAGACTAGTAGTTTCCGTAAAGACCAAAAAACGCATGAAACTTCTGAAAAGAGGTATACACCTTCGAAACGATATCCGGACACCCGTTAGTGTCCACATACCCACAGTACCGCCATTATTCACGTTGAAACGAGGCATTTTCACATCCCTCTAAGAGTAAAACTCTCTCCACCTCGTTCCTTCATACATAAAACTGTATGAGTAGTAGTGGCAGTAGTATAACGTTCGAGGAGAGGTCCCTGCACCCATTCGGATCGATAATCGATGGGACAAAAAGTCGGAATTTGTTTACAGTTTAGTAACCCAAATCAGAGCGGCGGCGCGACGTTGCCTCCCTCAATTTTTCTCCCCCTGTCTTCATAAAACCCCTCCCTCTCTCTCTCCCACTCGTACTATCATCCCCGTAATTTCATTGCTCGCCCATATTTTTACTCCAGAATTTCCCCAAACGGTCAGAGAAATCCGAGTTTACCAAACTACTTGCCTCCTCCTCTTTTCCGTATTTCTGTGTGTGTTTGTGTATGTGTGTGCGGTCTCAAATGCATTTGTCAAAGAGTGAAACAAATTGGCAGACGCCTCACAAATACCGTAACACAATGCCACGAGAACGGGGAAAAAGAGAAAACTGGGGAAATGAAGAGACAGAAGAGTTGTATAGATGTAGCAACATTTTTGAACGAGGCAATGCACTCTGTTTCTACTGTCTTTGACTAATGTGTTGTTCATAGTTGGTTCACTCAACCGACACGGGGAATGTACCTCGGGGAATCCCAGGGACTCTTTTTTATCGGCCATTCTTCGTGTGTCATGTTTAAGCTACTATGGATTATTAATATAGGGTTGTTCCCGCTCGTTTGTGTACATTGTTTGGGGTTTTTATTTGGGGGGAGAGAATTTATTTGAAAGGATTCGATAAAATCAAAGATATCGAGGAATTGAGGAGATTTAGGGGAAAATAGGAAGAGAGCTTTTTTGTAGGGAATTTGAAAAGCTAGAAAAAAGGTCTCTTGATAAATTTTGATAATCCTCGTTTTTTGAGAGATATTCATGGAATAAGTTAGTTCATTAATATTGTGTTAAATATATGTTTAATTTGTTGATTCATGTGGAAATCGAGTGGAGATAATAATTTCCGGATTCTCTTCATCTCTTGCACCTGCTTCCAATTTGTATTTTTCAAAAACACAATGTCCAAACACACTTGTTGCATCATCAAAGGAACATCAGTTTGAGTTTATTCAAGTATTTTCTTTAATTTTTTTTCTAAATAGTGTATTCCACTTTCCTCTCTGGAGAGATGAGTTTGCCCTTTTATTCTTTATTCTTCATCTCTTTTAATTCCCGAAAAAGTTTCGTAGGAACGAGTGAAAAGAGCTCAAGAGGGCTTAGTTAAAATAATATACACGAGGAAGGGAAAATATTTTTGTACCACCTGATATTGGCCAACACACGATTTTCAATGTTTTTTTTTCTTCCTTTCATTTGAAATTTTCCGAAAGACGAAAAAGCTGAAATGAATCAATTGAACGAAACTCTATAAAACATTTAAAGTAAAAAAATCCCCAAAAAAATCAAGAGAACAGGTGTAATTTCTTCAAAATTATCATTGTCTGCTCGACTTCCTGCGTCTTACCCACTGCACTTCTTCCTAATATCATTATTTGGGGATTGAGCAAGCTGCAAGAAAGAAGGCAGTGTAAACTGAGTGAAAGAAATTCTTCCCCCCGAAATAAAAAGGGGGAGCCAAATATTGCAAGAGTTGAAGAAGAACGCAGGAGAGACTCTTCTTGTTCCCTCAGTGCAAACACTTTTAACCGTGGCTCCTTCTCTCTTTTTTCTCAGGACTCCACCGGCACGAACAACACACACACCAATTAAACACAGACACCGGTGAATCCCCCGAAGCTTCATAACGTAGTCATATATACATGCACCTTCTCCAGTAAATCCCGTGCGGTTTTTTCTCGTGTTTGCACAGAGAATTCCATCGGCAGTTCTCGCAATTATTCTTCTGCTATTAAATCGTTTTATTTTCCCTCGAAATAATCAATTGGAAAGAACTTTATCAATGGAACTCATGATAAGAAATGAATGAGCATTTTTTACGAATCAAGGGTTAGGCTTATGATATTCCGTTTTATTTACAGACGACAGGAAGTAAGCACTTCCGTGCGAGCTTCACAGGAATTTTACTACGTTCATATTTATCAATGATAACGTCATTTTTTCATTGAGACAATCGCCGGCTAATCTGTCCTTCATCGTGGATTGATTTAATTATATTTTTTTCAATTGAAGCGCGTGCCGGCACTTTGGATAATTAAATTAATTATTTTCGTTTTAATAATTCGTATCGCTTGAAGCGAACAATCTGAAATTCACGTGAAAGGATTTCATTGAATTTTATTAACGGAGAATTAAATTGTTAGTCATATTAAACAGTAGCTTGCGGCAAATTATCGAGTTTCGTGTGTTGCAATATGCCTCTGCGATCGTCTAGAATAAATAACCGGCAATTAATCTGAATACAATAATAAATTAAAGTATTTAATTATTGAAGAATGTACAATTATAACTGATTAAAAATAATTTTAAAAAAAACTATCTATTATTGTTACATAATTATCCATGGATTAAGTAGTGAGATTACAGTGGTTAGATATAAAATAATCATTTATAATTCTTGTTATTCTGGTTGCGACAGAAAATTCATCGATAGTACAAGCTAATCATATCAATTGTTATTAACTTGAATTTTATCCAAATAAAATGTATACTCCAACATGAAAATAGATACAAAAAAGCACAAGTGAATACAATAAATGGAAAAAAATATTAGTGAAACTCGTGTGCACTTTCCAACGTGAAAATCCATTCACACCCAGTGCAGCAATTCTCATTTTTTTCCATCCTTTGTATACAGTACAAACACATCCACATGGAATTACAAGTCCGTGCGCCACTTATTGAGGCGCCATTCCTAACCTGTCTATTACCTGTTTGCAAATATTGCCACGAGGTATTAGTATATTTTGCGCTTCTACGTGGAACTACTATGCGCAATTAAATTAAACTGCATGTGAAATGATTCTCAATGTGTTTGATCCTTTTTTCCTCTTTTCATGAGGAGAAAAAGAATTTGATGAAAAATATCCAAAAGAGAATGGCGTTCGTGGAATTTTGCAAGTGGTTGGATCATGTCAAGCGCAAGAAAAATGAAAAAAAAAAAAAAACAATTATGACGAAGACCACACGCATTTCCTCGTGTTATTATTGCAGAGTGAAGAAGTCACTTGACGTGTGTTTTGTGCGTTGGCCGTTGTTCAAGAAGAGGGTACTACTGTTATTTCAACATTGAGGCGCTTGGTGTCGCTAAAACTGCGGTGGGTCTCTCGTTCGTTCTGGATATTATGACCAAATAGGTTAGGTATAAGTCGTTTCGAGCTATTAAGAGATCTCCCGAATGTAAAAAAAAATGGGAATGAGAAACAGAAGGTAAAAAACGAAGGAGCCGATGAGGAATTCGGACAAAAAAGTGCGAACCTGTGTCAGCTGTTGGACACTTTGTTGAGGAATCCAGAGTTTTTTCAAAGATGTTTATCATGAAATTCCTTTTTTACACTCAAAAGAGTCAAATTGGCAGACGTTTATGAAGAAATACAATGGGTGAGAATTTAAGTGTCACGTTCTCACTGGATTTACGTTGAATTTGGCGAAATGTTAACGTCTGAATTGAGATTCGAAAAAAAAAAAAATGGGAATTTATGCAGAAAACAGTGGAGAGAGATGCCTGTCATTATAACTGAGGATAAAATAAGAATAATGAAGTATAAAAATCAAAAACTGGCTCCTTAATCGTTTCTTGGTAATCGGAACGCCAATTAGATTCGACCCAAATTCATAGCGGCCATTTTGAGAGATACTCGATAGGTGATACACCAAAACGTTTGGATAGCATCAGCTGAAGAGTGATGGAAGAAGAAAAAAAAAGAAGAGAGACAATCATAATGTCAAGATATATAAAGAGGAGGTCAAGAATTTCCCAATCGTCTTCTCGTCTCTCCTGTCTTTTTCATCAAGAGCCAAATGAATATTAAATTATTTGAATACACATTTTTCCATTTATTATTATTATGAATGAAAGAATGTCAGGGTAATTTGTCGGAGAAGACCGGAATAAATTTCTACAATGTAGCCCGTAAATTTTGTCGTTTTTAGTGGCTCAATTGCATGCAATATACGTGAGAATTACCTCCTATACCCATCGGCAATTTGGCCCTTTCTTTACTTTCAATGTTAAGAGGTATATCCAGCATCTTTGGCCTTCTCGACCTCACAGTCGTTTGCGGCAATACTTGAAGTAGTGAGGTGGAGGATAGGCGTCGACGTTAAATCCTAGCCACGTATATCCCACGTTTCAGAGCAAAACGATAATTGAAACGTTTCTTCGTCTTTTGCCCCCTCCTTCGAGTTATTATGTTTGAGGCGTGGAGGAAGATTTTGCTTTCGTTTCTTCCTCTGATTTCTTTACGTCTCTCTTCATCATTCATTTGACTCTGAAAATTTGCTTTAACTTTGCTAAAAGTCATCATTATTATTCTATTTTTTGGGAGAAATTTTATCATGTGAAAGTTATCTGGGTTTAGTTTATTCATCATTTTTTTTCGTTTTCGAGGATATGCCGAGACTAATTTGAAATTGATCAAATATTCTTCTCGCAAAATGGAATTTATTATATCTTTGGGACCACACACGGATCTAGAATGCCAGATCATGTGAATGAGATAAAATTATTCTCTCGGGGGAATCTCACATGAAATCGGTGTGATTTTTATTAAGATATCTGTTTTTTTTTAGAATTCAATTCATGATTGAATCATTTTCAATTTGAATGAATTTTATGCAGATGAAAAATAAGAAATTCAATTATTCAATGGAATAGAAAAATAAATTAATGAAAATAGATAAATCATGGTCATTGATTTATTTGTATTAATGATGGATGAAACCTATGGGAATTGATAGAACAATTTATCAAATTCAGTATTAAATAAAAATAAAAAATCGTCTCAGTTGGAAACTCGATCGTGACTCTCTCACAGAAATAACAGGAGTCCATAATGTAACACTGAGAAGAACTCTTGTATTGCGTGTGCAGGAGTTAAAACCACCGCATACTGATTAAAATACATTTTGAACATGATAAATAATTGAAAATTACTGCAACCTCCATCGACAAAAGATCCAAGTATTAAAATCACATTAAAATTTCAATCGAACAACTAAATACGATAAATACGATTAAAATCCCACTGATACGAAATCAGTTTAAAAAAAAAATGAATTTTTTTTGAAGATTTGAAATCAACCGATCAGTGGATTATGTGTGGCAAAGATGGATTGCCAAGTGCTCTAAATAACACGAGATAACACCTGCTGTGTGAGAATTTTATTGAATTGAAAGAAGAGGAAAAAACGAATGAATGAAGGTCAAAGGTTTTTTGATAAAGTGTTTTGGATTCCGATCTCACTGATATTTTTTGTCATTGAAGAAGTGGATAAATTCCACACGGATGACGAAGATAACGTTACGAATGATCGACAAATGTAATAGAGAAGTTGCAAAGGTGAATAAAATTGATTTTCCCCATTTGTAAAAAGGATCGTGACGTCACTGCGCCACCTGAGTGTTCCTAAAAGTGCCGTTGAGGGCTCCACTGTCGCAGTAGAATAAGTGCACTGTTGCCAGGTGCACTTTATAATAAAACATCATAATGTACATGAAATAATCTAGAAATTCGACTTGACAACGCCGCATTTAAATCTCCATTTATAGAATCTAAAACAGACCAAAGTGAATCATTAACAGGAAGATGTAATTCTCGACTCAGCATTAATCATGATTTCAATGAAAACCGTGCGATGTGATGTAATCCATTTCAAGTATAAAAATAACAAACCATGAGGACTTTGTACTGTGAAAAATAGTGGTTGAACTTGTCCCAATCATTGGATCTCAGAATTTTCTTTGGTTTCGATCCGCCTGATATTACCATCGGCCTCTCGCTATCTGCTTGGAGGAGCTTTTGAGATAGATAATGACACACAGTGAGAATGATTATACCTGTAGGTCGAAGATCGGGTTTACATACAAACGTTTGGTATCTATTTATTACTTCCACCGTTTGCGCTGAGGTCGGGAAAAGTAGGGAAAAAAAAGAAGGACTCTTTGGGAAATGAGGAGAGGGGAAGACGGTGGCTGAGAGGACGGAGAACAAAGGGACCGTGGAGTATTGTTCTATGATTTACAGAGGTGCAGGAAAGGTCACTTTCCTGAGTGAAACTTCAAACATGGCCACTTGTCGCCTTGGCAGTAATTAACAGTTCTGCGACTCTCTGGCACCCTGCCCTTACCAGTAAGACAAAAGATAAAATTTTGAAGGAAAAAAAAGAAGCTCTTGTACATTATCTTGATAATTTTTTAACAGGACAGTGGCCCAGATTAGAGTGGATAGGATGCTTGTTTTGCAGTCATCAAACGCACCGATCTGTTTTACGACTTTATTCTCATTTTCGAAATATCTCAATCGTCCGTTAATTTACATTTTTTTTTTAAATTGATTTATTTTTTAAGAATTTTACAGTGACGAAGTCACGAATTGATGAAGTCCGTAGATTACCAGAGTTTCATTGAAATTTCCGGGAAATTTCAAGGATATTTTTAAGTGGAAATTATGAAATTCGTTTAATTTAAATAGTAATTGTTTTAGAATTCCGAAAAAAATCAAGAGAAGTTAAGGTCACCAACTTCATTGGCCTATTGGAAATTATTTTGATAAAAAAATATATAAATAGGAAGATTATGAATTGATAAAGCTATTTTTTCTACTGTTTTACCAAGAATTCCAAATTGAGGAACTTGATTTCTTTCTTTTCCTTTGTTTCTCCATTTCGGAAGATTCTGAAACAGAAAACCCCCGTGAAATTGAGTACTCTTGGGAATTGGTGGATCATTTGTTGGCAGGTTAACTCCGAGGAGAATCTAACTAATTAACAAGAAGAGGGAAGACCCTAATAAAAACTATTTTTCCTTTTTTCTTTTTTTTTTTCTCACCAAGCCATGAAAATTCTGAGGACGTCTGCATTGTTTTTTCTCCTCTATCTCAAAGTAGAATCTCATCTCCAAAAAAAAAAGAATCCTCCTATTTCGCTAACGAATCAAGAGGAAAAAAACCCAAACAGAATTGTCGTGCGTCATGGAAATAATCAACGGGCGTAGATTTGATAATTAATTATCTAAAACATTTTATTAAACGAGAGAATCATGAATTCTCCGTCATCTACTACCGGCTCCGTTATTATCGCTCTTCTCATTATTACTATATATTTTTTCTCCCTCCTCAATTGAAATGACACTTTTTCTCCCCACCACAGGCATCAACTTATCGTCGACACATTAGCTCGAATAATTTGCGGGCAATAAACACGTAAATTGTCTTCCACAGTCGTTCGTGAAACACACGACGGAGGCCTCGTTCACTCAGTACCCAAAGTCTCCTCGTGCCTCTGACATTCATCTCCTCTCCTCTCCAATAACTCCAAATAAAACAAAAAAAAAATGTCTCTCCCCACAACTCCACATGAACGCAAAAACAAATGTACAATGAAATTAATTAATCATACGTATAAATATTCACAGAATACTAAAAAAGGTGTGAAATCGTGCTCAATTTAATTACAAAAATCCCGATAAAAGTGTCTGCCTCAAAATAAACTAAAACGTGTCTTAAATAATTAACAAAAAAATAGTGTATTTATGATTAAAAAAATAGAGGAAAACTGCAACCCTCTCTTTTTGTTTTCTCCGGGTGAATCATCTTGTCGATGTTAATCCAGAACGGCGGCACGCGTCTCTCGATCCAGTGTCTCGTAACGGCAGCTCACTTTGCTCTCATCATCTCCCTCTCTGCATTGTCCTCTGTGTGTAAGAATGGAGCATGTGAACGGTGGAGACTGAGAGTGTACGGGAAGAGAGCTTGAAGGCCTCTATACGAAACGATACTGATGCATTTGCCTATATACCCCGAGTACGTTGGCTCTCTCCGTGTTATTGTATTTGTAGTAGGGGAAAAATAAAACGATGTGAAGTGATGCCAGTGTGTGGCGATGGTGATTGTGGTGGGGGATACACAGGGGCGATACAGCGAGCGTAGTGTATGATACCTCGTAGTGGAGGGATAACCGAGGTTTTCGTATTAGGCAGTGGTGGGGGTAGAGGCAATATTCTCTAGGCAAGAGCCACCAGGCCACTGCCACCAGGTAAGCGAGTGGAGAGAAACACTAGTGGGGCTGACTCGCGCGGGCCTCTTCGTTGTGTTTCGTCTTTGGCAGGCAGCACGCCTGAGTTGGATTTTTTACTCCCGAAAAAAGAACGGCAAAGTTTCTTTTGTTGATTAGATTTGAGTGGAGAATTTATTGCCATACTGTGAGTGACTGTTTCACGTATTTATTTTTTGCGCAAAGTGTGGAGAGATACAACGGGATTGAGAGTTTAGAGGGGTGAAAACAGCCCCTCGGATAAAGAAGGGAAAAGGAGACGTTGGGAATAACTGCATCTGTCAGGAATTCATCATATTCTGTCACTTCTTTTTTCTTATTTATTATTTTTTTACAAATTTTCTTCAAAATTCTCTCTGGAGTTATTATTTATTATTGGTGGATAAAAGGGAGAAGAGTTTTCACGGGGTTGGCCGATGAGAATGCGGTTGGAAACGTTCCAGATGCCACTTTCCTCATGTCGAGGAACCAGGAAGACAATCACGTGTAACGATTGAAAGGTGGTTACATTGGATTTTAGTAGTTTCATTTGTTTGAAAGGCAAATTTGAGATAAACAGTGAATGGATAGTTCTCATTGGATCTCTGAATTTCAAGTGACACGTGATTTTTTTTTTTTTTTCTGAGTGAATTGTGTTGCTTTCTTTGATATTTAAAACTCGTAACTCAGAGTGTAATTGATGATTAAATTCGGTGACTCTGCGATTTAAGATACTATCGTGTTTTCTAATTTTCAATAAAATTATAAATGAGTGATAGACCGAATGTGAAATAATAAGTGTCAAGTGTTGTTGTTTGATTATAATAATAATTGAATAAGTGGAACAGGAGTGTGTTAAAATACAAATCAACGATAATTCATTTTATTATCGAATTTAAATAGAAAAGTGATTGATACGTTGTTAAAAATTCATCAAAGACGGGTGCACTAGGTTTATGGGAAATTTTTCATAAACAGACACGAAGGCCAGCCCGACGCAATGCGTCGACGCTGCTGACGCAACGCGCCTGGATGCGTCTCACTCTAAGCACGTGAGTGTAACATGATTTTTCTTTCTCCATTTACCTCCGACAATTTGTTTTGTCTACGAAACACTGTATAGTAAAAATTTCCCTCCTGCAATTTTCCATTCCACCGAGAAACCGAAGAATACAGGAGAATAAAAAATAATGCAAACAATTCACACACAACCACACATCGTAGTTTATTCTTAAAGTCTCTCTCTCTCTTTCTCTCTTTCAACCACAAAAATTGTAGCGTGCTTCTTCAACCCCTCTTGCAACCCCACGTTCGATAACGTTGTACATCCTCCGCTCGTGTTACACCCCCTTTTTTTTACTCTCACCCTGTTACTTGAGGCTTCTCCAAAAAGGGAAAAGAGCTATAATTCAGAAACGTTTGTTAAAAATAAATCAGGTATGACGCAGAGTAGAATTGAGAATTCTTTCTCAAGTCTCACAATGAAAACATCAAATTTCTCTAAAAATCCAACGATTTCACAGGATAAAAATGAATTTAAAATAATTCTTCAACGCTACTGAACAGAGGTTCTCAAGTCCCAATCAACCCTCTTCTGTTGTGACTCACGTAACGACTTCTTGAATATTTGAAAGAGCCAGGAATAAAGAAAAAAGAATCGAATCACCCCGTCTTAATCCAACGGCTGTTATACAGGGAGACTCTATACACAATTTCACGCTCATATCCAACTGTTTAGGCATTTTTTTTATTCTTAAAAAAGTCCATTCACAATCCACTCTCTCTCCTTTCATATTTTTTCTTCATCATTCCCTTAACAAGACCCCATTTTTCTAATCCCTCTGCAGCCTTGCCTCTGTCTGCAATACATCAAGATTTTTAACCCCATTTTTTTTAACCTCCCATTTGACCCAAGCAGAAGGAGTGCCTTATATACCTGAACTTTTAGTATTTCCATTTTGGCTTACGGTGAATTATTCAATGGCAATACTCTCGACCTATTTAACGGATTTACGGTTTAATTTTCAATGAAAATTATTCATCATTTAATTATACAATTCATTAATCGATATTGAGAATCTAATCGGAATTAAATTCATGAATTTTTTTTCGGTTTTATTCGTAATCACTTGTTTTTTTCGATTCAATGAATTTGGAGCAGCGTTAGTGAACGTGAATTTATCGATATTAGAAGTCTCGTTATCTCTTACATTTTTACTTGGATGAGTCTCTTACTTGGAAGAGGAAAAGGACGTTGATCTCGACGATTCATTGTTATTCATCGACACGTGGAAAATAATTGCGGGAATTTGAGTTTAATAAAATTACATTATTTTTGCGTATTTCTTTAATCTCAAATGTCCATTGAATAGACAGTTTCACATACTCTTTAGTTATCATGAGCAGTTTGTGTTGTCAGGCTGTTAAATCAAATGATATTTACTACGATAATATTAGAGTACTCGAGATAAATTCAATGGCACAATTAAAATGCCACATGCCACTGAAAAAAAGTCAATGGATTTTTTGAATATTCGTTTTATTTCACTGATAAATTTCCAGTTAATTATATAATTTTACGAATACATTGAAATACGTTAATTTCGATAAAATTCAATTTTTACTAATTTTTGTAGATTTTAATAAGTATTCGAGGCTTATTGAACCGCATGTCTCGAGCACACGAGCAACGACAAATATTGTAAATCTCTGGTTCGAGTCATGTGCTAATATGAATAACAAGCGAACACAGGAAGGATTTTAACGATTTTTCTCAAAGAGTTTACGTTGCAACATGTATGCAGTGGCCCATTGGTTATCCATTGTGCCTAATGGTTCAGTGTTTCTTGGGAAAAAGAGGCAGGAACGAGTTGAAAAAATTCGAAAGACAAACAACGTTAGAATCTGTACAAAAAAAAATGTCTTGTGAAATTTCGAGAGACACTAGTTTTCAACCACACTTGCATTATTCCAAGAAAACTAACTCGATTCATTATTGAATAGAGAGAATGAAAAAAACTATAAAATTCGTACAAAGTGTCCTTGAAAATTCAAGTAAATTATGATTTTTTTAACCAAAAATTCATCACCCAGACACTGACTTTTGTTCGAGGCCATCTTTGCATGAATAAAACGTTGGAAAAAAGAAATAATTGAAAAGAAGGCATTCTTAGAAGTCAATTTAAAAATAATAAAAAGTAACTCGAAAATAATCGAATTGAAATAAATGGTTGAGAGAAAGGAGAGAATTTCAGTTGCCCCCTCTACAAGTTATGTATAAGAAAAGAGCCCGGTCGTTAATCGAAAATCCATTACCACTATCTTCGATTTCTTGGCTTTGACTTCTCTCAGGGATTCATCGCGTTCTCCATCTAATGCGCATGCATACACGTAAGACAGTGAATTATATTTGTAGAATTGAGAGAGAAAGAGAAAATGATATAAGAGAAAATAATTTAATATAAATCCTCACTAATTACAGTTAAGTGATTATGTTTATAATATATTGAATGAAAAAATTCAAATAGAATGGAAGGATCTAGAGTGACACGAGGAAAGAGGCAGAAAATTTCATGATAAATTCATCAGTTTTTAATAGAATTACGAAAATGTGAATGGAAGAAGTTGAATTTCCAGAAATTCCATTGACTTCATTGGGAAATTTGAGATGGATAATGGTATAATACCATTAAATATAGAAACTCATTGAATTCCATGAGAGAATACTTTGAATAATTCCCATGAAACTCCTAGATTATCAAAAATGATAAAACTCCATGATTTTTCGAAACATTTTTACCTAATTTTCATTCAAATCACTGCCTCGACAAGAGCATTAAACTCAGGGAAAGGAAGAGAACAAATTGAGAAGGGTTTGACCATTTGCATGTGAAGGTAATTCAATGCCCAGTATCATGCTCCTTTTTTCCAGTTACTGACATCCCTCAGTAATTCAACGAAAGTAGAGATTTCAAAGGACGTGCTAACTGTGTCCAGTGATAAATCAAATAAAACATGAAATACCATGAAATTAATTGGAGAAGTGCATGAAAAATTCATTCAATAAAACTTCCCACAGTCTTCTTAATACAAAAAAAAAAAGATGAAAATGACATCTTCAGCATTACCACTAAGTTGAATGCATCCGGTGTTCGGGGGAATCCTCATATTAAGTAACACAGTATAATACAATCTACGTGGCTTAAAGTGATATTAACACATTGTCAGGATATTCGTGTGGGGTCGAGAATCTCATTTTTTAATCTGCCAAAAGCGAATTTTCTACTTACTCTATATCATTTCTCATTGGTTGAGAGAGAAAGAGGGGAAGAAAAAAGAGCTCTTGGCCCATTTGAAAAGTACTTGGAGAGGATTATTGGTGTTACATGGCCTTCCTCAACCCCTTCAAAGTAGCTGGATCCGGGCTATTGGACTTTTAATACTACCCGTATTTTCTTGGTGAATTTCCAAGAATTTCCATCCAACATATGCAAGTGCATTTGAAAAGTATCAAGAAGCTCTTTGGTTATAAAAGAAGTGACTTTTAGGGAGAATAAAGGAATTGGAGAATTGGATTTACAATTGATCGTTTAAAAAGCACAATGGCTTGGTGTACTTAAACGTGTGTTTACGTTTTATATTTTCAATGACAAATTGAAGGTATAAATTTTCATTGAATGAGCTATTTCAGTCACGTGTGTGTGTGGCTTCACACTCATTAAATAAATTCAAAGTATAATGTCAATGTGGTTTTTATACTGTGTACTTTAAACTCAAACTGGAGGGATTGATGGAGTGAGTCAATGATGTAGCAGGTGGGTGAGGCTAAATGGAATCCGGTCGGTGGACTCTCTGATAATCAGCATCACTTGGTCGTGCTAATAAATAACATGATGTTCAACTTTTTTTTTTTATTCATTAAATTGCAAGTTTCTGAGAACTTGTAAAAATATTCGTCTCTCGACAAATTTGATTTTCATTTTAAAAAACCTCCAATGAGAAATACTTTCACTAATAATTATTTTACCTCTCTGCTCGCAATAATTAATATATATTCTTTTTTTTTCTCGCAAAAAAAAGAAAACGTTTGTAAATCAACACTCGTGTGTTTAGATTTTGACTGACAGCTTGTATGATTGGTAATTCAGTTTTAACACACAATTTGATGTGGTAAGGTTGGAAAAAAAATGAAAATGAATATTTGCAAAGTTAAAGTGTGGTGTTTGCGATGAGATGAGAGAGGGCGAGGCAGACTTGGCTTTACCCAGTTGATAATTGCCAGCCACAACGCACTGGTTCAATTAAAAAGTCAATCAGCCTGCCTCCTTGAAAAAAAGCATGCCTTCTCTTCCACTTAGGTTATGACGGCCCTCGTTTTGGTATACACTTTGGTGACGCTTGAAAACACCTATCCAACACGCGTTCGACGTGTCATCCGCATATTATTCCCCCACCACGAATTAATAATATCCTCCTTCAGGTAACTTAACTGCAAAACATGAGCCGCGTGTAATCGTCTGTCTCTGTCTCACCCCGTGGGAAATTTTCACATCGATCGATCAATCGGGGATAACAAGTATACTGTGTCGTTCAGGTATTTTCACAGCTAATTTACTTCTTATCGTTGTCAATTCACAGTGAAATGAGATTTAAAAAAAGGGGAAATTCATGAGCTGTTTAACCAGGTTCTTTTTTTTCAGGGTGAAGAACATGAGGAAAGGAGTTGAAAAAAATTGAGCAAATGCTGCTGCATGTCTGTATTGTTGAGGAATTTTTTCAATTTTTTTCATCAACTCCTTCATCTCGAAAAAAAAATGATAAATTCATTGGCGTCCTCATGTCGAATATCCAGGCCTGACTCATCGAATTTCCCAAATTCAATAGTCACAAACACTATCCATTGTTATACATCTTTCATTGACTACTTCACCTCAACTCCTCTTCTTATACATCATCCCCTCTATCTCAGGCTCAAACTTTTCGTCACACTGTTACAAACAGTGAAGCTCCCTCGGGTGTAACGATCTTCCATTATTGAAAGACCTGTTTACAAATTGAACTCTCTATATATCCCAGTCTCTTGGCGAAAAGTCGATCGTATACCACCACTCTCCTCCCTTAAACCTCACCACACACAAGACATTAAAGTCCGTACATATCTGTGTATGTGTGGGTGAGCGATTCTCGTGTGAGCAAATTCCCCTGCACTCGAGTTCGAAAAAAGAGAAAAAGGGGATGAGAGTTATTTCCAGTTTTGTACCCAAACTTTCCAGTCGCCCAATCCCTTCCCCAATTTTAAAAAAAATCTCCCCACCCCATTGGATTTAAAAAAAAACCCTCAACCTTTTACTATCTGGTGGAAAAACCGGGAAAAACTTTATTCCGCTGACTTGTCGTAGAGGAGATTCCCAGGGCTGTTGTTTTCCCCGGGTGAAAGAGAGAAAAGAAGAGTTATAACAATTCTGGCGTGTCGGGCATCGAACCCTCCTGCCTCCCCTCACTCTCCTGTCACATAACTCCTGACACAAACTCACTGGCACAAATGTATTTCGTCTCCCTCCCTCCCGAAAGTGGATGAATTACGATTGAAATTTTATCGCAAGAGTTTCACCTAATAATACAATTCTGTGACTCAAGAGAAAATATATATATATATTCAAATGGAAATTGATTTACGAGGATTCATTGTGATTCCGAAAGTTTTGAGTCCGATGATATGAAGTAATCAGTCTCCGTAACACTGACCCATACTGTCATACGACCCCAATGATATTAAAGAGGAATGAAAAAAGAAAAATAATGATATTGAGACGGGTCAGTGCACTAGTCTAAATATTTACATCTTATCTAAGGTTTAATGACCTGGCTAATCGATTAATCGCCAGGGTGAGTACCTTTTCCACTCGTTCAGTACTGAGGACGAAATTCTATATGAAAATGTGTCATTAAACTCTGCATTGAAAAGAGAATAAAGTGCAGATTGTTTACGATTGAAAATCGATCCACTTTAATCAGGTTTAGAGTGTCATTGAGTGAAATATTTACGAAAATTCGATTTTTTCACCTGCATCAAAGGCACAAATCAAAAGTAGCTATTATCAACCATTTTTTCCTCTTCAACACACGGAACAGTGAACTCTCTCTCTCCATAAATGTCCACAAACGTTATCAATCCCCCTTGGATGGCAAAACTTGCATTCCAACGATGCTAGATATCGACTAACAGTGACGACGACCTCAGCATAAAAGCTATTCAACAATTCATAAACCAGCGATTCGATTCACTTTCCAGAATTGTAAGAAATCGTGAGAATGGTTCGTCGCACTCGTCGTATAATCGTTTTATCAAATTTCACGCTCTTGTAATCAGGAATAATCAATGGAGAATGGAAATAAACTGAGGATAATTATTTCGGTGATAAATTAATCAGTGTTGTGAGAATCACGAAAACATGACAGAAGCTTCCAACAAGTTCATGATTAGAGTTTAATTATTACAGTTTAATTCAGTGTTTTAAATTCATTATTTCTTTTTATTTATTCAGTGCTGATAAAATTATGAGAGTAATGAAGAATAATATCAGATAGATAAAGGAGAATTTTGCCTCTGGCAGACAGCACGGTACTCGCTCTTTCATTATCTACAAATATATCTGATTATTTATGAATTTTTTCATATTCTTAATAATAGTAAATACTCTTTTTTTTTTCTCACTCTCAACAATAACCGTCTGACATTCTGTAATCGAATCGATTAGTGATAATCATTATGCCTCCTCTTTGTTATGAAAAATAATTAATCTCTAATTCAATTTTAATGCCAACGAAAATGTCAACACGAGGACAGCTGGCCTGCACTCAAACTCGTCTCGAGAGTTACAGGAAGACTAAAGAATAAATAAAATAAAAAAATGTTAAGAAATGAGGTACTGGACACTTGACATGCGCGCGCCATTCTCGTACCTTTTTCAAACTCTCGAGTATTCTTCATCCCCGTATTCTTCGTGGGAAAATCAAACAAACATCTTGGAAATAAAAAAATAAAAAAAGAGCCCATAAAGTTTTTACAGAGGGATTGGATAAGACTACCGTTTTCTTCAACAATGTAGCATCATTATTTTTGATTTTGTGAATGAAGGGAAAGTAGATTTAAATATTTGTCATCGTCAAATAGAAAAATTCACAGGCAATTGTGGATTAAAAATATTTAATCAGGATTTATTAAAGCAGCTGGAGATGACTCGACATTTTTTATTAAGTACGATTCTCTGTTATCAGTAATGAAAAAAAGCGAATTCATTGAGAAACTCTGTTTAATGAAAAAAATATTCAACACCTTGTAATTAACGATAAAGTAATTTTTTTAATTGCACCCCTCTTGTGATATTAAATAATCTCGATTTAATAGTATATGATTGTCGGATCGATTAAGCTGGATAAAGTAGCACCGTAACTAACCAAAAGGCCCTCACTTTACTCCTAATAGTCTGTTATTTGACGGTTAATCCCAATGCAATTACATATTCAATAAAAGAATAATAACTCGTAATGGTGTTTAAAAAATTGTATTTTGAGTGAGAGAGAAATTCGCAAAAAAAAAAAAAAGGCTATAGATCTCTCGGCTAAGTGGCAATAATCACTGATTTCGTATTGGCAGGAAAATTGGTAGGCTTCGTGTATTTAGATTATTATTTATGGCGCTGTTAATTTTCAATTTTTTTTTTCTCAATTATGCAGTTCTTCTGGCAAGGTTTCTCCAAGTCCCCATAGGCCTAAAGTTACGTGGGAGTTTACAAAATATTTATGGTTGAGTTTATTGCAGAGAACTGGGTCAGATACTGGCACTTACACTACCTGTATTCCGAAAGCTCTCAACACACAATGCCTCCAACATTTATATTCAATTGTACATAGTTCACTTTATCCGGAAATAAAATTCTTCATTATATATGACCCATATCGGGGCTTTATGTAGAGTCAATTGAGCCTTGTTTTACCGGTGGAATTTATGATTCGTAATATTTGAGATTCGTTGAAGTCAAGTGATCTCTTTGAATATTTCATTTTTTCGCAATATTTCAGTGCGCAAAGACGGCACTTTCATCATTCGAATTTATCAGTGTATTAACACCTTTTTCCCGAAGACCAAACGAATTACCCGAGGAATTCCATCGATCAATTTATTTCTATTTTCTCAGATATTAATTGTTATCAATAATTTTTTATGATATTTGTGCGCACATATGCCTGTAGATGGAAATAATTCCAATGGCTTCAGTCCTGTTGTTTAATCCGAAGTTATTAAATTCCAGTCAGTTATATCGATGTTGACTCGTGTTTATCCCCCACTTTTTTCATAATCACGATAACAATATAGAAATAACTTTGTTCCAATTTTTTTTCCACTCTTCCAATTGAAGTAATTGCAAGTGCACTTGGAAATTTTTTTTCACAATGATAAAGAACTCGTGGAATTCTTTGAATTATTGAAGAATTCAGGGAAAATTCCGTTGGAAATCGATGAAATCATGACAAATATATTGGTTCTTCAAATATTTTGACAATTTTTTCAACCGAAATTAAATTAATGACTTGTCAAAATAATTAACCTCCCGAAAATCATTTGAACCTTCTCGTTTTCCTCAAAAGTATCCATCAAGATCCATTTCCTCCAAGTAAGTCACAAGTCAGACGATTTATTATCCACTCAAGGCATCTTCCAGACATTGACACAAGATGGTTTGTCAAGATGCCATATCGTGACTCCATTGACATGTTACGGCCAACACACAAATTTGCCATGGCCATTTAACGGCTGAAAACGTTGACATTTTCATCCGTCTGAATTTCCATGTCCCAACAACGGGAGATCGATTAGTTTTCGTTTCTTTTGAGAGGCAGACAAGTCGACGACACCTGGCAATCTGTCATAAACAGGTAATAGTGCGGATGGCCCATTGGAGATTCGTTTGTCAAGTATTCTACCGCACAGCCACACTGGCGGCACTATGAATTATCCACGTGACATTTATAGTCACAGGGGCGCAAATTTCTGGTCAACACGGCTATAAAAATGTGCGTTTTTTTTTTTTTTATTATTTAAATTATTATTCCATGGGAGATAATCTACTGTGGAAATTTATCGCTGTGGTAGTCGAAAAAAAATAATGTAACTTTTGTTTAGTATTTTAATTAATTTAATTAATATAATCACTTGAGATTTTTTCATCGGATTATGTAATACTATCTATTTTGGTTCAATGATTTTTTTAGATAGAATATGAATTGTGATTATTGGAGTGTGAGTGATTGAATTACAATTTTTTTCCTCAAATTCTCAAAATATCTTTGAATTCATTGATTTCGTTAATAAAGAATAAAACGATATATTGAAACGTAAATTAATTCCAATTGACCCAAATTATGAAAGAAATTCCCTCAACTCATAATCTCTTAAATTCATTTTCTCTCATCGTTTCACATTTATTCAAATGAAGATCAGTGACTGTGTAAATTGATGGAATTACACGAGTGCGTCTTTTATCAATCAAGTGGCTACTCTTGCGCATTGCATTCCTCAAGTAACACTATTATTTTTTAATTTTTCATCAACATCCCAATCAGTTGATAATCATCCGATGAAATTCCATTCTCCCACTAATCCCCGAGTTATTTCTAACGTTTCTATATTAGTTTGTACTACATTTTTATTTCATTCAATTCATTATTTTATTTTCATTAAATGGCTAACGTTGGGCATACTGTTGGGGTCGTGTTATTTTATTATCGATAGATTAGATTATCGGAATTGAGCGCAATGGCGCCAACACTATGTGCCTCAAAGAACCGCAAAAAGTTAATTTTTTATTTCAAATTTCACTTTATCACTCGATTAACAATAATCCGTAATAATTAATATTATCAAGAACCGATGATTCTAACAATTTGAACATTTTATTACCGAATTTATGAAATAAACATTCAATTCTCACTTTATTTCTTTTTTTTTTCATTTGGCGCCAGATTTTTCCGCTGAGAAATCACTTGGCGGTCACTCTAAAAGTCACCGAATGATAGTCCATTATGCTTTTGTACAGTAATCCGGGACGTATATTGACCCAACACATTATCACAAGTGAGTAACGAGCAAGACGAAACGCAAGTACGAACGAGGAACCAGAATAAAAAAGAGAAGAATCTCTTCATTGTGTTTAAATGCAGAAATATCGTTGGTTTTGTCAGTTATGAAGGAATTTATTTATTTTTAGAATCAAAGAATTTATCTTTTTGCATTTCTCGTGATTCAATCGGTCTCTGAGATTTCATCCAATCATTCAATGCATTTTTTTTCTCAGTTTCATAATGAGAAAAGTGATTCCCTGAGAATCACCGATTAATTGTGATAATCAAAAGAATTTTCACAATTTAATTGGGAGATTAGGAAATTAATGAAAAATTGAGTAATTCCATGGGTTTTTTTATTTCTTCCTCGTGACATTGATAAAATTCCAAAGATAAATAAGTTTCTTGGAATTTCGTGAATTCAGATCAAGTTGATAAAAATGAAGTGACGTTTCTCAATGGTTAAATCAAATTTTTATTACGAAATCGTGACTCCATGAATTTGGATTGAATTTACTAAAAACTTCCGGTTTATATAATTCCCTCTGAATTTTTCTCGCAAAAGCTCAAGGGAATGATCCTTCATCTACATATAAAAATGATTTTTTTTTTAACTCATTGAATTCTCTTTTTTATATTCATAGTACAGTATACAAGATCGTTAATCAAACACGACATTTCAATGACGAAATACTCATCGAATTGATCTAGGTTACCTCCCATATATTTTATGACCTAGAATGAGCATTCCTCATCACGTACTGTGGTTTTCCAGTAATTATTCAACACAAGAAATAAGGGATATCGTGTTGCGGAGGATATAATGTGCATGGACGTTTGGAAAAAGAGACAGAGGTATAAAAATTTGTTCAAAGTGGTCAGATAGCCTTGCTCCCGCTGTCATCTTTCCTTCTCATAATCATCAAGTGATTCACACAATGTTGCTGATGAAGGTCAAAGAATTTTGCACTTGCATTTCAATAATTCTGTAAATTGCAATTGTAGTTGCTGGAGAAAAACGAGGATACCTTGAGAACCGTTGATTTTACGAGAAATTATGAAGAGATCTTTTTTGTAGAGAATTTTGTGCTCTACAAAAAAGGTATCTTCATAATTTCTCATAAACTCAACGGTTTCCAAGATATTCAACTGTAAACTCAAATAACGACTTTTTCACTTAAATCAATAACTCGAAATCCAAGAAAAAGGATTCAACAGAGAGAAAAGAAGTGAAAGAAAACTGACAGAAACGAATGGAGAAGTTTGAAAGGAGTATCCTGAGTATATGTGGACTACCCGATTGCACGCACCACTGACTCGGTAACTCACTTGATTCCACCAAAAATCCAATACACGATATCGTCTTTTTTTTCCTCCGAAAAACGAAAATAAATAAACAGATGAAAAAAAGAATGAGAATTTTTCGTGTATCTCGTGTGTACGTGGATGGTAAATAAAATTGAGATAAAAATAAAATTAAGAATAAAAAAAGGGAAGAAATTGTGAAGGAACGACGGGAAGAGAATGAAGAAAGAAGAGGAAAAGAAAACGAGATGGGCGGAGCATGCTGCCACACTACCAGAGTCAAAACAAATAACCCAAGACGTTTCAATTCCCCTTAAGAGTAGCTGGATTTTCGTATTTTGTTGACCTATCAGAGAATCCGAAATTTCATTGACACCATTCCTCTCCAATGAAAAATCGTCTTGCCCTCAGTTTTCAAACGGATCCAAAAAAATCAACGAAAAGAATACAGAGGTATAATCGTTATAAATTACAGGTAAAAACGTATGTGGCATTTAGGAGTTGTAATTGATTGCGTCTCACTGAGAGAAATGAGGAGAACCCAGAGAGTTTATAACTTCGTAGGTATAAATTATAATTGAATTAAGAGCCCTTGAGCTCTTAATTAACTGTGTGAGACCGAAATGACGAGAGAAACTTGAAAAAAATTAAAAAGAATCACTGGATTTTTATTACTCTTTGACTCAGTATTCTTCTGTCTTCATCATCATTATGAGTTTATCGTTTTCTTCATTTTTCAAGCTTTGTCGCAGTTTATACTGAATTTATATTAATAATGTCCTTTTGTTCTTGTTCTTTGAGGACGCCGAAAGCTGTGGAGAATTATATTCAATCGTGAAGATAATTCTTTCATGAATAACTACGGAATGAGTGGGTTTAGGAGAAATTATGAAGAGACCTTTTTTGTAGAGAATTTTATGGGCTATAAAAAAGGTCTCTTGATAAATTCTTCTAATCCTCGTTTTTAACGAGTTATTCTTGATATAAGAGAAGACGATTTTTCAATCTCTGAATTATTCATTTTAAATGTTCAGGAAAATTTCAGTTATGTCAAACAGCTTTCAGCTGATGAAGGAACTCGATTGATTTCACGGTCAACCTGACACACAAAGTCATTTAAAATTGTCCGTTAACAATTTCTTTTTTTTAATACCAATTCTTTTTATCCATTTTACACGTTTTTTTTTTAAATTTCCATGCGAAAGTCTCGTATTACCGTGAAACCTGTCAATGTCTTCTGATCACAGTGCAGAAGCAATTAATTCACATTGATATCGATCTTGATGAGGAGCGTATTAACACCTTCTCCATGTTTCAATGAAAAATACGAATAAAAAAATTACAGTGATAAATTTGTTTTTTATCGTAATACATTTCGTATTCACGCTTTTTTTTTTTTAGAATTCTCTCAAAAAAATAAATAAAGAAACAAAGTATATTGAAATCGTTTCTCTACCCTGTGCAATCGTAAAAACAGACATTTATTGTCACACGTACTTTCACAATGAACAATGAATAAAAAAAAAAAAGGAAGAAATATTTCGAAAGGAAGTAAAAACATTTTTCGTCAAAACGAAACGAGAAAACTTTCAGCAAACAGTAGTTACGAGTTACACATATTTTTTTGAAATAAATAAATAGAAAAATAGATAAAACAGTTGTGAAAAAAAAAAAAGGAAAAAAGAGTGACTCCGTCTGTATTTCACAGAATAATAAATTTAATAATATTTTTCATGGCAAGTTTTTTTTTCACTCTAAGAATAATTCGTAAAAAAACGAACAGTAGTCTATGGATTTAATGTTATTAGTCACTTACGTCATGCAAATTCGTAACCAAAAAATGTCGACGATGTATAATTCATTGCTTTGGCTTCTTCTTGACTGTCTGCACAGAGAGGCAGCCGCCCCAAGGCGACACACACAGTTCTTCTCAAGTGTTATAGTCCGGCTGCGCCTACACATTCACCTCTGGTGGTTGTAAAGTACTGTAGAATAAAAGAAAAAAAAGATAAACGAACGAAAAAAATAAATAAAACAAAAAATAAATAAAATAAGAAATATTGAAGAACTTCAACTTCTATTTATTTTCAAATTTAATTGGTAAATAAATGAAAATCCTTCAGTGAGACACTTAAAGCATTAATAATTATGCAATTAATGTAATAGATAACCCTGCGGCAATCGCACAAGGTAATGCAATCATTTACATCTTCAAGTCCTCAGTTGAGATAAAATCAGTAGCCATCTAAGCCTTGAGTTCATCATACCACTTCGTTATTTATTTTTAATTATATTTTCTGGAGATTTATTATTTTTTTAATCTTCTTTTTCTTAATCAATCTGATGAAATATCGAAATTTTCATTGATTTCAGAAAATTTCCAGCACAATTACATTTTTTATGAAATCATTTATAGATTTTACAAATCGATTATTTTCATTCATTAAATTATCTCGAAATTCAAGATAAATTCGTTTAAATTCAATGAAATAAACGGATTCTTTTTAAAATCTATATTTCAACTCGAATAATGAAAAAAATTGAGGCATTCATAACCCGCCTGACCATTACGAGATTTATCTACTGAAATTTCTAGATGCGTCGGAATAAAATTACTTTACCAACGAAAGCGGTGAGACCGAGGGGAATTCCACAATTTCCCAAACTTTTTTGTACTTTACGATGGAAAACTTTGCGAATTGCGTCATAAAGTGCGGGATATTTTTTTTGCGTACGAAATCAGTGACTAATTCATTTGGTAATAAATGAAGAATTAAAAGAATTAATAAATAAAATGCTCAAAGGTATTTTGATTTAATCAAAGAAAAATTCGTCAAATAAAAATGATTCATTTTTTTCATGAAAGAAAGATAATTCATTGTTTCCCATTCACTTGATTCACACAGATCAAATAATTCATCGATACCCAATGAATTATTTACAAGAATGATAAATCGAGAATGATGAAATCAATTGAATCCAAATAAATCATAGAAATAAAGGATTTCCGCTCCAATAATTCCGAAGATTCAAGAATAAATGAAATCCAAATGAATTGGATCTGATCACCAGTTTTTTTAAGATATCTCGAAAACTAAGCGAGATAGAGCAATTTTGCAGAAGACTTTTTTTGTAGCTTTTGAAATTCTCTACAAAAAAGATATCTACAAAAATTTCTCTATCTCCCTTAGTTTCCGAGATATCTAGAAACGAATCGTATAAACAAAATACGTTAAATCCAACTGTTTTTATCATTTAATACAAATTGTGAGATACGAGAAAAGATAATTAGCTGAAGGTGAATAAAACGAGTCGGGGTTAGCCACTGCTTAATTAAGAAATCACATGGCCCACCCGTGTGTCTCGTGACCCAGCGGGTGCCTCATATTTATGATAAAATCATAATGACATGAAGCACACGTTTGGTAAAAAAGGGCGTAAATTATTGAATAAAATGATAAAAATTCCGGAGTTATAACGAATCAAGTGGGAATGAATGAAGAAGCTTTAGCGGAAATAAAAGACAATCTTGAAGACCACCTGTATGGCTGTGTTTTGTGTGTTCAGTCAGGCGTATCGTGAGAGAGCAATTAGCCTTGCAATTGAGCCAGACGATTGGATAGTGAGCGTACAGTTAAAACGTTGCCGCTTGTATCAGCTCAAGCATGACCAAGTCCCTCCCCGATTGCCTATGTAAAGGCAAATGGTCCAGTGTCTTCGAAATTCTTCATTTTCATTATTATCATTGGATACAAATTAATGAGATAATTTGAACTCAAAGAATTCACATTAAATTATCCTGAGGAATTAATTGATATTTATTTTTCGAGGACAATTTGGGTCATTATTTATTGAAAAATTGGAATTATTTTTATTGTACAATAAATTACTTGTAAATCCATTGAAGAAAGAAATATTTAATCTGATACTTTATGATGTCTTAATAAATCGCCTTTTTTTTCATCGATAAAAGGCCAGATAGTGGCCCTTTTTTATTTATAGACTGAACAAATAGAACTCGTTTGTAATAAACATGTAATTTCACAATATATATTGATAATAATCCATATCTGGTTAAATATATGATTTATTCGTCATGTTTTTTTAAGGTTCTGGGGAAATTGCGTGATTAATCCAATATAGAGTTTCAGAACAAAAATTTATTATATTCGATTATCAGATTCCTTTTTCCTTCAGATTTTTTGCATTAAATCTACTCGGGTTGCTTGAAAAAAAGGAGAGAGGTCGATTGTAGGACCCTAAAAGTGCCGTAGGAAATTGTGCGGTTTCCTCGGCCCTCTCCGACAGGTCTCACGTGACTAACCTCATGAGTCATTGAAATTAAGACTGATTAAAAAGGAGAAATTGTTCACTCCTTCCATCAGTTCATTAATTTAATGATAACTCGGAAACTATTGGGTTTAGGAGAATTTATGAGGAGACCTTTTTTGTAGAGAATTTAATGAGCTACAAAAAAGGTCTCTTGACATTTTTTCCTAAACCCACGCGTTTACTCGCAACAGAATAATGAATAAATAATGATGTTTAGGATAAAATTAGGCGACAATCGGCATAACATCTGTTTATCCGTGAATTTACGGTAGAATTTACGTCTCACTCGTACAAGAGAGAAAGAGAGAAAAAGAGGAATAAAAAGTAAATGCATCTTCTTTCCGTTTGCGATAAATTTGGCGTCCACTAACAGTTAGAAGAGTTCGTTGTTCCAATTTCGACTGGTTTATTTTAGATACACACACAATTCACGACTGTAAACACACGGAGTTGACAAGTGTGGAGGGGGATTAAGGGACAGAACTGATTAAATTAGGGAATTGTGGATATTACAGAAATAAAATTGTCTGAAAATTCATTTCAAACGAATTATTCCATTTTTTATAGAATTCATTTGACTATTTATTAAAAAAAAAATAGGTAAAAAAATCATTGCAGTCATCTCGAACTCCTCGAGAGTGTCGAGACACTGGTGTGATGGCGCCTAAGAATTGGCTCGTCGCTATTATCGAAACTCCGTCATCACTGTTGAAGAGACACGTTTGATATTTTTTCTCAAATCAACGTCTCGTAACTAGTACATGAGCCTCCTGCAGCACTTGAAATTCCGAGTGTCCAAAAAGATAATGAAAATAATGAGAAACGAGAATTACCGTGAAATAAATGAATTACGTCATCCGAGAAACGATCGAAATTCCGTTTATTTTTAGTGGAAAATTTTCCATTAAAAGCTGAATCATTTAATTTCCATGAATTCAAATAACATTACCATGAAAATTGTGTCAATAAAACTCGTGTAATTTAATACGTTTTTTTTTTTTTTTAATTCTAAAATCGGTAGAATTAATCCTGCGTTTAAAATTAGTCAGCAGACGGTTTTTTAAATTTCATTCGCAGCTGACTGGCACGAGTACAGATGATACAGAAAAAAAGTGGCTAATGTTCTAGAAACGTTGACTAAGTCTCGTAATTATCGTGGGTTAGAGTGACGTGTTCCCTCGAACCACTGACGAATCGTTAATTGAGATAATAAAAACATGAAAAATCTGCATTAAACGTTTTTTTTTCGATGGCCCGGAGATTTGCGTAAACATCTCGAGTATTTCCATTGTTCAGTGAGAGATAATGAGGAGAATGCTCCCGCAGGAAGACAAAAACCCTGTCACATGCGACTATACCTGAGGGGCAACATCCGGACAGGATCTCTTGAAGAAGCTTTTAGCCCCTCTCAAATAAATCCCCGTAATTCAGATGATTCATTCTTCCTCATTCTCTTGTAGAGAAAAAAATAATTATTTTTGATATTCTAGACGGTTTCGGATGTCGTTGTTCCCTGCAAGAATACGACGTTGCATCAAGAAAACGTCTGACGTTCGAGATTGATTACAACTGGGTCGATCACTATTATCATCCGACACTGAATCAACAGATCATTATACACATCCTTGAGTACCCAATCGTTTATGTAGGAGAAGGTGGGGAAAAAGGCCACTTTTAAATTATATATTATGAGAAATCAAGAGAAATATTGGAGACAGAATTTTTCTGATGATTCCATCAGAAAGCTGAGGAAATTTTGGGCGGAAAACATGTGTCGAAATTAATTTTTTCGATTTTTTTGAGAATTCGATTTTTTACACCCAGATTTGAAGGGGTTTACCTTGGAAAAATTTGAAAAAATCAAATTTTTGATGATATCTCGGGTTCTATTGGTCGTAACTCAAAAATTCCGATTCGAGGTGGAAGGTGAGCTCATTTGCAATGAATTCATGTGGTTTTAAAATTAAAATACGATTTTTTTCAAGTACTTTTGGGGTGTTTCTTGAAAATCAGTTTTTCCACTATAAGTCACTCAAAAAATCGTATTTTTAATTTTAAAAAAATTGAAAAAATTAATTTCGACACATGTTTTCCGCCTAAAATTCCCTCAGCTTTCCAATGGAATCATCAGAAAATCGCTATCTCCAATCATTCAATCAGAATGTCCATTTTACCCCATAAAGCCAAAAAAAGGAATATTCTTAGATTTTATTTACTCCGATGAGTCCTTGAAAATATTTTTATACTTCGTATTTTCTCTCTCGCTTCTTCCTCTTCTCAATTCAATAATAAAAAATAAGAGATACGCGGAATGACGTGAAGCGTGTCAGAATGAAATGATGACGCCGTCGGAACGTCGCCACTGTACAGCAACAAAAAGTCAGTGTCGCGTGGCTCCACTTCTCACGCGTATATAAACCAAAGAAACACCAAAACGCCGATTACACACACATGACTTTGTCATTATTTTTTCGAGGTAAATTGCGAGTGTTTCATGGGATTATATGTATCATCGCTCCATGTTAACGAAGAGTCATTCCACTATTTTAATGAAATTGTAAAAAAATTAATTTTTAATAATTCAAGCAGATGCTTATGGAGATTTGAAACAATTCGCCCCGGCCATTAATCCTAACGTGAAAGAATTTCCCATTTCTTTACAACTCGATCTCGTTTCTTCACGTAAAAGAAGTGAGGATTTATTTTTTTCCCTTCTCAATAATCAGAGAGAGAGGAGGAAAAAAAACCCATAAAACCAACTATTTGTCCAAGCCAGTGATTTGTAGGCAATTCGTTGCGCTTGTTTGGAAAACATTTGGCCAATGGTAGACATTGTCCAGGACGACCAGGTGATTCTTCCTCATTTTTATGTAACCAGCGCACCGGGAGACTTTCTTATGAAAGACGCACGCGCCTCACTAAATTTTACCACTAACTGCGGTGAAAATCTTTCACCAAAAATATCACTATATCAATGAGAAAAGAATGCGTTAAATAACCGCAGTAAAAGTTACGGCAGGTCAGGATTTAAAAAAGAAAAAAAACTTCTTTACTTTTCGCTTTTAAAAATTTCGTTAGTCTCTAAAATGAATGTAAATGAATTTAAAAATCCTCGCAACTAAATTGAAAGCACTTTGAGGAAGAATTTAATTTACCTGGCTAATTGACCAGACTCATGACTTAATTAATAACTCTTTCCTCCCCTCTTTTCTCCATTAATCAAAAGGAATTATAAGCGACTCCTTTAAAAAGCCGAGAATCCCAGGAAAAAGCACTCTCCTTTCTTCTTAAAGCGCAGTCGGCTCCTAACCACATGAAAGTTTTTCACTCTGGTCTCATTCAAGTGCTGGTAGTTTTTCACGCGGCAGGCGACACAATCCCCACTAAATTCCCCTTTAGATGAGTCCCCCACGTGCTACAACGAGGGTGTCCACGCTGGTTCACATCCTCTTTGGTTGGTTCGCCATTCACTCGTGCGCGCTCTGAATTCAGTAACGGAGTGATTTTTTGACGACACTAGTCCTTCCTTCTTCTCTAGTCTTCCATACTCCTAATTCAGTCAATTATTTATTATATATATTTGTAAATATATAAATAAAACGGAGTGGAGTAGTAAAAGTTTAATAAATTAGCCAATTTTCTTAAAAACTCATTTATCAAAAAAAAACCCTAGGGGTTAAAGTACCCATTAGCTCAGTGGATCGATGGCAAGCTGAGTGCCAGTGGTTTTAATCAACTTTTTATTAAATTAGTGATTCAGTGTGTTTGTGTGTTGGTTCTATCTACCTGTTGGTCAACAAGCCATTCTACGAGTTCATTGCTTTTATTTTTTTTATAATCACGGAAATAAAAGAGATTTGAATATTAATAAACAGCCGGCAGTTTTATGAACTTTCTCGTGATAATTTTGGAGCAGTGATAATTAATTGGTGCATTAAAGCTTGTTAAGCTCGGAATTATTATCGATTAATTTTATTATCAAAATTGTCATTAAAGTCTAATGGACATGATGCGAATTTTATCGCGATGAGACAATTTAATCGGTGAGTTTTTCCATTATTTTTTCACACTTGATCTGTCATTTTTCATGAATTCCCATGAAATTCCTGTTGCACGCACCACGTGCGTCAAATTCACCGGTAAATATCATATTCAAGGGATTGAAAAAATCTCGAATAAAATTGACATTTGTATAAATAAATTTTCCTTTTTAGAATTAACTGTGTTTGGTTTATTATTACCTCACGCTTTTATAATACTCTTCGCCATTTGGGTTTTTGCGGTGACTTTCACGTTAACTCCAACGATTCTCGTTCTACTGTATGGAGAAAGGCGTGGCTTTCTCACCGATCATTAAATCCCGCGACAAAGAGAACGAAAGAAATTAAAAAAAATAAGAATTAACCAATTCAAATGTATAATCGTTAATTTAAAAAATAACGATTTCACAAAATGCAAATGCGAGAATTGAATGTTTTGAAGTCGACATTGAGCTAGCACTTCTGTACCGAAGAATCGCGGTGCAATTAAAGTACGAAACCCGAGTCGCCAGTGCTCGTTGCACTCTGTATACACACATTAATATACATATACGTGGTATACGGGTATTACTTGAGTTGATGCGTGTCGGGGGAGGGGAATAAGTGCGCACTGTTGATGAATGTGCGGTAGGAAATGGCAGTGGTATTTTTTGCGTCGAGGCAAAAGCGCCACACACGTGTGTGTATTCTGTCCCTTTGCACCTTTAAACTTGATTAATTCGCCCACTCAATTTCCAGCATTAAATCCTTTGGATCTCTTTAATTCATTTGATACTATTAATGATTAAGGTTTTTTTTTTTTTCTACATTTTTGGAGATTGAGGGACATTTTGTAATATTTTATTCATTTTAATAGTCACGATTGTGGTGGACACACAATCTTGTCAGTCCAATAACTCGAGTGAATCAAAGCATACTTTAATACACGTATAAATGTCGGTGTCGGTCATGTTGTACGTCGTGTTGACTCACCTGTGTGTTCTTGTAGTAACACGAGATTTACTCTCATTGCGTAACTCACAACTAAAGAGAGAGGGGATTTTTTTTTAATTTAAAAATCGGTAATTTGAAGGATCATTGTGTTAATTCTGAGACTAAATTTTTTTTTCAATTTATTTGTTCCAGGTTACCACAGCTTGCCGTCTTAGCGAAGATTTTGTGCCTCCTGATGGTGAGTATCTATTCGATAAATCAGAGATTGAGGAGAAAAAATTAATAGAATTAAAAGGGAGAAAATTAAGAAACACGATATTCGGCTGTCAAATACAACTACCAATAAAATGTTAAAATTATACGTCTTATCATATCGAACACCAGTCCATAAATTCTCAACTCCAGTCATAAAATCATGGACTAATGACTCTTGTTATACCGCATTGCCTATGTTTCTCTTTAATGTCATCTTTTTTCGTTTAATTTGATATTTCGTTTCAATCATCAAACCATCACTATTACGAGTTTCTCATGGACACTGAGAGGCTATGTGTGCGACAGATATCGGCCAGAGGCTGATGACTGAGGCAGATTTACTCGAGTGGAAGATACGGAATTATGTGAATCGAGATTCTTAAAAAATAAATCATTAATTCGTAATTATCTCGGAAATTAGAGGATTTAGGGAAATTTGTCAGGAGACCTTTTTTTTAGAGAATCAAAAGCTCTACAAAAAAGCTCTCTTCATAAATTTCTCTAAATCCAACTGCTTCAAAGATATTCGCTAAACAAATACAAATGACTTTGATTCTCGAATTTCATTTGCTGAATAAATTCAGAAGACGCTGACGTATTATTTTCCCTATTATCATAATGCAAGGGGAAAATTATCATGGACTCACAAAAATAGTAATTCACCGTAATTTAATAAAAATTTATGAAGGAGAAATTTGAAATGACGCAATTGCGAATAACAGAGAGAAAGAGATTCAAAACAAAAATAATCAATCAGGAAGTGGGGTAGTTGGGGGGGAAAATGTGGAAGTTTGCCTCTGTACGTATTCAATTGAAAAGTTTTTCTACCCGAAAAACTCGGAAATGCTTGGAATGAGTTGAGAGAAATGTAGACAAATACACTTCGTTATAATCCAAACTGAGAGCAAACTGAAGTCGTTAATAAAAATGAGACATGAGCTCTCTCTGAGTATTGTCGTAAATGTGATTTGTCCAGTGCTCTAAATTCCGCTTTTTTTTTTTAAACTAAAGTTATTTCAATTCATTCAACTCAAAATATTTTTACTCTCCAATGTTAATTATTTTTATGGATAAATTAAATTTTTCATTATTTTTAATTTCACAGGTAGTGATGTGCGGGGCAGTACCGGCAATGGTGCGCTCCGTGAGTCTCTACTCGACTTGCAGCAGTGGCAATATCACAGTGATTGGCCGTACCGTCAAGGCCGTCGCCCGGAATGAATTCATCGCACCATTTCGTATGTATTTCCCTTCTAATTACCAAGAAAACTTCATTTGATTTGAAAATCTCACCAGAGTCAACTCAAATAACCACTTCCTCTCTAAAAAATCACAGAAAAATAATTAATGGGAAAGAACACAATAAAATGGCTCCCTATTAAAAAAAAACTAACGATTTCTCTCATAAAATGGAAGGGAGGAATTTTTAGTAGTTTCTCATGTAAATGCCTTGAAAACAAATGGATTGACTGACAAAAAAAATTCAAAAATTCGATTTATCAATTCATCCAGTAAAAACAACACTTCTCTAATTTCCAAAAAATTAACTGCATCCACTAAAAAATGCCTCGAAAAATGATTTTGAAAACAAGCGAGAATGGTAACGCCTTCGAATTATCATGCAGGCAAAATCTGGCTCGCGTGCATGCTGCAATTTGGCGAATAATTCGTGAGACCCATCCCTCTCCTCTCAAATCTTACTTTTGACTGCATATCACGAAACACAGTGGGTATGCTCGGGGTACAGAGGAATGGAATATGAACGAAATATACGTGGTAAAGAACGAGCTGTCCGCCCTCTCCATGCCGCGGCTCCTCTGTGAAATAATCCGCCTCGAGTGAAAAAAGAAAGAGGAAGATGGCCAAAAAAAGCGGGGGAAAGAGTGAAAAAGAAAGGGAATAAAAAAGGTAGCAAGAGAGGCGCTTGAACAAACAGAGGAGCCAGTTTTCGCGCGCCGCACGCTGAGATCTCCGTCTACACCTCCCCAAGATCCATCGCCTTTTACACAGCCTATCCTATATACTTAATCTCTGTACCTAATATACCAACCGGTAAGTTAACCGCAATTAATCAAAATTCGAGGGGATTTTAAGAAGGAAAAATTGAAGAAATTCAAGAAAAAAAAAAGATTAACTCTTTTATTTTTATGTGAAACTTATTTGGAAGTCTCTATGATTATTGACGTTGAAATGATACATTGCATGGAGAATTTAATTAATCCACTGCTACGTAAACAGTGATTATCGTGTTAAATTCATAAACCAGGCTTCCAACCTGTCCAACCTTTGATCCGAGGATACGAGCTTTCATTTTTATTGCGAAAAATTATTATTATCATTCGGAATAATCACATTGATCCAACAATTCTCAAGAATTTTCTAATTAATCCAACGACGTCGCATTTTTCATGGACAATTTCATACAATGAGCATCGAAAAAATTTATTTTTCTCTACTGCACTCAAATACCTCCGACAGTAGATGAATTCAAATTACTCTTTTTTTTAAAAAAAAACCAGAGGTTATTGCGTGCCCTGCGGTCTTGACCTGTGGCTTAGCGATATTGAGAAAAAATCGATTATGTTCACTCGAGCGATCAAAGTTTGCTCCATTGAATACTTCGATAATAGTTTATTTTTTCTCTCGATCAAACATCATTAATTTAACTCACTAAACAATAGTTTAGCAATCGTCAATAATTGCCATTTGTTTATTCAATGGTTAATGTTTCATTGAGGAGATTTTTTTCGGAATTTTTCCCTCTTCAATGCGTAAGCCCAAAGAATTTTTTTCTCATTCCAAAAGGGCAATTCTTATCCGTGTTTCACGCGTTCTACTCCACCCATTCAGGTTATTATCGGGGATAATCGTGCCTAAAAGCCGGTGCTCGCTTTTGATTAAAATTGCCTTTTAATTCATTTGGGTCAGCCTCTAATCTTGCAGTCTTGCCGATAATTCTGTGGAAAAAAAGGATAATAATAAAATGAAATAATCGGGCAAACTATTGCAACGAGTTATGAATAAATTGACTCGTTTAATTTAAAGGGATTTTTTTGAGTGGAAAATAGAGCTTTTAATGCAATTATATTTTTGGGTAAAAATCAAGCCCTTGACCTTCTCTCTTCAGAGTCAATAAATCCAATTAAAAGTAGCCACTAAAATACTGAATATCGCGTGACTACAAGACATCGTCCATATTTACTCTAATCTCAATTGGAATCTGAACAATGATAGTGATATTCAAATGAGAATAACTCCTTCTGATAGCCATTAACATTTTAATAATAATCGAGAGAAGTTTCTACCATTCCAAGATAGTGAAACTCGAGAGTAAAGGAGATGAAAATTCATGCCAAAGATACTCACGTTACATCCCAACGGAATCATCCTCAGTTGAATTAATGAAAAAAAAAAAAAAAACCCCGATCATCAATTAATTGATTTTTTTCTCCATTCTCCTCAAATGAAAAAGAAGGAAATTGTGATAATTAACTCGTCTCTGATCGATTAAAAATAAACGATACAGAATGAAGAAAATTCAAAGTGATTAGATAGTCGTATTTGATTAAAAATAATAAAGTGAAATAAAAAAAAAAATTGACAAAACTATCGGAGTTTATATTAATCGGGATTGGATAGAGTTACCCTGGGGGCGAGAAAACAAATTGCAATGTGGCATTACATTTATTTAAAGTAAGAAAATAATAATTAAAAAGTGAATTGATCGCAATTGGCGTCCCATCGTGAGGATGTATATTCAATTAATTAATGGAAGAATCTCGTATGACAATTAATTCATATAAGTCATATAATTCATTGAAAGAACCAGAGTAAATCTGATAAATCCTTTTTTTTTCAATCAATAATACATGAAAATAATTGAATAAAATAATTATTAGGAGAATTGTAAAATAATTAATTTGAAAAAAATATTAAAAAACTTCATTATCACTTAAAATTGATGAGAGAAATGAGTCTTATGAAAGAAAGGTGGAGAATGAATGAGAGAAAGGTACCCTTTTACCAAGGCAGTTTGGGTGACATTCTTGTCAGGACCACTTGAGTTTAACGAGGCAAATGGCCCACCCCTGATGCCCATTTGCCCCCACTCTACTCATGTGTGGTCTTGACAATAAATTTTCTCCTTCAACCTTTTCATTTCTCTCTATATGTGACAATTCAAATTGTCATTTTATATAGTTTCTTTTTTTTTCCACAATATTTCCTCCTTCTTTTCAACTTGTAACTTTTATTACTGACAAAGGGCATTTCGTAATAATACTGGATGAAATAGCACTGAGACGAGGGTGCTTGGGTAAACTCAAAGACAGGGCTGCTAAGTGACTGAGTACACACGAGTACACGTCTATGTCTCCTTCATTAGCAACTATGCCGCGGTTCTTTATTCTCTCATCTGCGTCTTAGCACGCAACTATGTGTGCTAGAAAATAAGAGAAAAAAAAAGGAACGGAGAGAATGAGGCGAGAGAAGTGGGAAAAAAAATGAGAGTCCCTCGGACGATGTAAGACTCGTCATAAACCAAGAGAGTGGAGCCAATGCTCTTTTCTAAGAAAAATATAACCTCTTAGTACATAACCCGAAACGCACATTCCTCACATTGCCATTTGCATGTTACCATACCACCTATTTTCACTGGTTTATCTTCCGGGTATCTGGAAATTATTTCGAAATAACTTTTGAAATTTTTCGATTATTTATCAAGGTACTAATTTCTATGTTTTAATTGTTTTTTTTTTTTTTTGCTTTTATTTGTGTTACAGAGAAACTAACGACACAGTCGGACGACTTCAGTAGGAAGTTGTATATATTCGCTGAAAAATCACAACGGTATATTTGTTTTAATAAGCGTTGGAAACCAGTGGCATTGGTGAGTGAATTATTATATTGTTTTTTCATTAAAATTAAACTATAATAATTGAATTATTTAATAAAGGTTTGTTTTTTTCATTTATGATTGCAGCCAAAAAAACAGAGGGACGCAATGTGCCAGTTTTACGAGACATATTATGGCTCATACCTGAGGTACCGAAGTGCAGTTGACAGTACAAAGTATCTTGGTTTCAATAAATATGGTAAACCAATAAAAGGCCAACGTGGTAGACAGCAGTGTTTCAACTTTATGAAATTCAATCCAAGTTTCAGTATTCCAGATCACAATATACGTATGACTGGTAATACACCGGATGATCATGTTAGACGTGATTTAGTTATTAAGAAACACCAACAACAACAACAGAGCCATCAATTGCACAATGCCATGGCACAGAGTGGTCACAGATCAAAGAAAAATTCATTACAAAATGATGAATTAACGAGAGAAACGACGACAACACATCGCCATCGGCACACGAATCGTTTCAAGCAACACGATGAATTCACGGTACCACGAAGACGACACCAGAGCCGCCTACTGGAGGCGTCCAAGTACTGAGCTAAATCTAATTGAAGAGATAATTATTTCATTTTCCATTTTCTTTAAATTATTAAATTAAGAAAGGGAAAATTAAAATTATTAACTTTGGCTCGATGATCAAGACTGCCTCACACAATCCCTGTGGAATGAGATAAATTTAAAAAAAAAACTCAAAGTTATTATGAAATTAATACGACAGAAGGAATCGCATTCCTGCGCCCTAAGGGGCACGAGACCAACTCCCATCCAGAAAGTCGTGAATTTTTAAATGAAACAAACAAAATAATGAATTAAAAATACCCCCTGGAGGGGATTACACAGGGGCCCCTCGTATGCGCAATTCTCCCTAACCTCTCCCATTTGTTTTTTTTTTTTTTTTTGTTTTTTTATTGAAGAAAAAAAAGGATAATTTGCGACGAGTCACGCACAAACGCACCCCGCGAAGAGGTAGCGCCTCAAAATCTCGTACGCCCTATTATTAATAATATTAATAATAAAAAAAAAAAAAAGTATAAAATAAATATAATTCGCCTGCGCAATACCGCCTACTTAGTCTATATGTATGTTCCATGTGTCTGAGAGCTCGTTCTGTGTATGTGTGTGTGCGCGCGCGATATGAATCCTTGGGTCAGAGAATGGGGGAAAACGCCAGTGAGGAATCAATTATTTTGTTTTTTTTTTTGTTATATAAACTAAATAAAGAAGAAGAAAAAAGGCATTCTCTATTTATTCAATTTTTTTCTCTCTCTCTTTCATTCATCAATTATCCTACTTTTTTTTCTTCTTCAATTAATACAATGAAAATTAAATGAAAAAAAAAAAAAATACGATAATCATGTGGCATTGTTCCTCCCCTCTTTGCATGAGGTTGCGCAAAAGTATTTTTTAATTTTTCTATTGGAGAGAAAGAAGTTTGAGGAATTAATTAAAAATCCTAATTAAATGGATGAAAAAACAAAATCGCTGATAGACTGGAACGTCAGGTAAATTTTTGTCATTCAAAAATTGACAAAATTTAACAAAAAAATAAAAATAATAATGAGGATAGCAAGAGGATTGTATGAAAAATTGTGGAGAAAAAAAAAAATATAATAATGACAATGGAAGAAAGTATTTGTATGAGTGATGATGAAAAAATTTCGATCGTGTGCGAGTGCGTGTAATATAAAATGAAAAATGTAACAATAATGTTTAATGAGAATAATAATAATGAATAATAATGAATAATAATGAAAGAAAAAAATAAAACAATTTAATCTTTAGGACGCTATTGCAGACTGTATTACTAGGTTAGGCAACACATACACATACACACACACACACAGATTAATGACGCAATGGCGACTCGTCGAAGAGAAATCAACTGTCGTCTCATCATTCCATCGTTTATTAATTCAAATTTAATCGCCAGTGTCGTCTATAAAGTATCTAATAGATTTTTTTTCCTCTTCTTATTGAATTGTATTTTCTTCAAAAAGAAATACAATCCAAATACAATTGTGCCATTGAACGACAAGTGTTTTTTTTAAATAAATAAACGAAATTTTAAAGAATAATTTAACGTGCACACACACACATACACAGACCGGACCACAGAGTTTCTTTTCGCAGTCGCCAGAATTGAGGAAAAAGGAGGCACTCGTCTTCTCACCAAAATTAATTAAATTTTAATGAGAAAAATGGAGAAACTGCTTGTTAGATAGATTATTTATTGAAAAAAAAAAAGAAACATGTTTAGGTAATACGATGGAAGACAATTTTGAAGGATCCTTAAACCCGTACTTTTCACATTTTTCCCCCAAAAAAATCCGGAGAAATAGATTTTCTACAATAAATCTTTAATTTCATTAATTTTCTACTTTCTCACATTGAATCTGAAAATACTCAAATCTCTACTCACTCTAAGCCATTTCTTAAGTTACACTTTCGTAAAAATTCGATTAAAAATAATAAATAAATAAAGAGAGCAAAAAAGGACAAATAATTGACCATTGAAGAGGAAACAATTGTTCAATGAATAATAAAATGATGAAAAAATAAATTCGACGCTTATAATTTAATAGCAGACAACTAATATAACATTTAATGTATTGTATTGTAACATGGTATTGTAACGCCGACCCTCTAAAAGAAGCAAAAAAATAAAATTACTCATTTTTTTATTTTTCTATTATTTTTCTTTATTTTTTTCTTTTAATTTATAATAGAAAGATAATAAAACCAAAATGTGCTCAGGCACAATCTCATAAGGCGAATAATTACTGTATTTCCCCCCACTCTCCCTCCCATCGGATTAAATTTGAGCGCACATTTTCCGACGCCTTGCATTCCTCATCAACTCACACTCAATTCACAGTTGAGTTCGTTTAATTCCAATAAAAAATCCTTTCTCTTTACAATAATGCGCAAAGCTGATAATTTAATTGAATTATTATAACTAATTTCGGTCGTACAAAGTCGAGTTACCAATGAACTTTTCCATGAAAAAGTAAATTAAAATGAAAAAAGACGACTCAACTGTGTTAAATTAAAAGATAAAAAGTAAATGAAGAATATTTTATTTTCACATTTTCCCACTTGACTAAAGTAAATGAATGAAATTTGAAAAAAAAACAATTGATTGAACAGGAGAGCCGATTGTAAACGAAAAAACACACACAAAAAAAAAAGAAGAATCTGACTACTTTAGATAGATAGTTATATACATAATGAATAATATAAAATAAAAAATAAATAATGAATGACTAAAAATTAAAGTATAAATATTATATATATATAAAAATAAAGTATATGAAAAATGTGTATTGTAAGATATTTAATACCGAAACGATAAAAAGAGAAATAATTGAAGGAAAAATTGAAGAAAAAGTTAAAAAAAAAATGAAACTAAACACTGAATTGTTAGAGACACTCGAGTAAATTGATAAAACGAGTAACACAAGAATGATGATGAATGAATTTATGCGAGAGTGAGAGTGAATAAAATAAATAAATTGTGTAAATGAGGAATAAACAATAATTATGATTAAACGGACAGTCACAATTAGGTTGCACTGGAGGCTGCAACGTTCTGACTGCTTCCGCGATGGGAAAAAAAACGTATGATAAAGAGAGAAAAAAAAAACATGAGGATTTAAAAGAAAAAATAAATAAAGTGTGAAAAAAGAATCTGTATGTTGCTCTCGACACTATTCGCGTTGTAAAACATAGAGGCATACTCCCGTTATCCACTAAATCGATGTGTTGATGTAAACGGGCGTGCTGTGGTCGTTAAAAGCAAAGAAACGAAAATTCTACGAAATGAATAATCCATGAGTGACGAAAAAAAAAAGAATTACTCGTTCAATTATTTTAAAAAATTAATGAAAACTACAAGAATTTAAAAACCAAGAAATTTTCCACTATTTTTCAAATATTTTCATTCACAAAGAGAAAAAAAGAGGTAAAAAAAAAAAACCTATCACTTTACAAAATAAATGTTTTTCCAGTCAAAGGAATTTGCCACGACTATCGCACGCTCGCCAGCAGCTAGCAATAAAAAAAAAGACATTCCAACTTAAGAAAATGAATAAAAAAAACAAAATAAAAATCACATTCATAACTGCGAATTCTATAAGTGTGTGCGCTGCAAATACGAGAGAAAAGAAAACACTGTCAAATACACGCTCATACACTGCTAAAAAAAAAAAAAATCGCCACACTTGTGTATTTATTTCTCCAATCCTCATATCCAAAAGAAATCCCCGAATAAAGGTGAACACAATCTGCGTCATCGAGGGAACAAAAAACCCAATGAGAATTCAATTGAAAAAAAAAAGGAAAAGAGAACCATTGACTTCCACCCTCGACTTCCATTCGATTAATTTTTCTCCAGAGATTCATCACGCCTGGACAGACTCCATTCCCCTGAACATCTCTCTCTAAAAAAAAAAGTCCGGAGAAAATCAAACAAGTCGATAGAGAAATCCGGTTTTTACCATTTCGTAAAAGGGGGTTGTTATTTACCGCAGTGATTGAGAACGCATTAGTGACTTCACACGTGAACGCAATACACACGGATAGACGATTATTTCCTTTTTAATTCTCTCTTGTCCCTGAAAAGGGCGTCTGTGCCACTCCACTGCCATTGATTTCTCAAGGACTTGCCCAAATAATGTGTGAACCAAAAAAAAAACTCCCCCTCAAATTTTTTGGTTTATCCTCTGGAAATATTTTCGGTCCCGACATTTCCTTCTTAACACATTCGAGTGTGTTTGATCTTGAAATCACACGAGTCCGACGAATGCCGTTAAATTTCCCCCATTTTTCGTCTCTTCATCGGTACAACGACAATCCGAACGATTTGAGAATCTAGGATTTTTTAATACCGTAAGACTACTACTGGTTTTCGACACATTTCCTCTTTATTCCATAAAGAAAAAGTCGGATTAAAAGGGGAAAAATTCCATTAACGTATCATCCTCTCACTTATTAATTCACTTAATCCCTGTGACTTTCAATAATTAGCAAGTGCACAAGTCGGCGACTTTAGTCCCCGCAAATTCGGTAATTTAAACACTAGAGAAGAGGAGTAAGTCGATTGACTTATCGTAGGTGTTAAAAAGAAATTTGTCGGCAGAATAAAAGAGCGGGTCTTCTCTTCTTTTTTTGCACCTTCACCAGAGGAGCAAAAGCAGAAGAAGGCGGGAGACGAGATAAATGTACACACAAGACTGTGTAAAAGGTGGAGGTTTGTTGAAGAATTAGATGTGGCATTGAGACGGTAATTCAACGAATTTCATGGCTCACCGGTGCTTCTGGTGCGGAAGAGAATATCCATTGAGGCTCACTTCAGCCTTGGAGTGAAATGAGAAACGTATATTCCGGGAGTGAAAGAAGAAAATAAAATACATTCGGATAGAAAGAGGAGGAGGAGGCGAATGGGCAACACAGAGAAGACCGGAAAGGACAAAATTCAACCCACCCTTCGAGAATATACAGAATGACAATGAATACTACAACCCGTAAATAATTCGGGAAAAAAAAAAAACCCCCAAGACCACATTTTTCGTACTGATATTTTTCTATGGAGTTTGCCATTCTTTATCGTTTAATTGTCAGAGAATTGTTGACTCGTAAAATTTATGTGACATCTGGGTGGCCATTTCGCGTATTCACATTTGTCTACTATTTACTCGTACAACTTTCCCCAACATTTCCAATGATTTTTTCTCTCCCATCTTCATTCTTTCCTCTCACTTTTCCTCACCGCCAGATTGGACACTGGTTTTTTCCTTGATTATTATTTTTACGAGTTCTTTTTATAAATAGCACCTGTTCTCGAAGGTAAAGATGTAGTTTTCAATGGATTTTCAGAGATTTTCGTTCATTAATTGGAGAGAATTGGTTTAATTTAGATGAAAGCCTTCGGTCAATCACTCTCTTATCTCGCTATTATCGAGTTAATGGCTGATGTCGGTTGAAAAATGTCGTTTGGGTTTGGACCACCGACGTTTATTCTCTTAAATTAGAACAGTTTTATTATGGAATTATTCAAACTTTTTTAATGAATCAATGAAAATGAGAATAATATCATTGTTTCCATTGTGAATAGAAGCGCAAGTGTCTGATTAATACACACATTGCAGAATTATTGTTAATGCATAAAGGTGCGAGAAAGGAGATAAGTGTTGCATTGCACGGTAGAGGCAGATAATCGTCCGGGAGTTTACGAGGGCGATAAGTTAGACCCGGGCAAAAACTAATACCGCGGCAAATAACAGGCATTACTTATACTTACACGTTTGTACCTAAGGCGCCGCTGTGCGCCCGTTGTAATACACGTTTGAATCTCATCGTGCCACATGTAGGCTCTGCCTTTTGCCCATCCGTTTCGTCTCTCAACGTTATGCCTACTGCCGATATTGCATTACGCACCAGCCCAACGACGATGATATATGTTCTCGCACAGTGCTTTTACACCTCTTCTTTTTCAAGCGTGCTATTTCTCCGGGACTCGCATGACTACCTCACGTGTGCCGTAATACTCATTTGCATCGGTTCAAATTTATTTTATGTTTTTTTTCAGTTTTTTTTGCATTATCTTTACCGTTTGGATTCTGAAATATTTTTGTTCTTTTCTTTTGGGTGAAATGAGGCGATTTTTTTCAGGAACAGGTGGGGTAAAATGGGCATTCTAAGTGAATCATATGTATTCTTTTTTATTTCGAGAATTATCCTCAATATTTCTCGTGATTTTAGAGCTTTTTTTTTCTCTAACCTCGTACTTGATAAAGTGCTGTGTATTTACATGCAAAGAATCGTAGATTACCCGACATTTTAACCGAGAAAACTCATGCTGAGTTGAGGAGACACACAATGTTATCCACTATCTCGTTGAATCGCTTGCACGCGACTCTATTCAAGCGGTTAACTCGTTGAATTTTGTCGGGGGAAGAGTAAATGAGAGAGAGTGGAGAGGGAGGCATTCTTGTGACCGCAAAATCGCTTTCTCTATCCGAAAATAACAAGCTCAAGGATATTTAACAATTTCTGGGACTGAATAGACTAAAGAGTCTGATTGAATAAATTTTTCTCAATTCCCAGATTTTTACGAAAATTCTGAATTACGAAAAATGGAAAAAAATGACTTTTTGCAATTAAAATTAATTCTCGTGTAATTAATTAAATTCCCACTTTTGCCCTATGATCTGCAGATTACACTCGTCAAGTTAATCCGAATCTGGCAACGAGCCAATCGCAATGAGAGACTTCTCGAGGATAACGAACCTATCAGAGTAAACTTGCCACTTTTTTCCTCCCTTTTTTTTCCCCATTGAATGACGTAACGAATTTATCGAAAAGAGGTCAATCAACCTGTCGAAAATTCGGAGCAATGTTGGAACAAGCGGAAAAGAAAGAGAATCGAAAAAAAAGGGATTTCATAAAAATGAACATAGAGCAATTGAGAAGTACTGTGGGTTAACCTGTGTGCAGAACAAACGAGACTGCAACACGATAAAAAGCGGTCGACGAGCGATAAGCCGTGACCCAAGGCTACAAGCACATACTTGTAACTGTCTCCCTTTAATAGCAATTTACACGTAAGATTCTATCTGGATTCCAACAGATTAACCTTTTTTTTAAAAAACCTGATAACAATAACAATTACATGAAAAAAAAAAGGTAATTAAAAATACTTCCTCTTCAAATTGATAATTAATAAAATATTTTATAAAGAAATTATTGTGATAATTTTATAATTATTTTTTTTAATGGCATTAAATAAATTCAGTACTCTTTTTTTACCTCGAAAATTCAGTATAATCTCATTGCCTTTAATTTTCATGGACAATTGCATCTTTTTGTTGCTTCAATGGACATGAGAATTCGCTGTTTATCATTGTGCACTCTGGGAATGTGAGCAAGACAGAGACAGAGAATTCGAAATCTCGGAGAATTTCGTATACGTGGGTGTAGATGCTGAGATTACATCTAACTCTGTACTGTCGCGTGGCCTCCATCCCCCTTTGCTCTCTCATTCTCATTTGTTCCTCTTGGCTCTCTGCTTCTCGTGTTGTTTCGTATAAAATACAACGTGGAATTTTAATAAACCCCGGTATTGTTACGACAAAACATTCCCACAGAATTTTCGGCGATAGCGAGACCATGAATTTCCTCATTATTCAAATAAAATGGACACATGCTCACTTTGAAATTGTATATTACGAAAAATCAAGAGAAACATTAAAAATAGAATTTTTTTGATGATTCCATCGGAAAGGTGAGGAAATTTTAGGCGGAAAACATGTGTCGAAATTAATTTTTTCGAGTTTTTTGAAAAATTCGAAAAAAAAAATAAAAAAAAAATTTTTATTTTGGAAAAATCCTTCCCCTATTCTGTGGAAGATAAGAGTCTTCATGTTTTTAATAAAATCCGGGGAATCCCATTGAAAGAATCGCAAATGAATATTATCGATAAATTAACAATTCGATAAAAAATAAAAATAATTTCACAATTTATCCTCAATTTGTTGTCTCAAAAAAATGGTAATCCCAACAATTAAAAATAGTACTTCACTCATAAAATTTCTCCAGCATCGTCATCACTTCACCAATGACGTCAATTGCGCCTGCGTCACTGTGATAATTAACGATGTTTCTCATTGCCTCCAAACATTTGAAATGTCCTCAAAACTCTTGAAATTTGAAAAAAATTGATCATCCTCTTTACTTCAATAAATATACATCATTAGGCGCCTCATTTCTTCATTCTACCACTACACTCATGATCGTTTTCGTGTTGAAACTCACGAGTCTCTGGAGATACGATACGATTATGAGTGGGAGAAACCGAAATCACACGCGTCTGCGACGAAGAGTGAGAGTTGTGTCATTCCGGAAACACTGGAATGCAAAAGTTCTTTCACAGTTGGCGCCATTGAGTTCTTCACTCCCACAAATACATTAAAAACAAAAATATGTGACACGTACTGAAAAAAAAATTCTCTTAAAAGAAAAAAAACATTCACAACATTTATTATTAAATTTCCCCTCTAAAAAAATGTCAAAAGAGTCACGTATTACTTCTGCATCGACTCAATATCATAACGTGATGCGATTGATCGAAAAGAATTCACGGTAGCCGACGCCAGAAGCAACTGCAGAGATTCGCAAAAACAAGATGAGAAGAAATATCCCCGCGAGAGAGAAAGAATTCCCTTTTTTTTCCCCAAAAAAAAAAGGTGGGGGGAAAAAGAACATAAATATGAGGCACGAATGATGAACCTGTGGCGCCGGTAAAGAATCGTAAACCCTTGAGGGCCAAACAGGCATCCATTTCGCACGAGACAAACTGCTCTCACGCTCAGTTTCTCTCTCCTTTGTCCGTTGCCCAAGCGGCGACACGGCGATAAAAAAATAACCGAAACAACCAACCAAGATGAACAGAAGTTAAAATGATGAGAACGGCTTTAAAGCCAAAGTGTATCATATTAACGGCAGTAATTACAAATCACTGAACGAACTTGAGAACCGGCTCCATAAAGAGCTACCTGTATATATCACGTTTTTAATTAAATTCCGAGTGTACAATAACTAAACACAAAGCTATAGCTCCTCTCCAAAAAATAAAAGAATCAAATAACTGAAGCAATTAAATGACTCAAAGAATTATTAAACATCGTAAAGATTCCTTTCACCGATCAATCGTTTGAAGATTTAAAAAACCATTAATTCATGATGTTTGCTTGGGGTGACAGTGTTCCATGTTTTATCTAGCGTGTTGTCGCTTATGCACGTTTAATAAAGATACTCTCGCACGTGGCTGGGGCACGCAATGACAGCGGTAATGGCCCAGGCTGTAATAAACCTCTGCAGGTGAGATATGCACATTATCCTTGTAAGGTAGGGGGCGTCAGTTGACTGTACCGAGGTGATTGAAAGAGGGAAAAAAAGTACAGGAGATAATCCTGAATGACTCGGGAATGGTAATTCAGCGGCAGTAGAGAGGGCATTAGACGCAGTTGTCCAGATAGTTACGGCGTTTACGTAAATTTAACGGCTTCTCATGTTTATTAAAAATAGATATCGTGAGGTGTAATGAGGAAGAAGATTCCGGAGTTATAATGATGCTGGTAATTAAGAATTTAATTTTTATTAATTTCGTGGTTCGAGTGTTTGTATTTCTTTATATCTTAAATCGTACCTTTCTTCCCACGTGACTTTAGAAGAGAGAAACGAAAGGACGAGAAACAACTGAACAAGTACGACTGTTGTGATCATACTGATAAAAGTATCTCACTGATCGGTATAGGTTATGAGTTGGTGGGGCCCCCGCAAAGAAGAAATTCTCGTGGCATTGGCAAGAAAAGAAAGGAATTTCTCCCAACTGCTGGCTTTAAACTACTGTAAAACTACACTGAGATAACCAATGAAGATACCGTGAATTTTATTATTACCATAAACACAATGTGATCATGTACTTATTTTAACTAATGTCAAAAATACTTTGATGTACATTTGATGATATCTTTATACGTGCCTCTACTGTACTTTGTTTCTCTTATTTTATATTCATTATTTAATCTTAAGAGGAGGTAAAAGAAGTGAACATTGAAGAACTAATGAAAAATCAGTGAATATTTGAGTGAAAAGGAATAACAGTAACAAAATCAACGATTTCTGGTTATTTCAAATTTTTATTACCATTTTAATTTCATACAAAACGAATAACGAGAAGATCGTATCGATATTTTAAAATTCTGTCTCTCTCCAAATCTCAATTTTATCAGTCAAACCAATCTTCAATCTCTTCAGTGTGTGTTACCTATATACCACCAATCAAGTAATCGTTTCCTCACATTTTTTTTTTTTTTTCAGAATTATTTCGTGAGACATTAGCGACATTCTTCCGACTTCCAAGATACACCTTATTAAAGGAAAAAAATATGAATGTCTTCTCCGTTAACATCTAACGGTTGATAAATGCAGTGTTTACCCAAATTCGAGACTGGTATGTATTCATTTAATTTTTTTTCAAGAGAAAATTCTTTCGCAATGGAAACCTTGATTATCAATTCCTTATTTTTTTTCATTCCAGAAATAATTAAAACACCAAAAGTGGGATTGAATGAGGCACACACGTGTCTCAAGTGCAGTAGGAGAAAATTAAAATGAAGGAAAATGAGAAAAGAAGCATCGAGTGTACTCCATGACACGTCTATCATAGATCAAAGGACCCTTGAACCATCACTGCGTTGTATACATGACCCGTCAGCCATCGTAAATCGACCCATAAAGGATTCGAGAGATTATTAACCGCATACACCATTATCATTCTCCACGTAATCACGGTGGCTATTCAGAGTATTGTACGTGTGCATGTGCCTATCAATGAATAAAATGCATACATCTCCAGAATGAAACTCAAAAGAAGAATTCTATCGAGCTGCTTCTCGTCGGTTCATCAAAAGGAAATAATAACTGATATTCAAGCATTTGCTTTTAATTTTTTTCTCAGCTGATAAATCGCTTCATCCTTCGTGTAACAAACCTTATAATTATCAGGTATGAAGATAGAGGAGGAGAGTGAATGAATGAAAAATTGTGATTGATCAACGAGGTTTAAGTATAACAGTATGTTTATTTTTTTCTTCAATTTCCATGGATTTCCTGATGTTGAAACTTTTACGTAATTCAACGGTTTTAATTAATTTTCATCTTTGTTTCAGACTCTGGATGTTGAAAGGAAATTACCACAATTGTGCCTCAAACTGCTGCACATATTTAATTAAATAAATTCATAATGATTTATCAGTGATTCTCCTCATCTCTCGTCGATCATTGTCTCTCTGACTATTCCCCACAAGTATGCGAACTATGTGACTTGGAATCCTTGGGATGAACACTCAAAGATACCGTGTCTCATATGTTAATGATGGAATGCAAACCAGTTGATTCGTACAACGAGTCTTCTATCATTCACCGTCTCACTCACGATTTTTATGATTTTTTCATCATTCAATTTATCCTATTCATGAGAAGAATAATTCACAGTGCAATAGAGTAGTATTTTTCAGTGAAAATTATTGGGATTTAATAACTATGATTAAACTGTTTTCATTCAAGACTTCTCATGAACTCAGACTTGGGTAAATAGTAAAGTGAAGAACAGAAAATTATGAAAAACAAAAAGGCCATGAAGCGTCAGGCATCGTTGAGGGCTCACCTTGGACCACATTATGCATTGCGCGTCTTTACTTATTATGAGCTCGTTTCAAGTATTGTTATAACTGTATATTTAATTTTTTTTAAAAATCTGTCCTCAATATCCGAGGATACACCAACCGGACAATTTTAATGTGTATGCATTTTAGTTTACTGTGTTTAATTACAAGCCGGCACATGAGTTCTTACCTTCTTCACTCTTGTGATATTCCGTTTGACGGATAAAAGTGATTTACGTAGTATGAGTAGCGGAATAGAATACTTGAATAAATATAAATCAAGTTTATGGATAAAACTCCATGACGTTATTATCACTTCACGCGAGTAGGGTTTTAATATTCCAGTGAATTTTTACAGAGTATCAATTAAATTGTCAATCACTGTGGAAAACCGGGGTTTTCTTTCATTACGAAATCTCTCTTTTCAAATTTCGTTAATAAATCAGGAATTTCCACGATTGAGCATTGATAATATGAATTACCCAACTTACCAACAGTTGCACATCAGTTACATGAGGATCCGCCATTTTGTGCAGTGATCGTCGCCCGCTTGAATTCTGGTGATTTCAGTGAATTGTAGCATCTTCATAGCACGCCATCGAGAAACAACATTTTACATTCAAATAAATAGTATTAATTAACGTGTGATTAACGTGAGTTTGATACTCCAGTTGTGACATTATCTCAAAAGGTAAGATAAATTAATAATTACCTCTGTAATGTGTAATAATCCGCAAGAGAAACGACACAAATGAGCTTGGGCTATGTAACCTCAAAAGCATCGGAGTAATGAAATAAAAGAGAGAGCCGGCGATTCTCATTTATTCAATTGAGTTATTTATTTTTTTAGCAAAGAGTATAATGAGCCCATTGAACAGAGGACCCCTGTTAGGTCCACGTATGCCACCCTCGGGTATGCGTCCGCCCCCTCCACGTTTCGGTAGATTACCAATGCCGGGAATGCCCCCGCGTATGCCACCACCACCAATGCCACCAATGGGTGGTATGTTTGGTCCTATGAGACAAAGAATGCCACCGCCACCACCACGTCCAGCTGGTATGATGAGGCCCGGTGGACCTCCACCACCACCACCATTATTTGGGCCAAGAACACGCGGCCCACCGCCACTTATGATGGGCCCGATGATGGGACCCAGGGGAATGGGACCAAGAGGACCACCAATGAGGCCAGGACCTAGGGGAATGGTACCACCACAGGGATTACCACACATGAGGCCAAGATTTCCACCTGGCAATGGAAATATCAAGGGGAAATCGATGAACAATAGACATGCTAAAAAAGTCAGTAAATTGGAGGTGAATTCATGCGATTATTTCAGTCTGGGTTTCTGTAGTGAGGGTGTGATTTTTGGAATATCTTGAAAACTTGTGAAACACGAGTTTCTATTGTTTTTGAGATATTTTCAAGATCATACTCTTGCTGTATTTGAATTATTTAGAATCGGAAATTATTCTGTTTGAAGAGTCTTCTCTCTCGAGTAATGATTTTAATGAGACGTTTCGCGTAATTCAGATAGATTAAATAAAGAACTTTCATTGAAGACAGAAAATTAAAAATCGACCAAATACTAACTTTACAATTTAGGAGCGTGAATTAAAGAAGCCTTGGATGACAGACGAGATAAGGAGTGAGATACAGAAGAAAAATAAACTATTTGCCAAAAGTAAGAAAAATGAGGATGCTAGGATAGAATTCAGGGATCTGAGGAACAAAGTTACGAGAATGATAAGGGACGCAAAGAATGAGTATCTGGCTAAGCATCCCGAGCAGGTATGTAACTTCCCATCTCCTCTCCTTTTCACAAAAATTCTCAACACTTTTTATTGATAACATTATGACTGATGAATTTATGAATGTGTTGATTTTCGGTGCTTTCATATTTGGAACTATTTTTGAAAAATGAGACTCAAACCAGTCCGAAATTTCTCCTGCATAATAATTTAAGGAAAAAGAATCAAGAGAAACAAAATTTTGAATTGTCTTGTGTTAATGGAAATTATTCATTCTAATCTATTATTTTTCAATAGAAACAGAAAAAAAAGTTGGTAATGAAAATTTTAAAAAAAAGGACAATACAACAGTCAGTTGATAAAAGCCGATTTAAATTGCAGGGTGGTCAGAAAACTGGTGATAAGAATACAATTGAGTCCGAGGGTGTTCAGGAAACTGAAAAATGTGAAAGTCAACCTGAACAAACGAAAATGGAAGTTACGGAGGAGACGCAGCCTACCAGCGAACAGGCTCAGTCTTAAAGCTTCGGGCTACTCCTCCACAATTCAATTTAAATGAAAAGAAAACAGATAAAAAGAAGTAAAATTCAATAAATCCATGATTATATGTATAAAGAAATTTATAATTCTGAGTCAAACGTAATCAGTCCTGATTTCTTTAAATGGAAGCAAATATTATTAAAATTCTCACTTTTTCTGAGTTTAAGAGAAGAATTCGGTTGTGAAAAAGCGAAATTAGTTGAGTCTCCTATTTTAGGTCAATTTCTCTGAATTGCAAAGAAGTCTCACCTCGTTTTGTCTCTTCGCTACTGAATTTAGAAAATAAACATGAAAATTAAAATTACTGGCAAGAATAATGATAATCATGTGGCACTTATTAATGCATTGATGCTTGGATCACTTGACAATTGAATTTCTTTTCACTCTCAGATTTTCTGTATTAAAAGACAAAAGAGAAAAACAAAGAAACTTGCATATTCAAATATTTTCAATATTTTTTCAAACATTAAAAATTTATTACAATTAATTTACTTGAGACTGGTAACTTATATTTTTGAGGCAAGTTTTTATTTTTTCCCCCCAATATTCACTGACTAATTACAAGTGCCCATAACATTCCTCACTGATATGACAATTGCATTGCACTATTATGAAGAAAAATAGTGAAAAAAGATAAATGATGAAAATGAAATTAAATAATAATGAATTATCGTAGATTATTTATTAAGTAATTGATAATTTAAAGAATTAATATCAATTAAATTCACTTTCTTTCTTTATCATTTTCTGACCTCTGTAAATTAGTTTAAATTAATTAACTCAAATAATTATCCCACCAATGTTACTAAGATTGTTCTTTCTCAAATGTTCCAATGAATTTTCACAATTTGTACCATTGTTTTTTGTAATTATCAATATCTAACAATTAATTGGATTGAAAAGAAAGCCCTTGGATAAATACGGTGGAGAAAAATAATGAAAAAACCACAAATTTGTATTAAAAGAAAAAAAAAAAAGTATCTAAATGTAAGGAATAAATAATATTTCTACAAGTTCTAAAAATGTTGTTTCTCGTAATTTTTCATTTTTTTCACATACGATTTCAAAAAAGTTTAATTCAATAATTTACAAGTATTTTTCACGTTCCCTGGGATTGTGGAATTTTTTTTTTTGTAATTTGCTGGAGAGAGTTTTTAGTTTCCTGAGCACCATTCATTCATCATCAAATTAAAATAATCAATTAACACAAAAAAATAATAATTAATTTGAGAATCACATTTTAAGAAAACATTTTTAGGCATCCTTGTACAAAGATGAGAGTGACTATTGCGATGAAAGTGATGATTATTCAAGTAATGATGATGAAGATGAGACTTACTACTGTGAAATATGTGATCGTGAATTTTTCAATGAAAAATTGCTCAATGATCATGTCAGTACACATCGTACATGTGGTATTGATGGTTGTACATTCACTGCTCATCCGAAATTAGTTGATAAACACATATCAATGCAACACTGTACTGGACTTTATTCGAGAATGAGAAATTTAAAGACGCCAGAAGACATTGAAAAATGGATTGCTGAGAGAAAGAAGTAATGTATAATTTATTCTCAATTTATGAATCCCTGAAATAATAATAATTACTTTATAGGAAATATCCAACAAAGTCCAATATCGAGATGAAAAAAGCAGAGACTCTAGAGAAGAATAAACGTGGTGAAGTTATTGAGCAGACTGATGGCAAAATTTCATCGGCACAGGGAAGAAAACCGATTCGTGAAAGAAAACGAAGAGGAAAAAAACGGAAAAATATTGACATTAAACCGGAAATTAAGAGAGTAGATGAGGAGGTAGATGTTCGCCAAGGAGTTCGGACATTTGCAGGAACCAGTGAGTTTTTATCAATTTCTATTATTAATTATGAACTCATTAGCAACTTCTTTCAACCAATTCCAATGATTTTTGTACAGAATCGTTGAGGGATCCCGAAGAGGAATCTGTGAAGTCTGACCCAGAAGATGATCCACTGCCATTCCAAATTTCCGATGACGAAGACGATACAGCAATGCCAGTTGCCCCAACACCTGAGATTAATCCAATCTCGAGTCTGGTGGCTGATTACAATAGTGACTCAGATGACGGTAATTCATCATTGCCTCAATTATTCTCTCACGCTTCACGATTCAATTTTAATAAATTCTTTTTTCAAGAACCTCCCGATGAGATGCCAATAAAAAAAATTAAATTAGAGGAACCAGAAGTTCCTCAATGTGCACTGCCAGTAGTAGAGACAACTAAAGAAAAAATTCCAAAGAAAGAAAAACGGAAAATCACTGTTCCAAAGAAAAATGAGGTCCAATCAAGACCAACTCGAAAAGACAGTTTTCAGCAGAAGAAACGGATGCTCCTGCAGCAGTTATTATCCAGATCGATACAACACGAGAGAAACTATATCTGTCAATGTATAAAGTACATTGTAGATAATAATTTTTTCGAATAACTAAATTTTTATATTTTTGTAAAATAACATATATGTATTTTCCTTAATATAAATACAAGAAAAAAACCTTTATAACAGTTATTTAGAGAATCGTTTCTTCTTCTTTTTTTTACCCTCACGTTCCTGAAAATTCAATTCACTGATATCAGAAGTATTGAGCCTCTTCTCACCGCTCTTAACAGACACAAGTGATTTACTACCTTTACTCTTCAACGCATTACTCCATTCCTCCTCAGAGCCTTTGATAGCATACTGATCAAAGTTTTCCTTCTTCAATCGTTCCAGCTCGACTTTCTGCTTGTGCTTGAGTTCCTTAGCGGCAGCATCGAGCTCCACCTGAAGACTCTTGCCTTTAGCAGCATCTACTTGAATATCGTCATTTATTCTCTCCCTAACAATCATCGTCTTCTCAACGAATTCCTCAGCAATGCCATTCAGATACTGCATGCACCTCCTGATGATTCTATTGAACAGACCAAGTAATTGAGAGGAGGGAAGTCCTAATTCCTCTGACAATTTGTCGACAGTTTTGTGCTGGAGTCCAATACCCAATAAAATAGCTTCTTGTACTGCTGATAAATGTACATCGCCCATTAATCCAAGGAAATAAAGTCTACATAGATTCGGCATGAGATCCATTATCAAGTGATAGTCCACCATGTTGTTGGAGTAGCCCTCGAGTCTCTTCAGATCGTAAGCAGTGAAATAAACATCGAGAACGTCCTTCTTGATTGTTGTATTCGTCGATTGAACGCTTTTATTACTGAGAATACCAAGTGCAAGTGCAGGCGAGTAAGAAGAGAATCCATAGGACAATAAGTTGATGAATCTCCTTCTAAAGTCCCTCCAATATGCCTCCAACCAGCCAAAGTCCTGCTCCTCATCCGATTGAACCTTGCACAACATTATGCAAGAGTGTTCACCAGTTATGTCGTTAGTCGTTTGCCTCAGATAAACTGGCACAAAATTCGCACGTTTCCAGAATTTCAATAATTTTTCAGTCAATCCATAAGAAACACCGAGATAATCGAGTCTCTCTGGTCTTCTCTCATTAAGATTTAATAATAATGGTGGTAGTGATGATCTAGGCTCAATAGTCTCTTCAAGCAAATCCACTTTTTCATCGTCAATATTCTGAATTTCTTCGTTATCATCATTTGTTTCATTGACATTAGGTATCTTCATTTCATAATAATTTTTCAAGAGCTCCAGTGCTCTTCTTCCATAGCCCATGCTGTGATAATCAGGATGTGTTGCTATACGCACGATTCTGGCTCCAGCAAGCCTCGGAAAATCATTGTCCTGATACTGCTGTGCTATTGTCCAAGGTATTAAGTCACCAGAGGCTCTCTTACCTCTGCCTAGACCATCAGAAATAGTTGATTTACTGATTTCTCCTTCCAGACAAATCTGTATCACAACTAGAATCTCCGGCAATGTTTTCCTATTTGGATCCACAGGTCCGAGGAGACAGAACAAATGATGGGCCGGTGCATCTGACATCATTTGTAGATCATTCGGTGTATTCTTGTAGTGCGAGGCAACATAAAGTGCCACCAATCGTTGAAGAAATAATTCGGACGCTTTGTGATATGAGAATAATGTGTCACGATTTATGTAGTAGAGTTGACATGTGTCTGGTGGTGGACATCCAGATAAAACTGGTGCGTGTGTCATAGCATCGAGGCACAATAAATTGGTCAACCAAGTCTCAACATCATCACCAGGCTTGTATCTTATTGATTCGTCGAGTGTGAGTTCATGGAGTTGTCGGCCAATGAGTGCCTTTTCATTCTTCTTGTCATTGGTATTAGGTGCTGCTGTCTGGCTTCTCAATTGCTGAAGAAGTTTCAATGACAACGAGCGTCCAGTGCCCTCGTATCCATTTATTGTTGATGCGAGAAAGACGAGATAAGGCCCGAGCATCGCTTTGACGTAGGGCAGGGGAATTGCAGCAGCTTCGTCGATGACCAGAAGCTCTGCCTGACTCAATTTGTGGGCGTCTGTTGGATGAATGTACTGGATCGTCTGCCGATGATCCCTGTGCACGTCAATGCGTATTGTTGCCTTATTGAACTCTGGATTTGTGGATTGAATCAAATCGTAGTCATGCCTGTCTTCATAGGCCAGAGCCTCGAAGCCTTTCACAATGAATTCGAAGAGTGTATTCAAGTTTTCTGGACTGGGTGATGATATGTAGATGTTGGAGTAACCGAAGGCGATTGCTCCAGCAATCGCTAAACCTAGTGTTGCTGATTTACCACGGCCTCTTGCAGCAGTCAATGATACAGTTGATCTCAGGGTCTTTTCGGATATTGTCTCGATGAATTTGAGAAGGGCCTTTGCCTGATCCACGGTTTTGCAGCAATTAACTAGTCCTGATACTGGCTGAGTATCTTGGAAGCTCTCCTTCAAAATATTTAACTCGCTGTTGTCCTCACTTGATGATAACTTTGGTACAGAATCGATCTTCAAGTTCTTCGATGAAATCGGAAGAACACGCAGTTGATCATCGACAACGAGACAACGATTGCACGAAGCCAATGAGAGAAGGAAACGCTCGTTGAATCTGCAAACAACGTTTTTATGTGCCTCTGTCCTGAATCTCTGATGAACATCCATGCTCATTGTGTAAAGTTGCTTCAATGAATTGACTGATTGAAGCAAAAGAACAACAACTCCACCGCCCTCAACAGTTTCAATAGTTCTGGCCAATAAATTCGGTGTTAATGCTTCGAAATCTTGGAGTATACACATGCCAAATGTATTACCAAGTATTTTGTGTGTCTCATTGTAATAACAATAACGTATTTTTGCAGATGCTACGAACAGCTCGAATGGATCATCTTCGTTTATATCAATTTTACCAGATTTCACGCGTTTTTCAATCTTTTTCTGACGTTTCTGCCGATGACTACTGAAGCCCAAGTCTTTTTTATAACACCAAAGTATCGAGGGACGTGCTTTGACAACTGATTTTGACAGCATGTGGTGAAGAAGAACAACCTGTGATCAAAGTGTGTTTTTATAATTGATTTGAAGATACTTAGCAGATAGAATGTTTTATTTATTTCTAAAATAATATTACCTGATCCCTCGCTTTTTCCCCGACAACAACGAAGAACGTACGATGACCCTGGGAAACTCCATTCTCAATCAGTACACGAATTCTATTGTCGATTTTTTTTCGCACCATTTTTCTACCGAATTCTCTTGCAAACAAAACGAGCACAGGGGAACGGCGTGGAATTTTTCAGGTTAGGAACAACGTGCTCATCGCTCTCTAAATACGGAGAATAGTGGGGGAAGAGCACATGAGGATTCATCATTATTTGTGTCTTCTGCATGAGCCGTTACATTATGAAAAAATCGGGAAGATATTCTTCGATGTGATAATGACAATTTCGTTGGGTGAGAATCAATAAATATTCTTTAATAATCACTGAACAATATTAATTTATAGAAAGTACATGAACTCTTTTAATTTCAGAAAAGACTAACAAAAATTGTGCATTTCATGCATTCATTTAATGAAGAACACGGTCATAGCAGCATTAATTACCAACATAATGTGCCTTCAATAAATTCGTCGTATTACCCTTGTGCAACTGCACATACAAATCCATCTCATGTACATAAGCATCAATTTCTCCCTCCAAATTGGCCCTGAATAACAGCCTCGGTTCAGCAACCCCACCAAGTCTCCAAACTCCATCATTCCTGAATAACAGCAGTTCATCACTTGGTGATGAGATTAATGAGAAGGAACTCTTCCCAGGAATGACGAAATCTTGGAATTCATCTTGAGAGTCGTATCTTACGACTACAGTGTGATCCCTGATTCCAAGGGCAATCCAGACAGATTTCATGTATGCAGTGATACATGCCTGAGTGATATCCGGAATTAGAAGCTCCGATTCTTTCAAAATAGTTCTCTTCTCTTCATCAACAGAATAAATGAGAATTCCACCGTTTGATGCTGATCTAATACAAATGATGAGAGTTTCTCCCTTAATGGAAACGATTTTCATCTCCAAAATCTCAGACACATTCAATTCTCTACCAAAATTGATAATCTCATGATTATCACAATAAAATTGGAATCCTCTGATCTCACAAACTCCCAAGAACTGCAGTTTCACAGTTTTATCCTCTGGGATATCGATGATTGGTGTTGAATTCTTCTCAATTAATTCTAATTTATCGAAGTAGATGGCTCGATGATTAAGAACGAATTCAATACTCTCAGCGATTTCTGATAAATTCTTGCATGTTCCTAAACCATTTATTTTTTCAACAGTTGGAGAACTCTGGAGAGACCTTCCTAAAGTCTTCAAATCAACTCCACGAATCGACTTGTCAACTGTGAGATCACCGAGAACCTTTAGACCACCCTGAAGAACTATCGGAGTCTCTATTACTTGACGTGGGGAATTTTTTTTCAACTGATAGACGGTGAGTTTCGTTAGATCGACGTCATTAATTAAACCGTCTGTAACGATTTCTGCAGTTTTCAATTTTCCTTTAATAACTTTTTTCCCTGAAATCACTTGCTTCGAGTGTTTCAATAAGCATGCTTCAATTTTCTTTCCTCTTATCGTTGATGTTAAATTCAATTTTTTCATTCTCAGGTTCTTGAACGTTTTCTTCCCTTTAATCACAACTAAATCCGGTTGATTCGATGTCTTCAGAGTATTTTTAGCGAATTCATGGAATCCGTAGCCATCGAGATTTCTCGCTGTCAATACATCAACGATTATTTTACCAGTTACATTATTTTTTGAGTCTCTCCTAACAACATCTTCGTCCAAATTCAGATCATTAACGAGCCTCTGGATTTTGAGACTGTTTTTAATGACAACTGTTTCAAATTGCAGAGACGAAGATATCGTTTGATTGCCAGTTTTCTTCATGGTAGAATGCTCGAGTTCATAGAGTGCAGTTGCTGGTGACGAAATTATCCTCGAATTCTCGGATCCCGTTATATTTGGTACTCGAAGAGAATTAATTACGATTTTCTCCTTAATTTCTTGATCCAAAGACTTCGAGAAGATTCTCGATGACAATTTGGACCAAGGACCATACTCCGGCGTGTCCAACGATCCCAGAACTTCGATAGAGCCTTCAAACGTGGCATTCTTCAGTGACATAAAGTTTCCCGTTAGTTTCGCCTGTTTATTCTTCATCCAAATATCCTCAGACAACTGCTCCAGATTGATTCTATTGATTTTTTTGATAATCGGCTCTTTCCTGAAGCTGATATCCCCATTGATGAGCAATTCCACTGGTACATGAGCTTCCGGCAGCGGCATAAGATCCGGGAGAACGAAATCTTCGGTCTTCAGTCCATTAATCACAGTCTTGGACCCAAAATGTCGGATTAAACTCGAGGTAAAGTCAATATTCGTCTTCGAAGCTATAATTTCATTAGTGAAAAGACCATCAGTGAACGTGATATTGGTCAGTGATATCATGTCGTCAATCATCACAACGTTGTTCATGAACTCCCGCACATCAACTCCATTAATTCGTTCGATCTCAAGATTCTGCAGAGCCTCAAATCTTCTAATTGTACGTGGCACCGGAGATATGAAGCCTTTCTCCGTTATCAGCTCCTTCGCTTTGAGATTCTCAACACGAACCGGACCTCTGAGGACTCCCGGCTTAGGCCACCTTCCCATGGACTTGTGGAGACCTGGATAATCAACATTGGCAGCTGCAGAGATCGAGGCGTTCTTCACTGTCACTTGACCAGTCAGACTCTTCAGGTGCCAGGGCACATCTTCCCAAGTCTCAGCAGAATCGGCAAATACTTCGGTCATCTCCAGAGCTCCAGAAATATTATCGACTGTCAGATTAGTGACGACTGCGTTGTTCACCGTGATGTTCGTCATGTAAACATCTCCAGTGAGCACTGCCACTGCACAGACACTGGTGGACACAATTGGAACTGGTAGTGCATCGTAAAGAGAGTCTGGTAGTGATAAATTCCCAACGAATTTCTTTCCCATGATGTTCAATCCAGAATCCGTTGATATCCAGTATCCAAATGACTCTCTCATGGTCACGTTTCTCCATTCGACGTTCTTCTTCATGAACTTCATGTGCATCGGGATTTTTTCTGAATTCAATGGAAGAATATTCCGGCGAATCTCTCCATAAGACTCTCTGTGTGGCCCGATTAAATCGTCTACTGCCAAAAAATCAATGATCTTCACATTGTCCAGAACATAATCATTCTTTAGGACAAGCGGCTCCATTACTTCAATTAACGGCGACAGTCTCATTGCACCTGCACCTCTCGGCCGTCCTCTCAAATGAACTAACCCAGAGACTTTCACTTTCTCAGCTGTCAAATCCCCAGTCATCACCACTTCATCTCCATCAAGCGGAAGCAGAAGTCCTGAAGAAATACTTAATTCATCAACTTTTAATTCCTCGAATCTCAATTCTTGTCTCGTAGTATTCCATGCGACGTCGAGATTCAAATCTGCAGATTCTGCGATCAAAGTCTGTAGACTAAAACTCCCAGTTATCATCTGATCCTTCTCATTGGTCTTCAACGTGTCTTTGACGAGAGAATCGAAGATTATTCCGTTTATCAATCCTGTTACATTAACTTCCTTGTAACGAATCGCAGGGATTGGACACTTGAAGGAGTTCAATGAAGAAGTCTTAACATCTGCAAAGGTCCAGTTTCTTTGTCTCTGGTTAGGCCGCCTCAGTTTGCCGAGAAATTCTTGATTCACAGTGGTTCGAGTGCTGTTTGCAGTGACCTTTGAATTCACCTTAACTCTCTTCGCTGAAAAATTAACAAAAACAGGTGCATCCAACGACATAGTCTCCTCTAGTCTTCTGTTCTCAGCCTCTAACTGAGACACCAGTTTCTTATAGGCTCTCGTCACATTGCCGAATTTTTCTGCTCCTTTTCCATTGACCCTCAAAGCGGAGAGGTGATGAATTCGAGCTTTCGTCATAACAAGCGGATGTTTCAGGCGTGGAATAACAGGCGGCTTCGCCAAAGAATCCAAAGAATTCTCGCACCAAGTCTTCAAGTCTTCTCTAACAGTTCCCCAGGTCTTCGTTGCATTCCAAATCATCTTCTTGAAGCTCCATTCATTATCAACGTTCTTCATGACCAGAACGAAGGAACCATCAAGAAGAAATGTGGAGTAAACACTTGTTACCCTAGGTGCATAAATTTTCAAGTCTGTGAATCTCCAACCATCGTGTTGATACACTCTCATTCCCCCAGATTTCTCCACAAAGAACAGCAGAATCTTTTGATCACTGGAGAGAGCCTGAATTCCATTGGTTCCCGGGAGCTTTTGGAATGGCACGTATCCTCGATTTTTTTCCTTGTAAATAATCGTTGAATTATCATCAGCAAGTACCAAGTACTGTTCTCCAAAGTATCGGTCGTCCCTCTGAAATCCTGCAGCATCCTCAGAGCTTTTGAGCTCTTGATTGACCACGAATTTATTCGATTTTAATTGAAACGTGATTATTCTAGTTTTTGCACCAGTTGCAGCGAGGCTCATTGATCCACCCGTTTCCAGAGGAACCAGTTTATCAGCACCAAAATCCAGGGACTGAATCAGATCGAAATTCTCACCCAGCCAGACATAAATCTTTATCATTTTCATGAATGTAACGCCTAAGTAAAGTTGATTCATTCCCGTCCAAATCGTCGCGTGTTTAGCACCGACAGACTGAATTGTTGGTGCTTGAGAAATAATTAGTTTCTCATCAGCATTAATTGATAAACGGAGAACCCTGATTACTCCATCGTGCTGTTGAATTATGAGGAGTGTGCTGGAATCTCTGCTGTCGGTTAAAATAGACTTTCCATTTTTCAGGGGAAATAGAGGGACTGAAGTGTAGCTGTCACCGATTAATTGGAGGAGAGATACACCTTCTGGATTAATTGTTGCGATGAACCAAGTCAACCTGTTTCTGCAGCTTCTCATGAAGAAGTGGACGTCGGTGGCAGTGATGGTCTTGTAGCTCGGTAGAGTCTCGAAACCACTCAAAACTCCATAATCTGTTGAGGAAAATAATTAAAAGGATCAATTGAATTTTAAATGAGGAATGGATGTTTCAGAGAAGATCTTTAAATCATCAGTTCAAATATTTCCCGCACGAGTAACATCGCATGCGCCTATCCAACTAGATCCTTCTACGCATGCGCAGAAAGCACCCTCGCAAGTGCGGGCTCATCTCCCATAGGCTTCTTTATCTCTCAAACAAAAATCAGCTGTTCCTCTACTCCAAAACACAACAAAGAACACACGCGCATCCCAGTGTCTTCACGAGTCAAATAAATTCACGAAAATTAAACAAGATAGTAGATACGAGGGAAAAGTGAGAGTTATGTACGATAGGATCACTTATTTTTTACATCATCCAGTTTTACACACGCAATTTCCAGTGATTATTGCACAAGATATATTGACAATACTGTTAAAATAATCAGTGATAGTTCAATTAAATTATTCGTTTATTATTCATATTGATAAAAACGTCATGGAAGACTTAGTGAAAATGAGAGATTATTTAACGACTCAAGTAGTTGAACTTGAGACGTTGCAGTCAGTTTATCCTGAGGAATTAGTGGTTTCTGATCACGGTGCATTGGCTGATATCAATGAATTTATTTCCGGTACTCATAATGATGTGCCTGGACGTTTGGAGTATTCAATTAAAATTTCTGTGCCTGAGGTATATTAATTTCCCTAAATTTTCGTATTTTACATCTCTTTTTTTCTTGTAAATTGGAGTATTGAACAGTGGGTTGTTATCTTTCTTATCTAAAAACTCCATATTCTCAAAATATCGTCTCTCCATTATTTTTTACTTATTTTAAATTTAAATCTACATAAATACGATGATTTAACTCTCAGGGAAGTGTGGATCTTCAGGTGTCATTACCACCAGATTATCCAGGGGTTAAACCGGATGTATATGCTAGAAGCTCAGCCTTAGATAGACCTCAGCAAACAAAATTGAATGATGCACTCATTGGATTCGCAAAAACTCAGGAACCAGATGAACCCAGCATTTATGCCATTGTCTCATGGATTCAGGATAATTTAGATGGTTATTTGAGGAGTTCGAAGAAAATTAATGACAAGGAACATAGAAAGAATAAGAATAAAAAAAATAAACCAGCTATTTTTGGACGCTACTGGATTTACAGCCATCATATTTATTCGAATATGAAGAGAAAGGAGATAGCTGATGAGGCGAAAGAAAATGAATTGTCTGGATTTTGTTTGGCTGGTAAACCGGGAATTATTTGTGTCGAAGGGGCTTTAGAGGATTGCGAATACTGGTGGCAGAAGGTGATTCATATTTTCTTCTATTTATGTGTTCATTAACGAAAAGCCAGAGATTCTTAGATTTTATGGGAAAATTATTCACCTTTTTCTAATTTCATTTCTTTCAATATTCTTTCAGATAAAAATAATGAATTGGCACAAAATTTTATTAAAATTAATAGAAGAAGAAAATTTAGGGAAAAATGATGTAAATAGTATGCGTAAGTTCAACGGATTCCAAGAAATATCATTCCCATCAACCGATAAACACAATGATATGGGACAATTATTTAAATATCTAACTGAACATCAGTCTCAACATGTTTTTAAAGATTTCTTTGGTGTTGAAGGTAAAATGACCAATTCCAACAATTAATTTAATATTATTAAGTGAATAAATATATTTTTGTACTTGATTTTAGAGTGTTGTTAGAGTGATTGTTTAAAGAAAATTGATTTTAATGAAAATATTTGAATAAAAAATTTAAGGAACTTAATAATTACCTTTATCATAATTATTCTGTTGAAATAATTGTCTTCTGCTTCTTTGACGAGTATTATTGTAGACTCTTTTTAAGAATCCATTCACCTCAGAGTCGATTGACTCTAGAGTTTCATTGTTATCTGGTAATGAGCCAAATTGCACTTTCAGTTTATCAAAAAAAACTGTAGTTTGATCCAGAATTTCATCCAAATGATTAATCTCATTTTCAGCAACAATCGAGCAGATGAAAAATGGTAACAATGAAATTGAGAAATTGTATAAACGCTGCTTCACCGGCATTTTCGAGCAGACTGATTCCTTCAGCTCAGTCAACAATTATCTTCATTCACTAATCCAGTGTTTACATTTCCCTCTACTACGAAGGATATTCAGAATTCAAACAAACAAGTCTTATCATATTTATATCGAAGATTTTCTCTTCAATTGAATTTTCACTTCAATTTTTCCCTACAAAATTACAAAAATGACAAAATAATAAATAAACACTGAGAAGAATCATAAAATCAATTAAATCATGAAGTGGAATAATGAGACTCAATAGAAAATTTTGAAAACCAAGCGAGATGAAGAAATCTTTGTAATTACTTCTTTTAGAGCTCATCCTTCCTATTTACAGTTGATCAGAAATAATTAAATTCATCTAATAGTCGCATAACGTTGGAATTCATTGGTGAGGAATACTCCAGGCACATGAGGTGCTGGTGGACCGAGTATATCCTGTGCTGGGCTGTGGACTTTGATTTGCCTCATATGAGTGTCTCTGCCATTCTGATGATTACTTATTACAGCGATTTGTATCATAAAAGTTCTTATTGGTCTGTCGTGAATATCTTTAATTGGTATCACCACCCAGCCACTCGGTTCGTTCAGATCCATCACTTCTACCTCCTGCAGATCATTAAAATTCGTGCCAGCTCTTATGCTGATCCTGAGAACAAAAAGGAGAGTCAAGAGATTAAATTGATGCAAAAAACAATAGGATTGGTTGACAATAAAATTGAATTACCTGCTTGGTGTGTAACTTTCATCGAGTTTGTAATCAGTGTAAATACAAATGTCTCTGATTGTCGTTTTCTTCCTGAATTGAATATTAACTAAATGTGGTAATTGTCCATCAGACTGCCAATAGGTTTCTGTGATATTGTCTCTCAACTGATCAACACCGAAACCAGGTTTACAACTCGATAAACTCCAAATTGCGTGATTCCCAACTTCTCTGACACGTCCAGCTAATTCCTCCTGCACTGGATCAATTTCCCCTGAAAATTGAAAGTAAAAGAAATTAGGATGACATTTAATAGTTAATTTTTCTTGTAGAATTTTTTGAAATCCATCATTACCTCCACCGTTTGTTTTGCTGCTCATCGTGACATTTGCGTTGAGGTTAAAATTTTCAAACCCAAAATTTCAATCCACCATTTCTACATTACCAACTGAACTGCACATGCGCACAAACTATTTCTTTTCCACTGTCTGAGCACAGTGGATTTACAACTGGAGTTGTGTAAAGTAATTCAGTGAATTATTCGCAAATTGTTTAACAATGCTCACACGAATTGTCAGACCGATCTCCCGAGCTGCATTCACTGGTAATTAGGATTAATTATTTTTAATAATACTTACAGAACTTCATTCTGAGTAAAAAATCAATCCATGCCCATTTTCTTTGAATAATGCATTACATAATAAAAAGCAGTTTGACAAATAATTAAAAATATGTTTTTATTCATTTTTGAATTGAGTTTTTCAATGGTGCATTAATTGATGCTCTTTTGCCCCAATTATTTCATGTAAATCTTTAATTTTGGGATTCAGAAACATTAGGGAAATGGGAAACTCTGTTCTATCATTCTGGTTAACCTCATATTCTGCGTTCCTCATCGATTCTTAATTATTCTTTATTTTTATTTTGATTAGGCGTTCGTCAGTATCATGATACGTCCAAACCCTTCAAGTATGCAAGCATGGACGAGTGTCCAGTGCCCGAGGGATCCTGGCAAGAGTGGCACGATAAGCAGCAAAAGAAATTCAATATGCAATTGGCTGCAGGCATTCTGTGGTTCGGCGCTGTAGTACTCGTCGTAAGTATTTTATTCCTAAAAGGAGATGGTAATAAACATTACAATAATTAATTAATTTTTGTTGGACCTCCTTACAGGCAAAATCATGCGGTGTCTTCTACTTCAACACTGGACCGAAATTGCCAGAAGGCTACGTTATTCCACACTACTACGATTAAATTTACAAAATTTAGAAAAACACAAAATCTTATGGATTTAGATAATCATAGTACTGTACAGAAATTTCAAAGGAGAAACAACAAATCCCACGAATAATTTGCAGAAGTTCAATCGGTTGTATGTGCCCTTTATAAACTCATGCAATAAATCAATTTAAGTAATTAATCAACAATTTTAATGGATTTTTCAAACATTTTTTATTCCCCCATTCAAGTTGAACTACAAACTCGTGTGATAAACAGAAAAAGAAATTATGAAAATAATTTTTTAACGTTAATTACATGTCTTATGTACACTATACATTTGCCCATTTTTTCACAGTACCTCTGTGAAATATCATATCAATTTAATAAATACTATTAATTGAGGGGTTAAAAAAAAGTTAATGGGATCTGGCGATTTCTGAGAAGAATTCGAGAATATCCTGAATTGTGAATTCAAGGGTGACATTACTGTCTGGATAACATCGCTGGATTAATTCCTCGATGTAGATATATTGTGCAATGAATTCTCCTTGCATTTCTCTCCAGACGACCTGTAACAATCGAGTAATTCGATTAGATTTGAGAATTCACCTCTCTCGATAACAAATTAAATAATGACTGTACCTGAAGCAGATTCTCTTCCTCACACAGATGCTTCTCCACCTTTCTATAAAGATTCTCCAGGCCTTTCTTCACTTCTCTAGCCGGATATTCCTTCACAACTCTCCTCAATTCTTGTTTACTAAAAGCCATTTGATAACTAATTTCAGACTCTTTAACTCCAGCTCCCACCTTAGCCTGTACACCCTCGAAGAATAAATTCAATTTCTCGAGTGGTCTTCCAAAATATTGAATAACATAGGCCTTAAGTGCATCCTGATACTTTTGCTTCGCCTCTTTTCTCTCATGATCAAGCACAGATATCTTCAATTGACTCAACAAATCATAGAGATGATGAAAATTTTCCATTCTAATGACTTCCTGGGGTGTCTTATGATGCTCACTACTGTGTACACTAAGTGCCTCAAACATAGCGCCCATTAGCTTGGTGTACCACTTCTCGAGATCAATTTTCCTGTCAGAATTCTTGAATATTTTCTCAGCACTCCTCGCAAATGGACCGAAATTCTCAACATAAGGTAGTATACCGCACTTGTGTCTTCTATTAACTCTAGTATCATGAATTGACTGCAGTTGTGACTGCATGAATTTATCGAACGCTCTCTTAACTTGCACAAGTGCTGATGCAAATGTCATAGACAGAAATGATCCAGTATCCTGTGCTGACATAACATGCTGTGATAATCTAACTAATACAAACATACACCAAAACGAATCAATTTTATCTAAAAATGATATAAAATTATTGAGCTCTGGCTCGAGACTTGGGAATATTGCAGCCATGGTTGCTCTAACTTCTTCATTAACTTGTCTCTCCAACTTTTTACTGGCAGTTGATGTGACTGAGCCTGGTGACGTTGCACCATTGCTTGTACTATCAATCTCCTCGTCTCCACTCTTCGATGGAGAAAGTGCTAAATCCAATTGGAAGAACGTAACACAGAAGGCTTGTTCAGCAAGACAAACTGGTTGGAGCTGTGATAATGCACGATCCAAGAGTGAATCAAGGAGTACTCCTTCGCCCTGAGGTGCCCAAGTCTCGTTGCTCAGGAGGCACATTGGTGCTGGTGTAATTAGATCCTCGCCCTTCTGATTACTCGACTTAGAGGTGTGTTGTGGCCTCGTACTGATCAGCCTTGCTTTCGCCTCTTCGAAGAATAGTTTCAGATCACGCTGATAGAGTTTCGACATTGTTCCAGTATAAACCTTACTCAACTGCGCAAAGGCCTTATTATCCAGTGACCTCAACAACTGCATCAATTCAGTATAAGGCTCTAATTCTCTATGAACAGTTGAATGCGTTGGAAGTGTTAGATCAGTTGATGAAGCCGGCGTCTCGCCAACGTCATTACCAAGATGAATGAAAAGATTGTTCAAGTGTCTCGCCACTAGAACCGAAAATTTTGCTCTCAACTTGTCTAAACGCCTCTTTTGCTCCGTAACAGCTGACAGTTTATCCAGACCCGGTGGAAGTGATGCCGATGTTGCTCTCAGCAGTGCTGCACCAGCCAATGATAATTCCGCTCTACCACCGGGCAATTCAGCCTCGCTTATGATGTGCTGATAGTGATTTGATATGTCTAATTGCGTTATAACTGCATCCAACTGCTCTAACAGATATCTCGCATTGTGATTCGCAGTATGAATCGCCTGATTCTTCTGCCCAACTCTAGCCATCACCTCTCTGATCCTCCCGAGAGCCTCATCGTAAACTGTCAAACGAGCCTCGACGATTGAAGCCTCTGCTATTGCTGCCTCGATACCATTCATTAATTGAGTGACCTGGGGTTCTGATGCCAAGACTGATTGGACATTCTCGCCATCTAGAACTGAGAGATCCTTTGAGAGTGTCTCCATGAAGAGTTCAGCATTGGATATGGCGTAATTACAGCCAGACACGAGTTTCTCAAGGTCTGCAGCTTCTTTCTCGGTTATTGGCTGATAGTCCGATGATATCGCTGGTGTCAACAGATCTGCAGAAGAGAAAAAGCCAAAATGAAGAATATCTTCAACTCAGAGTGCAAAGGAATAAAATCTAAAAAGTTGCTGGAGACTTACCAGGTGTCAATGTAATACTGTCACTCTCTTTCAGAGCAGTTGGATCAATGAGCCAATCCTTCGGGATATTTTTGAATTCCGGTCGTTGTGGTAAACTACAGGAATAGGTATACAAATTACTGATAAATGTACGACGTTCCTGAGTCGTTGTAGCTGACCATCTATACATCTTGTCAATATGCAATTCCATATCCATTGAATCATTATTAACACCATCTACAGTCTGTATATCAGTCAATAGCCATGACTGTTTCTTCTTGAACACATTTTTGTCATTCTTCTTAACTTGATAAAGTATCAATGAGCCTGGAGTGTCTGTTGTTGTTACTAGACATAGGAAACTTGTTTTCTTCTTTTTGTATGCCTTTGATACGAAACAAACACTCAAAAGTTTCTCGTCACTTGGAGTGAACACTTCACGCTGCAGTGTGTGACGAATTGCAGCCATTATTTATTGATTATTTGGAATTGATGATTTTCAATTGAATCCGGAGTACATTCAGCTCTGCTCTCATTCTCACTTCTCAAAACTTGAGAAAGATTAATTCACTCATTTTCACGTAATTCTTCATTATGATGTGGGCGTTTTTGATGCTGTCAGCACGTCTAAACAGATAAATTATCATATTATGTATTGATATTTAATAAAATAGAAGGAACTATCACCTAACCTTTTTGCACATAGTTCCTTAATTAGTGTAATGATGAAATGAATGAATTTGTGATAATTACCATGTAAGGGATACTGCAGCTGCACTTACATTAATTGAACATGCTTATTGCTAACGTACTTGTTGAAAAGTTGAAAAATTGACAAACGAATCGGGAGAACAGGGGAGCGACTGTCCAGAGACAATTGGAGCTCAAAAGTAGTTGGCATTTGAGCCACAGGGGTTTGACATCAATCTGCTTTACCTTCAAACGATATCTCTCTACCCTGAGAGCGAACTTTTCAAGATGGCGGCGTTCATTCCGAGATCATCCAGCCATCTCTTTTTTTATCACCTCTTTTTTCAATAGAGGGAGACAAAAAGGGACAGTAGTAGTGGACAAACGACGAATGCACCTTGGGCAATACTCCACACAAAATAACACGATAAACTAACGTCACACGTCTTTGAGATCATGACATTTAAAATTCTTGGTTAAAATTTCTCGTAAAAAAGGAAATAAATTGATAACAAAACAATTCACACAATACTAAACCTTAATCATCAGTTTTTCAATTTAGAAAGAAAAAGGTCTTTTTTTTCTCCTCAAATAATGAAGAAGTGAATTTTCCAAATTCGAATGGATTTATTTCAATCATAAAAAGAAGAGGATTACTTGACAGTAGAGATTCAGTGATAAATACCTCACAACGATGGACGTCGACAATGACTTTGATCAGCATTTGCTGCAGCAGTTCAGTTGTATGGGCACAACTGACAAAGATGATTTGGTTAAACAACTGCAGAGGCTACTGGCTGGTAGCCAGTTGAATGAAGCCACAGCCACGTTCTTCCTTGATATGAATAATTGGTAATTATTTATTTTCATTTCACCCCAAATCTCCAATGGAGTAAACATAACCTTTACCTCAAGGGATATGTTATTGTATTTTCATTCTTTGTGGGAAGGCACTGAATCATTAGGGCCTTTGTTTGGAGATTGATGATTCAGTGCCACAATTATTAAAACCGTTTTAATTGCGTTGGGAAAATCTGATGACTGGAGAATTGAGAAATTTCATTGTTTTTGATGCTTTTTTTTAAAACGATATCAATGCAATAGATTATGCTATTTTTTTCTTCTTAATTCATCTGTAAAATGATATCTACAATGTTTTCAATAAATTGCAGCTTCATGGATAATTTTCCATCGTGTAGAAATAATTACATAATTCAATACAATTATTAAACTCGTTTTCCATAATTCATTCGCAGGAATCTGCAAGCAGCAATATGCAGTTACTTTGACTACGAATCACCATTTAAACTTCCCTGCATGACACTACTTTGTGACAGTACAATTGGCGAGGGTGAATCTGTATCACCAAATACAAAATTTTGTAAGTCATGGCGTGTACAAAATAGCGGTACTGAGCCATGGCCAGATGGTATTTGCTTGTTACATACTGGTGGTGTTATTATGGGTGACTGCACGAGAATAGAGGTTCCAGCATTACAGCCACTGGATACAACTGAATTGAGTGTTGTATTAACGAGTCCAAGTGATTTGGGAACGTTTCAGAGTAAATGGAGAATGATGACTGCTTCTGGTTCCTATTTTGGAGGTGAGTAGACTTTTTTATGGGTAAATATAAGGAAAAGTTTGTTCTAAGATAATTGCAATAGACGAGATAATATGAATTTGGATTTTCATGACTTATCTTAACTCTTCATCTTTTTTCAGATATTATTTGGGTGATTGTGACTGTCAGTGAAGCTGGAACACTGGCAGTAACTCAACAACTTCATCAGTTAAGTACTTCACAGTCAAACGACGTACAGATGTGCTAGCCCCCCCTGAAATCTTATAAATAATCATAAATTTTATCTTTAACTGAAGAAAAAGAATCCTTAAAAAAAGATACATCTCTATTTTATAAAATATATATATAAAGTCCCATATATATATGCATATATATGATTGAAAAAAAATTACAAAAAATGAATAACAAAAAAAATTGAAAAAGTTTCTTGAAAAAAAATTGATAAAAAAAAAAATACTTTTGCTCCATTAAAAATGAAAGGAAGAAAGAAATCGCGTAGATGAAATGCTCAGGTGTGCCAAGTGATTTTATGGTCCCAGCGGCCCTTTAAACTCAATTAAATCGCTCCAACGATGAGACGATAAAATTAACCTGGCCTTATTTTTTTTTCTCTTGTTTCTCATCGAATTCATTAATGAATTTGAATCAGATGGAGAGTTAATGAGAAGTCTCAAAATAAAATTTTGAAAGCAGCTGGAATAATCCAATCGAAGCTCTTTAAAGAATCTTTAATATTTCTAATTAAAAGTAATTAAACATTTATTAATTCTATTTTTTTTCATAAAAATCTATATTTTTGTCGAAAAATTAGTGCATTCTATTGATTAATCGGTCAATTAGAGCTGAAGATAATTGATAACGATGAGTGACGGTTTAGAAAGACGCAATTGCAGTGGAATTTTCTATTTTCGATCTTTAACGTGAATATCTTGAGAACCTGAAGAGGTGGAAGATTGAGAATAGTTTCATTGGAAAGCTCGGGAAATTTCAGCTGGAAAACACATTCTGATGATCCATTTTCGGCTTCAAATTCTTGAGATCTAAATTTTTTAATATCAGCCATTGAATTATGTTCAAAATTTATTGTAAAAAATTGAAGATTATTTTATTTTACCAAGTGATAAATGATAATAGATCATCAGAATGTGTTTTCCAGCTGAAATTTCCCGGGCTCTTCAATGAAACTATTTCCAATCTTCTACCTCTTCAGGTTCTCAAGATATTCACAGAAAAACCCATTGAATCAGCGGTGAAGAAGTGAAAAAATCGAATGGGAATTTAATTGGTAACAAAAAAAATTCCCTGATAAATTCTCCTAAACTCCATTATTTCCAAAAAAAATGTACATTGAATTTTTGCACTCATTCTTCTTTACTGCTGAACTAAATAATGAACCTTTTTCGTTCCACATGAGTAAGATATTTTTTTCTGCGATGATTGTAAGGCACTATCGTCGAGTCATCGGAAATACCGAGGCTGCTGTTATTTCCTTTCGTTTTTATTATTTCTCACTCTATAATTTTTGTTCCCCCAAACACTTGAATTTATTAAATAAACGAAAATTTAACTAAAATTACTTATTAAAACAAAAATGGATATGTGATAAAATGGAGCGTCTCAGATATACTTGGTCAGTGGTTAAACTATTACCTTTTTAGATGAAAAAAAATATGAAACATACGTGTTATTGATTGTGTAATCAATTCTTTACGATTCGTAATCTTAAGATAATTGAAAATAAAAATTAAATAAATAATGAGAATGAGTCAACAAAAGAAGAAAACCTGAAACATAAACGTAAAAATTAATGATTAAAAGAATGTGAAATTTGAGAATGAATCTATTAAGAATATAATTTTTATTAGAGAAAATAAAGTAACAGTTTATTCCTAAGAATTCCTTCTTTTTTCCTCTTTCATTAATCCCTAAGATACTTATTATAGTATCGTATAAAAATAGTGCTGTACCAAGATAAGAAAAAATAGATTTGTCACAACTATCCACATATGTACTACATTGTATTAATTGGAATGAAAAATTATGATAGAGTGGAGTAAAACAAAGCGAAGCTAATTATTCAACTTTGTACTCAGATAAACAATCTCTTTCTCCTCATGCTTACATCCACTCAATCACAATGTACGTAAATTCTCATTGACTCTTTCATACTGCCATTTTCATCGCCAGTCTTGGATGTGGGTTGTATCCAATCAATTCAAAATCACTTGCCAAAAAGTCATCAATTTCTTTCACTTCTCTCGTGATTCTCAACTTTGGAAATGGCTTTGGTTCTCTCTCGCATTGTATTTTCAGTGGCTCTATGTGATTCAGGTACACGTGGCAGTCACCGATTGTGTGTACAAACTCTCCAGGCTACAAATTTCAAGATAAGATAAATTATTTAATTAATGAAATGAGAGTGAATTAAATTCACACTTTAATCAGTCGAGTGAATGAATAATCAAACCTTCAAATTAGTGATGTGCGCCAGCATGTAAGTGAGAAGTGCGTAGGATGCGATATTGAATGGCACACCGAGTCCCATATCACCACTGCGTTGATACAAGTGACAGGAGAGTTCTCCATTGGCAACAAAAAATTGTACAAGACAATGACACGGTGGAAGTGCCATTTTCGGAATGTCTATTGGATTCCAGGCGGAGATGATTATCCTCCGATCATCGGGATCGTTTCTCAGTTTGTTGACGACTCCTTGAAGCTGATCGATGCCTAAATAACAAAAAAAAAAAAAATCACAAAGATTAAAAGGGTTGAGGTTACATTGGAGATGAATTCCGTTCGATATCTAAAGGGCTAGAGGCATTTTAAATGAAACCTCTCCTTTAACTCTGATTTTTCAAAGAAAAAAAGTTTCAAGAGAAGGTGGAAATTTTCTTTTTGTTATTGAATGGATCCTTCACCTTGTCCAGTGTAATCAGCATGCATATCAGTGTATTTAGCTCCACAGTGTCTCCATTGAAAGCCGTAAATTGGCCCAAGATCCCCCTCTTCTCGGTCTTTAAATCCGTAAGCATCCAGATATTCACGGGAACTATTTGCATCCCATATTTTCACACCTTTCTTCGATAAATCGTGGGCATTTGTTGTGCCACTGATGAACCATAACAACTCCTCCACCACTGCCTTCCAAGCAACTGATTTTGTCGTCAGAATTGGGAATGTACCTTTTAAAAAGAGAATATATTAATTAATTGAATTATTAGATTAGGGAAGCCATGTTCTCTGCATTCGTGGCAGTTTGCCTCACCATTACGAAGATTGAAGCGCATTTGTGGACCGAAAATTGCCAGAGTACCAACACCGGTGCGATCATCTTTTTTCGCACCTGTTGCGAAAATTTTCTTGATTATACGCAAATATTGATGCTCCTCATGTTCAATCTTTTTCTCTTCACTCATTTTCCTTTCAATTGCTGACGTGGATACTCAAATTATCACTAAATTTCCGGAAATTAAGTGGCACCCCTTCAATGATGAGAGTCACATGGGAAATTTGAGGGAAAAAAATGAGCAAAGTGAGTCTGCGCATTGCATCTCATTTTCAAAACCGTTAATGGACGAATTGGCGTAAGAAAATTCATACCATGAAATTGTATATTTATATCGTAAATTCGGTTCTCAATGAAATAATTATTCTAAAAATGGAGTTGAATTTCTTGCCGATCGTTCAGGAGGTAGGAAAATTATTTTTAATTGAACATAGCGCGCCGGAAAATCGAGCCTGCGCAAAGCTGCACATTGGAAAGGCGCAAATTTCAAATATGGGAAATAATTATGAAATTAGAGAACGAATGAAATAAACTACAGAGATCTACGATGGGAAAAAAAATTCTACGAATGATTTAATATTCCTTCAAAAAATCACAATCACACACTTTCAGATATGTATAAATAATTATATTGCAATCACGTTATTAATTTGTTTTCTTTCATATCCATTTTTTCCTGTATAAACGTACTCTATTTACAATAATCTCCACTTTTCTTATCATTCTTTTCTGTTTTTTTCTTTTTTTTTTTGGTTTACATCATTTGGTAAACAATCAGTTACTTATCATTTCATTATTACAAAGGGAAAAAAGTTAATATTAAATTTTTACGAGTTAAGTGACTAATATACATAATTGAAGGAAAACATGGTCAATTCCATAGGACTCATTTACTGGGGAGTTTAGTGATGTATCAAGAATTCATGGGAGAATATAAGAATGCCCAAGTATCATTATGGGAATTAAAAATCTCTCAGAGAATACTCTGTTACTATGACTATTCTAATAAAATAATTCTTAAAATAAAAGAGAGCCCACAGCCATCACAAACTCATCAAAAAATAATTAATCATTGGTAAAATGAAATATGGAGAAGAACTCGTGGAAAAATTGACAGAGTTTCCAAAACCTTTGTAAATCATAAATCATCAATTAATCTTTGTTAATTAAGCTTTCTCCTGATTTCATTGAACTTCACAATTTATCTCATTTGTTTATTGCTCTCAATTTTTTTTCGCTACGTAATTACGTTGTTTCCACTGGTGTGTGGCTCTTGAATATCGTCAATTGATCCTGTAGGATTTTCACTGTGTCCCGAATCACTTATGTAACCAGATAAAGAGCCGGCTGGTGCACTACGTGCTGCTGAAATCATTTGTTCGGGTAATAGAGAAGTACGTTCGTTGGCATTGCCCCAAGTCTGTTGATAAGCCCCACGGCCACGTATTCTCCGGCTCAATGATGATCCAACAACGCTAAAATGTTCCTTTATATCATTGTGGACATCCGAGACATCCCACATTGCCCTTTAAACAAAATTAATTTCAATAAATTGAATTTTCACTTAAATCAATAGTAAACTCCAATCCCTAAGAATCACTTTCCCTTAATTATCCATTAATTACCTGAAGGCATCCCACCAAGCCTGACTCTGCGCCAAATTCACAAATGGCTTGTAACTGAAACTGTAGTGATGCGCAACAGCTGCTAAGAACATCTCAATGCAAATTAGGAAATCCTGGAGTTTTGATGATATATGTTTAATATCATCTGTATTTTCAGTATCAAAAATATTTGATATCACGCCGCAATAAACTAGGACTGCTATCAAAACTCCTTGGCTATTTTTTAACAGATGAAATAATTAATAAATATTTATATTCATTGATAAATTATCTTGATAAACATAATCTTGTTTTACTTACAAGAATGAGAAGAAAACTACAGCTTTAATGCACAAAAATTTACCAATTGGTTTCATTGGCTTCAGTGCTTCGGCATTGGCTCGATAGAATAATACCAAACAATACATTGCAACAAATTGTGATAAATTATTAAATGCAATCATGTAGGGGAAGGCAACGTCAGCACGAAAGTCTCCCTCTTCGTATACTCCATTCAGTGCACATATACTAAAATTAAAATCATAGAGTAATTCAAAGTATTTTCATAAAATCTTGAATTAATTAATTTGAAGGAAAAGAAAATTCACTCACAATGAAATTAAAGTCGATAAAGGCCTGACTACTGCATACTGTAAAATTCCATGTTTACACATGTGTACAAATTCACGTCCCATTTCCCAATCTGGTAAACAGCAAAGTGGAAATACGTGATGGACTTGCGGTGATATTTCTAGTCTGTGCTCCAGCTGATGATCAGCATTGAGGTAGGCCAACAGGTACATCATAAAATTGTATATTACATATGCCTCGTAACACTCACGCAAACTGTCTACGTATATACTGACGTCTGGAAAAATTAATCCTAGCCACTGAAAAATAAATATCTCTCTTCATTAACTAATAATTATGTCAATAGTATTATGGGGGAAGGTGGGATAAAAAGGCCACAGATTTGAAAGAGGGTTTACCTTCCCAATTGATTTCATTATCAAAATAATTATTTGGATTGTTTATAATTACTTACTGCATTCACTGCATATATTGGCACCATCCATAATATTCTAGAGAGAGAAGAATATATTTTTTCAATGAATCTTATCTTTGTTTGGGAAATAAATCAAGAAGATTTGAGCTTGTCTTAATAACACTCAAGATTACCTGATAATGTACTTCTGCAGTCTCGGTTGTGTATAATAAATCATATGTTGTACAATTTCATAGAATGCAATTGGTAATGCTAATAGAACAAATCCACCACCAACGAGTGCCCCTTGATCCTGCTTCTTGAATCCATTTTGCATTGATTTTGTCAGTAATATTGGTACCAATATGCATATAAGGAGTGCATAGAGACCGGTTAATACTGGCAGTATCCATATTCGCCAACGGCGACAAATATTTGCCATTTTTCACAGTATTCTCTCTATTTGAAATTTCTCAAATACTGTCACATAATTTTTACCCGAAAATTCACCTCTGAAATCAAATGAAAGAAAAAATTACTGAAAGTCATGGAATCACAGCGATGTATCATTTTTATCAAAAATTAATCGTGACTCAGGGATCGTAATACACAAAAAGGAAATTCAACCTTCAAACGCCCATAATCAGTATCTGTCAAGCTGAAACCTTATCAATAGTCAATAATTATTCTTTATCGAATTAAAACGAAAATTCACAGTAACTCGTAAAAACAAACAGTTGGAACTTCTTCAAAAATAATGAGAAACTCAATTTTCACAAAATGATAAATGAATCTACGCACCAATCACGAGTAAGTACTTCGAATCTTCACAATCTACAAAAAAAAAAGCCACTCGACATTATCACCCAAAAAAAACGATAATTAGACAACAAAGTCCAGAAGATTCACCCACATTCTATTAATTTCCCTGAAGAGCTTCAACAATCGAATAAAACAATGACGTTTCCCTTCGATTATTCCAACTATTCATTTGACACCTGACAAAAACGTGAGTCTAAAAAAACACTCGTGAATTTACGCACGTATTTTTACATAGGTAACTCCGCCCCCTCAGGGAAAAGGTAACACTGACAACTGACAAGTCCAAGGGAATAAATGAAGAGAAGTGAAAAAAAAAAAAAAATCTCTCTTTATTATCATCAAAAGCAAATAATGAATCATAATTACCCAATTGAAGCTTGACAACAATTAAAAATAATAATTCACAGCCATCCCTTGTTTATTCCTCTAGCTAATCCACATTTCCCCTTCTTTCGGCAAAAATCACCAGAAAAGATGGAATTAATTGACAAGAGAATAAATTAAATTTTAAAAAATAAGTCTTCACCAATTTTCAAAATTATCTGGACGAAGTTTATTATCAATCGTTGAATGTGCCAAAAAAAAAGTGGATGGAGCCTTTGCCACTTCTAGGGAAGTTATTCTGATTTAATTGGTCTAGTGTTTTTCACTGAAAAAAAAATTACTACAAGATGGAGAGTGAAAGAAAATAGAGGAGGGGGATGATATCCGGTCAAATGGCGTCCGTAGCCATTGCCAAAAGGCACTGTTGTCACATTTTGTCCATACAGTGTTTCAATACTTCCAATTGTTTACATTAATAACTAAACAAATTAACGTACAATTTAAAACAACACAATTAAACATAAATAATAATTAGAAAGTTTAAAGAACAATGGAGCAATAAGTTGAAAATGTAAATTATGGTATTAATTTTTGTTAAATACTAAAGTGAGTAAATCAGGGAGCAGTGACCTTGGCACTTCTGTCATCTCTGTGGCGATGATTTGGCGGTAAATTTGAATGTAATCACTTGCATTTCATGACTTTATTCGTACTTACAGGTTAATTGTACTGGGGGAAAGATTTTTATTTGATTTTTTACAACGACAAAATTTTTCATCGTGACATGATGGAAGTCGGAGGTGACGAGGAGGCCCAGGCTGTTCTGTTAGAGGGCATGGAGGGTACACAATACATAACTATTCAGAGGGCCGATGGTGAGACACTCAGCAAAGGAGTTCCATTGTTAACACTCAATGGGGAACTTATTTCTGAAGGAATGGTCGTGGATATGATTAATGCAGGTGTTGCCAATGAGTACAATACTGGTACACAGTATTATGAAACTGATGATCTTCTTCCACACGAGCTGACTGAGGTTAGGGAGTGATTGAGTAGATTACTCCAAATGTGTTTTTATGGAATATGAAATTTTTTATTTCTATGAAATATCCCGGAATCTATGGGAATCTATCTCAAAGAGATTCCGGGATATTAATGCTCTTGATTATTATAAAATAATTTTTTTCCCTTCAATAATTCAGGAGGATAGGAAATTAGCAGCTGCCCTAGTTGCCGTGCAACTTCAAGCCCAGCACAAACAACAACAAATTCATACGCAAACACAGCACAATGACCCAACACTACCTGATGTCAGTCAATTAGCAACACTAGCACCAGTTAATACCTATGCAATACAAACAATAACCCAACCAGATCAGCAAGTTTACTCAACTCTGAACTCTTACAAGCGTATAAATTCAAATGTTAAACAAGAATTTATAAATGTTAAGAGTGAGTATGACATTGATGTATCAGCTGAGAGTAGTGAGGATGCAGCAACACCAGCATCTGGACAGAAGAGGTCATTGCCGCATAAAAAAAGAATTGCTAGGAAGCTTAAACAACAGACGAAGAAGACTACTGTTAATAAAAAAGATGCAGGTAAAATTCATCAGGAAATTTTGACAATTGATACATTACCTGAACAGCCACAGCCATTTAAATGTGAACTTTGTGGAAACATGTTCGGTGGACAGCTCAAATTCTTTGAACATCTGAAGGTAATTTGTTTTTTTCAAGAAAATTTAATAGAGTTGATCAATTCATCTATCTTCAATTCTTTTTCTCATAATTTTCAGACTCATTACGAGCCCGTCAAACAAGAGACTCGAATAGCTCAAGCAACAAACACGAACATAACAATATCAGCAGCTCAATCAATTCAGAGCATTGAAAATCCAGTAATCGAGGAATTTAGTGAGCCCGAAGACCTAATGGAGGGCATACGTGGAGTCGTTGAAGAAACTGGTGCTCACATCGACGAGGAAACCGAGTCCTCGACAATCGTCAATAACAGCTCAAATCTCTGGGCTATTTCTGAAGTTACACAAGCCGTTCAAGATAGGAATGAGAGAGAGTCGAGTGATCAGGAGACACAGGACAAATTTGAGGAAGAATTACCAGAGACAGTTAAGAAGAAGAAGGGACAGAAGGCTAGAAAAACTCAGAGCGATGAAATGTCGTGTCCACAGTGTGACAGATCTTTTCATCATAAGAACAGTCTCATTTATCACATGAGATCGCATACTGGTGAGAGACCACATCAGTGTGAAATTTGCGGAAAGAGTTTCTTTGCTGCTAGTGCATTAAAGGTAATTAAATTAAAAAAGTTCATATCTACTCTTTCATATCTTCAATATTCACCCTAAAAATCTCAAAAATATTCTCCAGGTACACAAACGTCTTCACAGCGGTGATAAACCCTATAAATGTGAGGATTGCGGTCGTCATTTCCGTCAATGGGGTGATTTGAAATATCATTCAATGAGTATACATTCTGAGCAGCGTCAATTCCAATGTGAATACTGCGGCAAGGATTTTGCACGTAAATATTCATTGATTGTCCATCGTAGAATTCACACGGGCGAAAAGAATTATCGTTGTGAATACTGTAATAAAACATTCAGAGCGAGTAGTTATCTGCAGAATCATCGTAGAATCCATACTGGGGAAAAACCACATCCATGTACAGTTTGTGGTAAGCCATTCAGAGTTAGGAGTGACATGAAGAGACACATGCACACACATACGAAAGGGAGACAGGAAAGGCCAGCTAACAGAAATGCTAATAAAAATATTAATGATGATGATAAGGATCTTCATGTCTCTAGTGTCGTGAAGACACTTGATGAGAATGATAAAGCTCTGCATTCTTCGACAATACAGGATCTTGTTCAGGAATTGAAGCTAGAAGTTGAGCAGAATAATGTAGTTGAGATAGTACCACCAGACGACAATCCTGAGAGTATATTGCCACATGCTGGTGGACAGGGACCACAGGTTGAGCGTTTGTATTCTGTTGTTAATGATAATGATGGAAATTCGGATAGAGATCCTCTCGAGGCTGTTGACAGAACATCTGACGGTTTGTGAGTATTTTTTTTTACAATTTTTTTAACTAAAGAATAGCGTATACCCTTTCTCTGAAGTGAATTAATTAGATTTTTTGAATTTATTTCAGGCAATATTTCTTCATGTAATGTGAACGCGTCTTTCTGGCATCGTTAAAGCTTAAATTAGTTTATTAGTCCTAAACACGAACGAAGAAAAGAAAAATTGACTGAACAATGAAAAACGTCAAATACAAAAAAAAAAATTCTATTCAATTTTTTCCATAATTCCCCAATAATATTGTTAATCATCTCGATATAATTGTAAATACTTTTAACAATTCGCTAAAAGATAACGAAAGAGAGAAAAAATAGATAGAACTAAATGAAGTAGTGAAAGTACATTAAACTTTATTATCAGTTTCTTAATTTCATTTCTTTTTTATCACGCAGAAAAATAAGAAACAGCAGAAATTTAGAAAAATTTATATCGCTAATACGATATATGTAATATTAAAAAATATATTTTTTACATGAACACGTTTATACATTAAAAAAAGAAAGAAAAATATGAAATTGTTTGAATTCACACAATTTAAATAATCAAATCCTGTCCAATAGATAGACTCGTTGGTGGAGTAGTTGGATTATCAGTTTTACCTAGTAGTATCTGTTGTAGTAGCTCAAGATCTCTCGTTTCGAGTGCAGTATTTAATTTTTCAGCAGCCACTTTACTCGTCATTCTTCTCGAGCCCTTGGCTCTCTCCCAATCGACATAAAGATCAGTAATGATGCCATGTAATCTTGCCAAAATTTCCGGATGCTTCATCATCTGTTGCCTGATTGTCTCCTCCTGCTGCAGAAGCTCCTGATACTCACTGCTGAGATTGCTCTCAGCGTCTGTCCTCATTTCCCACTCCTGCAGAGCATCAAGGATCTTCAATTTCTGCGTCAACTCATCAGCAGCCTCGAGCCTCGGAAGGATGAGCTCGAGAACCCTGGTAACACTGCCTTCAGCAACATCACAGAAGACATCCAGCTTGATTTTCCTCTTTGTAGCCTCTCGAGTCAGTAAATCCCTCAATATAATAACACTAGATATATTTTCACCCAAAAATGTGGCACTGCCCTTTCTGTACCTGCACTTCAGCATTGACCCAACGAATGTCGACAAATAATTAAGCGTTGCTTCTCCATCAACCAATTGAGGCCTCTCTGGAATGTCTGGTAATGCCAGAGACAACCAGGCGTGTATTTCAGCAACAGTGAAGCCACCAATGAGCCGCAGTTCATTAAACGGTCCACCGGCAACTTGGGTGCTCTCATCATCATGAAGTCTAGCATGAAGAGACAATGCATGAATGGGCACTTTGACCCTCCTGCATGCCTTTGGCTGTATCTGCGTTGTCACATAAACCTGAAGAGTACCCGATTGTCCCTCTATTGTACGTATTCTTATTTCCAGATGATTGATATTCGCCTGACACCTGTAAGTGGCTAGAACGAAATTATTCTCCGCAGGATCACAGACTGATAAACTGGCTACTGCACTGTTACTCTCGTCTAGAAGCTCAACTGGAGTATCCGATTGTATCAGAACAAAGTCGATCGGTGTGTCCAGCTCGAGGGACAGGTGGTAAGAGGCTGTCTCCTTGTCCAGGATCATTCGATGGCTCACAGCAAGAATAAGCGGTGCTAAGTTGTCACTTGGAAAATCATAAATCTCTCTATCTTCTGATAACTTCTGCTCCAACTCTAGAATCTCCGTTTTCAGTCGCTCCATTGCATCAATACTGGAGCCAGCCTCCAGCGAGCCCGGTGGTCTCGTTGTTAAACCAAATATTTTACCGGAATACGTTGTCACGAGGATCTCTGGGTATCCAACTGCTCCTATTACACCGCCCATCACAGTGCTTATACTCTCTCCTGCATTATAACGATAACGACGCAGGGAAGTTGTGTCCTCGTCTTCAGGGAATGTGTAAATCTCCACTGAGCCGTCCTGACGACCAACTAGAATGTCAAGACCGTCATCGAGCTCGTATGTATCGAGGGATGTTATCTCTGATCCAGTGGTTGTTAGGAGCCAGGTGATCCTGAGAGTTTTTGTTCCTTGGATTGTTAGAAGACCGATTTTTCCATCTTGGGTACCGAGGAGGATGCGGTTCCGAGAGTCCTTGTCCTCTTCTCTGGATAATTTTAAGAAAATAGATTAATCATTATATTTTTTAGTATTTTTTTCAAATCTTAATTTATTCACCTGTATATCGCCAAAACAGTAGGTACACTTGGAAGCCTCAGAATTGTTGGACTTTTGGTACCCGTAAGAACACGGATCTGATGAGAGAGAGTTTCAATGAATAATGGAACGATTTCATTGGAAAATCCAATTCAAATACTCGTTGGACTACTTACAGCACGATCGCCACAAGCGAGAATACTAATAACAGACTGCCCATCTCCAGGAATGAGGATAACATCATTCAGAGTTTCTCCTGCGAGGTAAGAATCAGCATCCTTACAATTCTGATATCTATGATAAAGGTCTCTGGCACAGGCAGCCAGGTCCGGTCCAAGAACGTACATAGAGCTGATTGGATCAATGAGGCTCGTGTCGAACTCGAGAAACATTTTCCCTTTTTTCGTGAATCCTCTCACTGAATTTCCATAGGCAATGAAAACTTTGTCCTTTGGGCTGCCAATGGTTCCACCGAGAACGACTTTCTCGATTTTTTCACTCGGTAGAGACTTGAAGGATACTTGTAGTTCCCCTTTTTTCATTCCTTCGTAAATTCAAAAAATGTTAGAATAATTGAAAAATTAATTTGAATCACATTTTCTTACCGAAAATTTGTAAAATCCCATCATGATCACCAACCACAAATTTCTGCGTTGATTTCGGATCGTGGGAGGGTAAAATACGTGTTGTACCCTTGGAAGTGACTCCGACAGTAACGTAATCAATTCTACTCAGTACCAGAGACATTTTTCTGATTCTTCAATATTTCACTCAATTAAATAAACTCAACCAACATCTAGCACCACCTTCCTATCCCCCAACACCCCGAGAATCACTAAATTCCATCACCCTTAATAAATCATAGTCACGGTGAAAGAATGAGCTCCGTGAACAACATTGTTGTGATAATGAAAACTGATCGATCAATTTAACCATAGTAACGAACTTTTCATTCGAATCAAAACTCTCTGGCGCCCGTGTCAGTACCATTTTCCCCCGCCAATAGCGCTACCCCGATTTCAAGCATAATGTAACCTCAAAAAAGTGTAGAAACAAAACTTCGTTTATAAGTAAACAACAAAAAATAATTAAATCCCCGGAAAAGAAGAAATTAGCATCAAAAAATTACCAAAAGTCTTCAATAAGCTCTAAATAAAGAATGTGTTCATAAAATCCCCTGAAATCACCGTTAAAATGTTCCTAACTTGCTGATTATCATTTGAAACCGGTCAACAAGATATAAATAATAAAAAAATGAGTGAATTTCGTCTTCACGCTTTGATAACCGAATTAACAACTCTCCTGGGTTCACCAAGTCCTCCAGAAAAATTCGTTGATAAAATTGAGAAAGGAGTGGCAGTGGCCGAAAGTCTGCCCTCAAAAGCATGCTTGAAATACCTGGAGAAACACTCTCCAAATCCCCAAGAATTCCTCAAGAAATTTGAAGAATTGAGGGAGAAGAAAGTTGACAGATTGGGTTCATTTATGCAGGTACTTTATTTAATATCATCGGACAAGAACCTGAAGGATTATCTCAGCAATCACTGCAGGCCAGTGGAGAATACATTTTCGCGATGTGACGAGATAACTGTGGACGATCTCCCACAAATACAGAAGAACGTGATAAAAGCTGCAGTTGAGGGTGAGAAGAAGCTGATAAAACAGGCGAATGCATTGAGCAGAAGAACCGGTGATAATGAGACTGTTAAACACAACTGGGTGTCAGAGAGGCCAAGGATATCCTGGGATTTCCACTCGGATCACTTGAGTCCATATCAAAAGGTAGTGCCAGTAGTATCACAAGAGGCGATTCTCCTCTGGGACCTTCTGCACTGTCTCAAAGGCATGAATGGGTCATACATTGTTGCTGAACCATTGACCGGTCGTTACGATGCAAAAACATTTGTCATATCAACGGATGTTGGCACTTCTTACAAACAATTGGCGCAACAGATACTCCCACTTGCTAATTACTACTCAATGACAATGAGATTCGTCGAGGAAAAAGTAACGCCTGATGATGGCCAGATTAATCATGCACTGAGAGGTGCATTGAGCTGTTTACTCAAGGATTATCTGCTATTTGTTGTGCAATTGGAGATGGAGCACATCAGGGGTAAACTGAATCTCCAGAAACTGTGGTTCTACATACAGCCAACAATGGCAACGATGTCAGTATTATCGCAAATAACTTGCACCATATGCAAGGCGAAAGCGAGAGGTGGTAAAGTCTTGTCATTGCTTTATGAACAAGTCAGTAATATGAGTGGTGAAGCCAAGTGCAGAGAACTCTGTCTATTTCTCATTCAATCAGCCAGTGTTCCGTACATGCAGATACTCGAAAAATGGGTCTACAAGGGTGTTATTTGTGATCCTTATCAGGAGTTTCTGGTTGAGGATAATGAGATTATTCAGAGAGAGGAACTGCCGATGGATTATTCAGCTGATTACTGGGAGAAGAGGTACACGATGAGGCCGGAAAGGATTCCAGTATTTTTGAATGAACATGCACATACTATTTTGAGAACTGGAAAGTATTTCAATGTTATCAGGCAGTGTGGAAAAACAGTGCAATGGGGAAAACAGGAGCCGCTTGTTTACAGGTATTTTTCGACCCCTATTTGCCCTAAATCTCATGATTTCCTTGAAAAACTGAATAAAATTCTTTTTTGTAGGTACAGAGACCAGAAATATATAGCAGCAATTGATCGTGCTTATTCAGAGGCAGCACGAACGCTTCTCGAGGTATTGATCCATGAGAATGATCTCATGGGACGATTAAAGAGTGTCAAGAACTATTTCTTGCTTGCTCAAGGTGATTTTGTGGTTCAATTTCTGAATCTCTGTGAGGCAGAATTAACTAAAAATATGTACGACATTGTCATTCATCGTCTTGCCTCGTTACTGGAAGTCGCATTAAGGACATCAACAGCTGATTCAGATCCTTACAAAGACGATCTGAAGCCTGAACTACTCCCCTTTGATCTTGAGTATCAGATGTTCAGGATTCTGTCGATTCAAACTAGCGACGAGAAGGAATACTGCGCTCAAACTGGTAAAACTCTTACTGGAATTGAAGCATTCTCGTTTAATTACGATGTGAAGTGGCCAGTTTCACTTGTCATTAATAAACGGGCCATCGCGTGCTATCAAATGCTATTCAGGCATTTATTCTACTGCAAACATATTGAGAGGCTCTTGTGCAGAGTTTGGATGAGCAATAAAATAGCTAAAACCTTTACGCACAAAGTTGCAATGTCTTATAGACAGGCATTCTCGTTGAGACAAAGAATGCTCGATTGTGTTCAACATCTGGAGTATTACATGATGGTCGAAGTCATCGAACCTAATTGGTTAACGTTTATTAATAAAATGAGTAAGGTGAGATGCATTTACCTTGGAATCTATTAGAAATCATCTAATATTTCGAGGAGAGTGACTAATTTCATTTTATCTCAGGTGACGAATGTCGATGATGTCCTCAGCGTCCATCAAGATCTTCAGGACAGTTATTTGAAGGAATGCATGTTGACTGATCCGGAATTATTGTCATGTATCACTGGAATCTGCGGAGCTTGCATGCAATTCTGTGACTTTATGCAGGTAAATTATTGGGGTCATTATTATCTCGCATGTATTTTTTTTGCGGGTGTATATTGAATATGGCAGGTACTAATTGTACAGAAATATTCTGACAGCTGATTGAGAGTACTTTTATTTTAGTTCATTAATTCCTTTTTTTTAATGATTGATACGATCTTCGTTTATATTAATATTAACGATTTAATAAGCGTATGAGCCGATATTACATTGACGCTGAATTGACATCCATGATCAACGAACATCACGAAGAACACTACGAACACGAGGTACATTAATTCAGTGAAATTCAATGTTTCATGTTGATAATCATTAGATTTAGATAATGAAGCATCTGAGCTTGCATAGATACGTTAGAATCAATCAGCATGTATTTTTCATACAAAACAAATAATTATAATCATAAAAATACGTGTGAGACATCGTTCTGCATTTTTTTTAAGTATTTGCTCGTGAATGATTAACTATTATTGAATATTTCATATTTTTCAATTGAATTTTAGTGTTAGATATCTTTGTTGACTCGTCAGAATGTTTCTTGCTACATTGTGATTTTTTTCAGTGAATATGAAGAATAAAGGTAAGAGTTTAAAAATTGAAGAAGAAATGTAGAAATTGTTTGGATGAATTCCAAAATAATTGCTTGCTTAATTCCTCACTTTTCATTCATTTCACCGATTATGAATAATTATTTTCTATAAATTAATTCCATAGGGAAATATTAATGTGTGAATTTAATCTCATTTTTTTTTGTTCATTTCATAATGAAATTAATTGTTTAAAATAGGAAAATAAAACAAAACCAGGAAGTACAAATGCAAGCTTTGAGGGGACAATAGAATCACTGGATGCAAAATTTACTGGGGTATTGACACGTTTGTTGAACAGAATTTGCGATCTTGGCTGTGAGAATAACAATGAAAAATTGTTGAACGTACTTTGCAGGTAATAATTGAATAATCATTTATTCATTAATAAACATTCTTTATAACTTTGATTATATTAATTTCAGATTGGACTTTAACTTGTTTTATACTGATATTCTGGTGAGACGTAACGCCGAAAAAACAGCTCAACCTCAGGATGTATCAGGCTGATAAATAATTAATTAAATTTGATTAAATAAAGCGAAATTGGAGGAACAATTGAAGTTTAAAAAATGGCAAATTGAAGCGGATATACTAACGAGTACAAATTGATACAAAACGAGAGTTTATTTTTGTTCCACTAATGAAGATTAATAATTGTGCCATTTAATCCACGTACTAACGATACGTACTCTCAATTCCATATCAATGCTCTCTTAATATTAAAAAAATCATGTATAATAATGATAATAAAACAATTATTCTTTTTTCTAAAAATGAAGGTCAAAATCATATGATTTATGTACATGATAAAATCTCGTTAAAAAAATTAGAGTTGATGGAGGGCAGTAGCGAAGAGGTAAAACGAGATCGTCTCGTTCAAACCTATCCATTACTGAATGAATTTTCAATGATTGAAAAATCAGTCTTAAGTAATGTCGTAGAAATTCTTCGTTTTTTTTCAGTAAGAAAAAAACGACTTAGTCTTTATCATCCTGAGCTTCATTAACTTCCTTCTCACTTTGGACGGAATTGAGTTTCTCTTCGATTCTTCGGAGCCAATCCCTAATGCCCTCGAACTCACTGATAATTCTATCATTCTCACTGATTTCATTTCTTCTCCGCAGAATATCTCTAGCTCTCTCAACAATCGTAGGATCCATTGCCAATCTCGAGCAGTTCCTCGTTTTTCCCTCTGACCCCCGAAACTTGATTTCATTGCCTTTGTACGGTTTTACCCCTAGTTTCCCATGTACAAGATGCTTTGGAAAAAGGAGTAGTCTCTTGCTAATGAACCCAAGAATATTAAATCCCCTTGGAAACGACAAAAAACATGATTTTCTCCTGGACCTGTACCTATTACCAACAGCCATTCTCTCAGCATAAGCCACGAGCTCAGTCCTCGAGATGAGTCCAACTAGTTCAGCTTTCCCAAGAATATCCGCAGTATCACTGACTGCAAGACCATTCAACAAATTAAACAGCACGATGGCGATTAAAAAAACGAAGAGAACGAATATAAAGTGACTGAGAATTGGTCTTGAAACAAATGGAATATCAGAAGCATCGAATTCTCCAGTCAGCATAATAATAGTCTTGAACAATGAGTGCCCGGGATCCGGAAAATTACTGTCTTCACCATCCCTGAATAACGTGAAGAATGCCAGAGCAAAGGCTAGTATGAGGAAAGCATAAAGAAACAAGAATTTCATGAAATTAATTGAAACCGTCTTGAACATTTCTATCCCCGTCGACATTCTCGGATGCTGTCCAATCAAAAGCACCAACTCCCAAGCCGACAGTAAGATAACAAGTGCACCAACCTGTCTCCCACCTCCAAACAAAACTAATGCCCCCAAAACAATCAAAATAACTTCCAGACAATTTTCAAAGCTCTTAACATAGTGTTTCGGTGATGAAATCAACTGGAGGACTTCACGAATCGCTAGGAATAAAAGAGAAATAGCGGCGAGACCCCAGATGCCACCGGGACGATCTTGGCTTATGAGGACCATTCTAGATGAGTCATTTGTTGAATTTACGTTAGTCTCTAGACCGTCAACTGGTGTGTAGGTCAGAACGAGGATGTAGAAGTTGATGAAGATGTAGAAGAAGAAGTAGAACGCGAAATTGATGTAGAGAATGTGATGGATACGGTGCCATTTCAAGTGCAAGAAGGAAGAGAGCAGGGGATGCTTCAAGAGGTGCTTCAACGATCGATTCTTCGATATGTAGGAGAGTGACTCCATTTCTGATGAGGGTGATGGCTTCTTCGGGATCTGCGACTTTGGGAGGAGAGTTTCAGTTGCGTCGTCATGGGAGGTGGACACTGAGTGCGGCATGAGGCACGTGTAATCGAATTCGATCTCGTAATCGTCCGTTCGGTCTTTGCTGCTCTTCAAGCAAGAGTCCAAGTGGTCTTCAAGAATCTCTGGAGATATGTGGGCTATCGGAGGCACTCCGAAGGCATTAGCATGGCCTATGTAACTGCCAGCTTTCAGAAGGAGCTCAACTGCCTCTGCATCCTCTGCTCTTGCTGCGTAGTGCAGGGGAGTGTTTCCTTTTTCTGGAACAAATTGTTTTTTTTTAGGAAATCTATAAAGAAAAAGACTGAAATAAAGGAGATTCGTTCATTACCATCTTCAAACCGAACTTGTACTCCAGGATGCTCCAGAATCATCTTCAAGCACTTAATCCTCGACTGCTGCTCTACTCCGTACCTACAAGGCACTCCGAGCTCCTGACAAGCTATCATCACCACTTCATTGTCTACTTTATTCCCAGTTTTTAAGAATTCCCTCAAAATCTCGTGATGTCCCCTTCTGACTGCAGCCTCAGTAGCTGCTCTGGGAATAATGCTGAATTCTCTTCTCCTCATCAGCTCCAAGACTGCAGACTTCAGGTTTCTCTCAGCAGCAATGACGATTAGTTTGTCTTCACCATCCAGTCGAGAATCCTCTTCAATAGTCTTCAGATTCTCCAAGAAGTGGTCTTCATCATTAGCATCTAGATAAAATCTTAGAACGTTGAAGTCAACGATTTTTTCACCAGCAGGAGGAAGAGATAATTCTGGATATTTCTCCATCAATATTTCACGTGCAGTCTTCTTTCTGAAGTCTTTAAAATTATCAATATCTGGCGTTAGTCTGGAGTAGTTCAGGATGGTATCGATCATCTCACGATTCGAGGAAACAGCGGCTGAATGGAGCGGAGTTATCCCACGATTATTCGGCACATTTGGACTGGAATTATTCTCGAGTAATACCTTGGCACACTTAACGTTGTTTTTCCTAACGGCAAAGTGAAGGGCAGTCTCCCTGCTCGCCTCCAAATTTGGATTGGTCCTTGGGTCATCCAGGAGGATACTTAGGACATCGTGATGACCTGATTCAGTTGCAAAGTGAATCGGTCCACGTTGATGGGCCTCGTTTATTTTATTGGGTAATGCTCCGAGTTCGAGGAGGAGAGAGACGAATTCGGGGAGACCCTCACTGCAGGCAACATCGAGGAGAGTTTTGTTCAGGGGATAGGGATATGTGTAGTTGATGTTTACTGATGGTGGATTCTTCCGGAGGCCTTTTTTCAAGAGACTCTTGAATATGGCGTAGTGATTGGAGAGGAGACTGTCCAGGAGAAGCTTGTAGAGACCTGGACTCTCACGGTAGAGAACATTCAGCTGGAGTAGTTCCTCTTCTGTTCCCATTTTGATGGAACTATTTTGAAAAAAAGAGTTTTAATGAAACTTTGAGTTAGAATGAAATGAAAAATCAACAAAAATTTAGAAATCTCATATTTTCCAATGTGACGTAAGTTAATTCGACTAAATTTGGAAGTGAATAGCATACGTGACATTGAGATGAAATGAAATGACGTAGTAATACCCAATACTGTATATGAATTCACGCGTGGGCATGTGCACGGCCGTGACAATGATGTCATTTTATCGGTGGAACCAGGCGTCACGTTTCAGTGGCCATCTCTTCACTGCAGTGCACCATGACAAGAGAATATTCCAAATAAAAATAACAATCGGCTTGGAGTTAATTTGAAATGCAGTGAAAACTGGGAATTCTTTCATACTCGAAACAAATGAGAAAAAATCATTAAATAATTCTATTCAACACAGGAAGTTTGAATTTCCTGTTTTCGTGTGACTGAACTCTACTCTGTTGCAATTAAAATTTTATTTGGATCGTAAAAGTTGGGATGATGAATAGAACAATCGATTTTTCTATCAATGATAAAATTATTTGCGAGTGATAAATTTTTTTTCATACTTACGGATTGATACTGGGTAATTATCTTGACAGATGTGGATTATGATTAATTTATTTATCAAACGATAATTCAACACTCAGTGATGCCATCGGTACTGACTCGACTGACTCGCTGCGATGGTCATCTATGCTACAACATTCTTTCTGTCTCCTCGTTCTGTCTCTCTTTCACTTGATGATATACACTATACCACTCGTATTACCAGTGCCGTGGAGAAGGGGTACTCAGCCTGATCAGACTCGAGTCTTTTCTCTTATTCTAAAGTGTGCCTTTCTTTTGAAGAGGATTTTCTTTTCGAGAATGACTATTTCGAAAACTAAATGCTTCTTTCAGTAGTAAAGAATTTACACTTTCAGACGAGTTACATTGATAATCATTCTTAATCGAATATCTCGGGAACTAAGCGAGATAGCGAAATTTTTATGGAGACCTTTTTTGTAGAGGAGAATTAGATCTACAAAAAAGGTTATTACAAAAATTTCGCTATCTCGCTTAGTTTCCGAGATATTCTCCAACCAAAAAATTATTTTTCACTCCGTAAAATCTTCTGAATTTTCACATTTATGAAAATTTATAAAGAATCTTTTTTCAATAATTACCATTTAATAATTCAAAATTGAACGATCAGAAGGGCGAAGAGTCCATCGCAATGCGCGCGCGTTCCTCTGGTTTTTAGGAAGGAGGGGGTGGTCGTGAATCCTTCGGTACCAGAGAGAGGAGTTCACCACGCGCTACCAACTGAATCAGTAGATTACGTACCGCTCCTCGTTGAACAAGTGCTAGCCAGTGAGATTAATTATTTCCACAATTTCAACCGTAATTTTATCAATTAAAATTGACACTTCGAATTCGAAGAATTCTGTTGGTTGATTGAGGGGAAAAAAAACGATCGACCGAATTGTGAAACAATTCGAAGACTTTCTGAGAAAGTATCAAATTGCATTCGCTTCATCTTTCGGTGAGTAAGTCATTGTTTTTTCAGAGCTGATGTAATTACATATGACTCGTGTGTGAAAATAATTATAATAAGAGATTATTTGAGTTTTCTCAATTTATTTCATGAATTTCTGTGGAAATCATTTTTTTTGGAGCTCATGGAGATTTAGGAAAACCGTCTGAACACAAAAATCCGTATCTCCTTCGAATTTTCAATTTTAAATTAAATTAAAGAATTTAATTGAATTCTTTTGATATTCGAGTATTAAAATTTCTTGAGTTATATAATGAATAATAGCGGTAATGTGTATCGGATACACGTGACCTTACGAGTAATGCCGATTTGTAAATAAACGTGAAGGTAAAATGTCGAAGATGGAAATGAAGTTGTCGTGTATTTAGTGTCAATGAATCACACTTGTAGGCCTCCATGTTCATGAGATTAATTTAAATATTTTTAGTATTCAAACATTAAAAAAAAAACGCCGGAAATCTTTTATTCATTTTTATTTTATTTTTTTAAATATAAAAATGATATTCAATTATTCCAATCCAAGGTTCCCAGATTATTCACAAGAAAAAAAAAACATAGAGACTCAATTCCAAATTAGTTCTAGATCATTCGTTCAATAATCTGAGATTACTACTTTCAAGCTTTCATCTCCATTTGAGGATAATTTAATTCTGCGTGTAACTTGTATCTAATGATACCAACAGAATCGATTCATACGTCTCCGTCATTATACGAAACTGAAACGTTTATCGTTTAATTTTATTTGTATTTTTTTTTTCGTTGTTAACCGTTTGCCATTTTTGGATAGTCGCGCCAGATTTATTCGTGACTATGTAGCTCAGTCATTTCAGGCGTTAAAATTTAATTCAATGACTCGAAAAATAGGTGAATAGTAGTCATCGATGGAAATAAAATTGATTTAATGAAGGAAAAAAATTCTGCTCCAAAAAATTCAACGAATTAACTTGAAAATATGTTTTCACTTATCGAAAAATAAAAATAAAATTCTTCATGCAATTTAATTAATTTATTTTCTTCCACATGGGTCATTGACAAGATTTATCATCCAGAATATAAATCATTTGGCTTTGAAAGCAACCTACGACATGTCCTCAAACCTGTCACTTCGTTAAATCAGGTTTTCCATTGACAAAGAAACAAATGACATTGACAATAACACAATTTCATGTGATTAATCGTAAACGAAAAATATTGTAAACAAATTTCTCATCAATTTTCATGAGAATTAATCTTAATTTTATGGTTGACTTTAGTACTCAATATAAACTGAATTAAAGTGGTGGGCGAAATCGAGAGAAAATCCACTCATGGGCATGCTCTTATATGGATACCTATGACTCGATTTGCACCTCTGACCAGGAATATATGTATTTTTTGTTCGAGGCCATTTGTGTGCTACGGACATTGCACAATTGCATCTGATGAAGATGCGATAATTGCGTTTTTTTATTTTTTGGTGAAGACGAATGAAGGAATTCGAGAAAATTCAGTTCATTCTCGTTTCAGTATTTCAATAATCCTCGAAAAGATAATCGTAATGCATTAAACAGTATTAATCGATCGTTCGTGATCCACTTTTCGTGTGTCTTATATTTGACACACATAAACTGTCTTTATGCATAATCCGGCCTTGCCTCAAGGTCAGCCCTTTCATGTGACAATTTTTTCTTAGTTTATAATTCTTGTGTAATGCTTACCTCAATTATAGGGAATTTTCTTGTGTCGTTTAAAATTCCTGAAGACATAATAAATTATGGGCGGAATGACTCAGAGATCTTGGACACCGACTAAACGAAGAGGTCCAATTGCTGCTGAATTTGGTAGTCCTGGTCCTGCTTGCGTCACTCTACCACCACTTATTGGTGAGTACTTGAAATTCAAACTATTATTAACTGTTACATATTTCAAGTTGAATGTTTGAGTAAATATCCATTCACTGAATTTTGGTTGATCAATAACTCGTGCATTCTCCTCGTGTTTCATGGAATTTTATTGTTTCGTGATAGCTAATTGAAACTTGACAAGATTCATCAAATTAATTAAAAAATTTCTCGTGAATTTTCACCTTTTTTTTTCTATTTTCACTTTTCTTCCTCTTTAATTCGGAAAAAATTAATATCACGTCTAAAAAACAATTTTATCAGGTAAAACTGTTCCAGATTCTAAGAGAGGGAGAGCTCCAGCATTTTCATTTGGTAGCAGGTAATTATTTCGGAAAATCACAAAATTAGGTATAAAAAGCCTAAATTCTTTCTACTTTCTTTCAAAAAATTATTCAAAATGTAAATAAAATTCCGTAGACATGCACAAAAAAATGAGAGTCCTGGTCCAGGTCCTGGACAGTATAATGTCTCTGGTCTCAACGCAAAAGGTGAGTGAATTCATAAAAATATCATATTTTTTAAAGAGATATAATTTTAATGAATTTCATAAAATCCAATTACCAATTTAAATGAATTCATTTGGATTAGCCGCTTTGCTACTGAATAAATTCATGAAAATAAAAAAAAGAGTATAAATCTTTGGTAATGGCAAAATCGAGAAGATTCCAAGTGACTTTCACAATCTCAACTTATCGATCAAACACGTTTCAGTCCAGCTCGCATTGCCATACACATGTACAGGAATGACAGATACTCGTTAACTCCAAATGCCATTGAAATGCTTCCCCTCAAAGAATAAATAAAAGGAACAAATAAAAATAAAATAAATGACCACTTTAATCCAAGTGAAATCTAAAAATTCTCCCTCAATGTCTGCTAATAACGATATTATCTTAAATTTCCACTTAAAAGAGAACGAATACAATATAAATCGTTTAATAAAAAACGCATTGTAGCAGTAATTGATTTTTTCAGGTAAAGACAAAGCACCAGCATTGTCTCTTCATGGTCGCACTCATACAGATAAAATTGAATCCACTCCAGCACCTGGTGACTATGATCCACAGAAAGCTGAGAAAATAATTCAAGACAGTTCACCAAAATACTCATTTGGAATTAAAACACAAACTGAAAAAGTTAATAGTACTCCAGGTAATAATCAAATGATAAAAATAGATGAAGATTTTTATCATTAAAGAAAAAATAAAAAAATTGAAGAAATGGTGTCTGCAAGATTTTTTTAAATCATTACCTCTTCTCTTTATTATTCAAAATACAAAATCATTTCTTCAATTTTCTTTAAATAAATTACTTCCACAATCCCAAGAAAAGAATAATCTCTTTTTTCTAATAATAAGAGATAAAATATCATCACAATTTAATGTTTTTGTCTTTTTCACTCGTTTCAACTCAAATAAAATGATTTAATTCAATAAATCAATGAAAAACAATTAGCACCTGGTGATTATTGCGCCGAGAGCGTAATACACGAGAAAGCACCGCAATTTACATTTGGCATAAGACACGCTGGGGAGAGGCCTAGTGATAGTCCGGGTAATTACTTCATTATAAAATTAGGGAGTGATAATGTGTAATTAAACAGCAGAACAAATCATAAGAATAATGCCTCGTTTTAATTATTAAAAATGGACTATATTTATTTCGTTACGTAATTACGAATTAATGGGCTCATTTAGTTGGTACTCGATTTATGTAATTCAGAGCGGAGTTTTTACGGATCATCGGTGGTGGAAGACGTAACGCAATTGGCATCATCGCTATTCAGGGTCTGGTATTTCATTACAAACAATCATTAAGCATGCTATCATAATTCAATTGTGTGCGCATTATTTTTATTATTTTTAATATCATGTATTAATAATTGCTTATATCATGTAAAATGCACCAACGTTGCTTTATTCACACGTATTGATCCAATTTTATGGCTTTGAGTAATTAATTCTCTCACAACTTCCCAATAAAACTGAATGTTTTAATGGATTTATTTAATTTTTAGCTCCTGGTTATTATTGCCCGGAAAAAGTTAAATTGGATAAAGCACCAGAGTTCAGTTTTGGACGTAGACTGTCGCTGGGTAAAATCAATGACACTCCAGGTAAGTCGAGTTTCTTTTCTTTAATTATTTCGTAGAATGGTGAAAGTAAGTGGATCAATGAAATTATTCAGTCGTTGGTTTTCTTAAGATTTCTTGAAAACTCTGGAAGATAGAGGATTTTTTTAAATTACCTTTTTGTTATAAAAATTTATTTATGTATTTTTATGATTGTTTCATTCAGCCCCAGGCTCGTACTGCCCCGAAAAAGTCAACCTGGATCATCAACCCCAGTTCAGTTTTGGTTTGAAGACCTCCCTCAGTAAGCCTAATAATACACCAGCACCTGGTGCTTATTGTCCAGAAAAATTTAATTTGCACAAAGGCCCAGAGTTCAGTTTAAGTGGTAAAGGGCTGTCAATGAAACTCAGTGATACTCCAGGTAAAATTAATCTCTTCTCATTTCCTATGACTTCATTTTTTGTAATAATTTATTGTGTGTTTCTCAGCCCCAGGCACTTATTGCCCTGAAAAAGTAAATCTAGACCATCAGCCACAGTTTAGTTTTGGTCTCAGAACAAATTTGGATAGGCCAAGTGATACTCCAGCACCTGGCGCCTATTGTCCGGAGAAAGTGAATTTAAATAAAGGTCCAGAGTATAGTTTGAGTGGAAGAGGTTTATCGCAAAAGCCAAGTGATACACCAGCACCTGGTGCTTATTGTCCCGAAAAAGTTAATCTGCATAGAGGTCCTGAGTACAGTTTAAGTGGAAAGGGTCTGACTGCTAAACCGAGTGATACACCAGGTAGATTATTCTTTTAATTCTCTTGATAATTAAATTTTCGTCAATAATTCATTTGCATTCATTAATTCATTCAATTCATGAATAGCTCCAGGTACATATAGTCCCGAAAACGTCGACCTGGATCATCACCCGCAGTTTAGTTTCGGTCTGAGAACACCACTGGACAAGCCCAATGATAATCCAGCGCCTGGAGCTTACTCTCCCGAAAACTTCAACTCCCACAAAGGTCCTGAGTACAGTTTAAGTGGGAAAGGTAGTTCAGAAAAGCCCAATGATAATCCAGCGCCTGGAGCTTATTCCCCCGAAAACTTCAACTCCCACAAAGGTCCTGAGTACAGTTTAAGTGGGAAAGGTAGTTCAGAAAAGCCCAATGATAATCCAGCGCCTGGAGCTTATTCCCCCGAAAACTTCAACTCCCACAAAGGTCCTGAGTACAGTTTATGTGGTAAAGGTAGTTCAGAAAAGCCAAGAGATACTCCAGCACCTGGTGCCTACTGCCCAGAGAAATTTAATCTACATAAAGGACCTGAGTACAGTTTAAGTGGTAAAGGTAGTTCAGAAAAGCCCAATGATAATCCAGCGCCTGGAGCTTACTCCCCCGAAAACTTCAACTCCCACAAAGGTCCTGAGTACAGTTTATGTGGTAAAGGTAGTTCAGAAAAGCCAAGAGATACTCCAGCACCTGGTGCCTACTGCCCAGAGAAATTTAATCTACATAAAGGACCTGAGTACAGTTTAAGTGGTAAAGGTAGTTCAGAAAAGCCAAAAGATACTCCAGCACCTGGTGCCTACTGTCCAGAGAAATTTAATCTACATAAAGGACCTGAGTACAGTATTTCGGGGAAAGGTCCTTCGGAGAAGCCTAATGATAATCCAGGTAGCTTTGAATTAATTATCTTCAATTAATTCTATTTAATAATTTTTTTCAATCAATTGTCAACAGCTCCAGGATCTTATTGTCCTGAGAGATCCCACTCAGATCACGGTCCTCAGTACAGTTTTGGGATAAAAGCACCATCAAGCAAGCCGAATGATACCCCAGCACCCGGTGCTTATTGTCCAGAGAGAGTTAATTTACATAAAGGCCCGGAGTTTAGTCTGAGTGGAAAAGGCAGTTCCACTCAGCCAAATGATAATCCAGCACCCGGCGCTTATTGTCCGGAAAAATGCAATTTAAATAGAGGCCCAGAATTTAGTTTGAGTGGAAAAGGCAGTTCAACTCAGCCAAATGATAATCCAGCACCCGGTGCTTATTGCCCTGAGAAATGCAATTTAGATCGAGGGCCTGAATATACAATAGGTGGAAGAGGACACTCAGAGAAGCCCAATGATAATCCAGGTATTATTTAAAAAATTGAAAATTAGATAAATTGAAATAATTAGAGAAATTAATTAAACTCCTTCTAACTTCTCTATTCACTTTCAATGAAACAGCACCAGGAGCTTATTGTCCAGAAAAAATGAATTTGGATAGAGGCCCTGAATTCACGATAACTGGAAGAGGATCACCAGAAAAACCAAACAATAACCCAGGTTTGATTTGATATTAAATTTTAAATAATAACAAAGTATCTCTTGAATGAATGAAATAAATTAGTTAGTAATTAGTTAATTAACTCAATAAATTAAGATAAAAAAATTATTATCGACTACTAGGCCCGAGTCAATACTATCCTGAGAAAATAAAAAGCCTGGATCATATACCCTATTACAGCTTTGGTAACAGAACAAGACTGAGTAAACTTAAAGACACTCCAGGTAATGGTGTTTACTAACCAGTGATTAACATCCTCAGAGCAACGATAAAAAAACATTCATCTAACTACTTATTGACCCACATAACGCCTCAGTTAGTTCATTGAATAATTATTTATTTAGTTAAAAAAAATTTAAGTTAATATTAAGGGTAAAATTTATGGATTATATTGGAATGTATTTTTAGCACCTGGTACTTATTCACCAGAAAAAAACTACACTATTTTACATGGCTCACCTATGTACAGCTTTGGTGTTAAACACTCTCCTTATAAGTCTAATTATTCACCAGGTGAGGGAAATCTTTCTTTCTGCTGCATAATTATTATGAAATTACAAATTTGCATTTTTTTCTAGAAATTCAATTATTCTTTTTCTCACGTAATTTTTCGTATTTAGCACCTGGTACATATGCCCCTGAAAAACACAGCAGTGATTATTCACCACAGTACAGTTTTGGTATCAAAACACAGATGGAGAAGCCCAGTGATACACCTGGTAAAATTTAATTGAGTCATAATTTAGATAATTTCAGTAGTGAAGTGAGAAACTTCTCTCATCCACTTCACTACTGATTCAATGTTTTAGCTCCTGGGGTCTATTGCCCAGAGAAAGTTAATTTAAACAAAGGGCCCGAGTACACATTAAGCGGCAAGTATACAGTAGAAAAGCCATCAGACATTCCAGGTAATGATTTTAATTAAATTGATGTTAAATTTGTATTAAAGTAGATGTAGAATAGTTGAAGAAATTGTATTTCTTGATTTTTTGAATTAAAGGCCCAGGACAGTATAGTCCAGAGAATGCAAAATTAATTTGGGAAAAAGCTTTGCAATTTACATTTGGCTTGAGACCACCTTTGAATAAAGACGAGAATACACCAGGTAATTGTTAAAAATAAATTACTTAATTCGTTGATTCAATTATCATAAAAATGGGATTGTGGAAATTTCATTCATGAGAATTTTCTTCATTTAAATTCTCATATCATCGATTAATGAATTTATTTACCTTCTGCAAGCTCCAAACGTCTACACAATCCCATCAGCATTGGGTGGTACTCGGGAAGGGAACAAGAAGACAGCACCAGCATATTCAATATCAGGAAGACAAAAAGTATTCACTGACGATCGTATTCTCGTGCCAGGACCCGGTGCTTATGAGTCCATTAGAACTGATATTGTTAGATCCAAGAGCGCTGCCTATAGTATCAGTGGACGTTATCAACTGCCCAGTGATCAATCCAAGATACCAGCACCTGGTGCCTATTGTCCAGAGAAAGTAATTGAAAAATTTATCACTCAATACGTTTAACTGTTGAATCATAGAATTATTCTAAAGAATTTATAATTTTTAGGTAATTCTGGACATTCCACCAGCTCACACATTCGGCATCAGACACTCACCATACATCTGCAACCTCAAGGACACTGTTTACTAATTAGACATCAAAGGCTTCCATTCATTTAATGTTTACTCTTATTCACTTCTGTCTCAATTTTCTGACTGATTTCTTAACTTCATTCTTTTTTCATTTTAAATAAGAAGTTCTTAGAATTTTTGCTTGAGAGTACATCGTAGTTTAGAATGCTTTTTCTGAGAACAAGAAAGAGACTCGAATTATGTTAAAAATTGGTGCTAATTCCTCTTTTGAATAACACACTAATGAGAATATATTCTTCATTAATTAATTATCACATTTTACCCGCAGATTTATTAATAATTGTGCTTATATCACATTCTTTTGTTATCATGTTATGAAGAAAATAAAATTATTTTATAATTCGAGATTTTGTGAAATTCTCTGTCACAGTTAGATATAGAAATATTTATGTTTTTTTTTTAATACAAGCAAGGTATTCCCGAACAATGAGGAAAAGTGAACGTAGGTTGTTAATATGATAATTATAAACTGTCAATTGTTTGTTTTCCGCCACTCGTCACTGATGCACTGGCAGATTTATGATTTTCTCATGTCAAATACGATAAACACACACAAGCAGGTATATAAAGGAAGACTGAGTATTCAGGTGAATACAGTGAGTTCTTATCGAAATATGGGTAAATTGAGAATACTCTTCACATTGGCAGTTGTCTTAGCTGTCATAGTGACAATTCAAGGTATGTAAATCCCTCAAATTTTTACGCTACAATAAATGCCTGAATCATTCTAATTGTTGGAGAAAGAAGCTATTGTGAGTTATGCATTTCTTTTATAGCACAAGTCAGTATGACGTGTCCAAGATGTCTCTTCAGGTGTCCTCCAGGAACGGAGCCGATCGGAGGACATCATCCCAACGGTTGCCCTGTATGTGGTTGCAAAGACGTTTCATGATCATGACATCAATCTTCAGATTCAACTATTTTCATATTGATGGATTGTAACATGAATACAGTGATGTTTAATAAATAATTAAACTGAATTAATTTTTGTTTACCATTATTCTCTGCATTCATATCCTTTCTTCTAGAATTGATCAAATATTGATTTTTTTCGTATTTTCCTCACCGCCTGGTTGAAAGTGGATTAATGCTATTATGATAATGATAAAATTACAGTTGTTTTTTTTCCTATACTCGTTACTGATTTACTGAGTCATTTGTGATTTTTCCATGTCAACTACGATAAGCGGGTATATAAAGGACAACTGAACATAGGTAAATGCAGAAAGTTGAAAAAATGGGAAAGTTGAGAATACTCTTCATATTGGCAGTTATCATAGTTGTCATAGTGACTATTCAAGGTATATCGAAGCCTCGAATTTTTATTCTGCAATAAGTTTTGAAATATTCGATCGAAACACAAGAGTTCATTACAGTACCTGACCTATTCTGATTGTCAAAAATACAAGCAATTGTGCATAATGCATTTTTCTATTGTAGCACGAGCCTGTCCACTATGTCTTCCTATTTGCGGTGATGGAATGGAGCCGAAACCTCCGGTAAACGGTTGTCCCTCTTGTAGTTGTCAACCGATAGAACGAGCTTAACATCAACCGTCTCCAAGTATTCAGCCTTCAGCTATCGACTGCAGTAGAAAAGAATTATTCCTGTATCAATGAATTGTAGCATTAATATATGATTTTCAATGAAGAATTGAATTTAACTGATAAATTTGCCCCAAGTATCAACTTGGGATTAGCAAGCGAACACCTACCATGCCTACAATGAATAAAGAAGATAAAAAAACAGAAGTGTAGCATACACAATAATAATATCGAAGAAAAAAATAACAATTCAATGTAAATTGTTATTTTTGTTGGAATAAAATCATCTCCGTTATGACAGCGTTCGTTGAGTAACTGGAATTTACACGTTCTCATAAGAACTTTTATTTACAAAAATTTACAACGAAAACATAATAATAAATAATGATTTTCAATGAAAATCTGAGTCCATGGCTCTTGCACGTATCATGCGTTCTCTGGCAGCTTTGAATTGTTCCAAAACATTATCAACACTATTGATCAACGTTCCGGCTGATAATCTGTCTAGTTTATCCCTTGGTAAGCCACGATTTTTCGTGAAATCTTTGGCCTGTTGAACAGTACTAATTTCCACGTCGATAGTACCACTTGGAACGACTTTTAATCTAGTTTTCTCAAGGACTTTGTCATCGTGGCCTTGGGGAATACCGGAATACGTGAGATCTTCTAATTCGGCAGTTCCACCGGTGAAAAAACGCCGGAGGGTATTTATCAAGCCAGCTACTGGACGCCAGGTTCGTAAATTAAAGGCATATCTGCCTGATAATGGTGGCAGTGGTTGGGCTGCATAGCCTTCAATTCTGTATCTGGAAATTCAATGACGTATGTTAGTATCTTCAAAAACGTTGATTCTTTCTTAATTTTTATCATCAAATAAGGCACAATTTTAAATAATCAAAAATAGCATGATTATACACATTTTCATGACAAATTTCTCGTTCTTCTCGAATATGATAATAAAAATGAGCTCAATTTAACGTTTTCAGAGATCATCAGAGTGCATGGTGAATTAAGTATTGTTTTCTTGTATTATACAACTGGAAGGCTATTCTTCCCATCAATACTCATTAATTAATACATTAATTCGATAATTCAAGGCATTCTATATCCACCATTATATCTTTCAATGACGCTAAACATCGATTTGCTGTCACCAACATTGTTGGGATGGAATCAAAGAAAAATAATGCAATAAAGTATTCTTGAGACTTTCGTACCTCGTCCACCTGTCAAGTGAACCAGCTGAAATCAGCACCTGAGGCCATGCAGGCTGTATATTCTCATCATTCAAGCAATTTAAATCAAAATCCAACGTTACTTCAGTAACAAAACTGAAATTAGCAGTTCCCTTAATCATCCTGCATCTCTGTGTTCTTCCTGACAATTTCTCTCTATCATTGGTACTCCAATATTTCGGTAAATCTATCAAGTACGTGAGAAAAAGTGCATCGTACGGAAATCCATGAGCTTTCTTCAAATCCAGGGTTAAATAAACTCGAAGAATATTCGATGGTGGAAGATTCATTTCATGAAACATTTCAGCTTCTTTGTACAACAATTTCTCCTGCAATTCCTGAAATTATAATTATTATTAGAAGATAATTACATGAATGTGAAAAATGAAGGCTCAATTGAGCTCTAATTATGTAAAGAATTCGTCATAAATATTTCAAACGATAATGTTAATCTCGTGCGTAATTGCATAATCAATATAAGAGCATTTGCGCAAAAAACAAGAAACTACCGTACAAATGAGAATGTCATAATTTAACAAAGAGTATGCAGAAGAAAAAAACGTTTATAAGTCATAATAACAGGTAAGAAATAACAATAAATGACACGTGAGTGGCGTGCGCGCCACGCGCCATACTTTCAATCTGCTTAACGCCGTTCAATTTGGTGTGGGAAGAAAAACTCGATTCTTCAGTCATGTGTGAACCACAGTGGCGAATGGAAACGTTAACTTAACAAATAGAGGTATGAAGTGATATCTCCATGCACTTCGTGATGAAATAAGAAAAAACACATGCGCGATGTTACTTTATCGTTGGAATTCTTCAAAGTGTTAGTCATTGAAGTACACTTTGAAGTTGAAATATTGAGTTCAGAATTATCAGAAAAATTCAATTCGTCATCTATTTGGCGAAACATTGATTGCAAGTGTTTGAGATCGTGATGAATGAGATTTTAAATAAGTGATTTAAGTTTTTTCAAGTGAGAGTTTCGTTGGATTTAGAGTGCAATCATGTTTGGAGTTAAAATGATGAGACAAATTTCGGAAATTTCCTATGTTGGGTGAGTTATTGAGAATTTGATTAATCGGGCATTCCAAGTTTTAATCAACTCCAAAAAATCCCCGAATAAAAATAGAAAAAGTCATCTCAAAGTATCATTCTGCAATCAATTCTCTGCTGCGCATTATCTTTTTCAAAAAAACAATGAAATGACATATCTTATCAAGATTAGGATAACTCACGTGACGCAACAATTCCTTCTGCATCTTCATCTCTTCCTCAGTAATACCATCAGATGCATGTTCAATCCAATAATCATAGCTCATGCCAGTAGCATCAATGGTATAACACTCATTACCATTAAAATCTGGATCAATTGTTAATAATTTACGTGGTTCATCGTAAATTATTTTGCACAATAATATTTCACTGTCATCAGTACTACCAAGAGCTTCATCCTTTGATGTCAAATCAGCCATTATGTACATAATTTTTTTGTCACTGTATAAATAATGATTTGTCCTTATTGTCATGCTTGATGGGATTGTTTCGATGATTTTCTTGTTGTAACGTTCATTGAATGGTTTACGATTTTTAATTGCTGGCAATGCTGTCTCATTTTTAGTTGATAAAAATGATTTGTAGTTATTTTTGGTCGTTGGATTATTCTCAGTGTAATGAGAGTCATTAATTGTGTATGAGAAAATTTTTGAAGCCTTTACTTCATCGTTTATGATTTTTTCATGATAATTTTTATGTATTTCCTTTGTGCACTTCTTCTCATCACTGTAATAATCAATCTCAAATTGACTAAATATTTTCTCCTGCCAACTGAAAGTTATTTCTTCGTGTTCCAGAAAATTTGGATCTCTTGTTTCACCCTCGGAATCAAATAATTCAGCCAGTAGAGTCTTCTGCTGCATTAATTTTATTCTGAAATAAAATAGATTCTTCTAAATCTCATGATCACTGTGATATTTTCCAAAATAATCTGCATGTGATGCTGAAATATCATTTTTCCCGACTTTCCTACTGACTCCAATATAAACTGTTTGTGTTTTTACAAAGAAACTATATATTAAACACGTTTAGTTAACACATGGCCTGAGGAAGTTAATGAAATGTAAACTCCACTGTTTCTTTTGATTTTATATATAAAATTCCGTCATGTGTTTTCGGGGATAGGGGAAGAGGAGAGAACTGAAAACGATGAATTTCTCAGAAGAATTTAACAGTGATACCTATTATTAGATGATGTATCATGAATAATAGATGCTGAATCATTTTTAACGATTATTTATAAAATTATTTCAGTAATGAATGATAATTAACTCCATGACAAAAAATCAATGCAGAAAAAAAATTAACATTGAAGTTCAACAGTTTCAATAAAAAATATCATTGTCGTTTCAAAAATGAAAAAAAAGCTAGTTATTCTTTTATCAGTCGATAATGAATCAAGGTTGCACTGTAGCAGTTTCCCAAGGAGAATTCCCTGTCTCTTCAATAAAATAAAAGAATGCTAATCAGTCAAGTCTTTCATTATTCGTAATGTATCACAACCCAACCACCACTTCTCACCTGATTTTAAAATTCTCAATCGGCTGATTCACCCGATAATTTGCTGCTATTTTCAGTCTCCCTGAATTCCTAATAACCATGATAATAATCCGAAGTTTTTAATCTCACAAAAATTCACAAACAAATAGAAATGAGGAAGAAAAAACGAGTGAATCAACTGTGTATTCATTGTCGTTGCCTAGCAACGTGTGCATGAGTGTGTGTGTGTGTCCAGTAGAATTCACTGCTTCAATCTGCCAAAACATTGAATTATGATTAAAAAAAGGGCAAATATTCTACTAAATATATAAAATTATAGTATAATAAAAAAATGGGATTAATGTTTATTCAATGGGAAATTAAAAAAAATCTTCATACCCTGGAAAATGCGGTGGCAATGGTTCACACGCAGAACTCGTTATAAAAAGAGACAGAAAATGAGGGAAAAAGGACGACAGAGAGACCAATGACGCGCACACGAGTTTGATGCTGTCTGAGTGTAAGAAATAGAAAAAAAAAGGATACACCGGGAAATACTTGAGCAATCCTCATTTATTTAAACCACAATCCATTGGGAAAAATTCCGTAATGACTCATACCTCGATCACAAAGTGATTCTTGTCTTCGTGTTTCATTTATTATTTCTCCAAATGAATGAGAAAATTTTCATGAGCATCCGTTAATCTTTGTTTTCATAACGAGTCGTTACACCTTAACCTGCACCTTGGGCAATTGTGTTATGGTGTGCAAGTGATAACGGTAAATAGCCACAATACCTTTCTTCCGATAAATTCACATCAATAATTTCATCATGAGATAAAGAAAAACGGAGTTAGCCTGTTATCTTATTCATTATCTATCTGCTAATAGTGTGTAAATATCGTGGAAGGGCGGATTTTTCGAGTGAGTAATGCTTATTCCAGTCGTACATCACCTGTTGGCTTGCCCCAACACCTGTCGATTTCGGGAAATTTTTAAATTCCTTCGTTATTAAGTTTAATTCATAAACAATAGGATTTTGAATAAAAATATTTGTCTTTTTGTCAGTGAGTGGGTTATCTTCGAGTTTGCATATTTGTATTTGTTTTTTTTTTTTTGAGTAAATGCGAGATCACTTGCAGGTTAATATTTACCAGATGATTCTGTGATAAATATAAATAGGAATTAGTTCTTTATTTGTTTGTGATTGTTAATTGATAATAATTATGATTTATTGTTTGTGCAGGGGTTTTAAACTCATCAGAATGGCTAGTGGACAGGACAGAGAGGCCCAGGTGACCATTCCCCTTCAGTACAATGATTCAGTGAGTATTTTTTGTTAATTATTGAATTTAAAAATTCTACAGTTATATTAATGTTCCTACTTCTTTTAATGTTAAAGCACTGGAAGGGAATCTTTGAGAAATACGACTTGGATGGAGATGGGAAGATATCATATCATGAATTGAAAGCAATGATCAGGGGTTCAAGCTACAGTGATGATATTCCACCAAGAGTAGTCAGGCTCATCATGCACAAAGCTGATTTGAATGAGTCTGGATACTTGGAGTATCCAGAATTTATTGCAATGGTAAGAATATATTCAATTTCATCATCAATAGACTCTCAATTCCTTTATTCACTCTACATAGAGCATTTGCAGTATCGACAAAAATCTCACAAACATATCCTCAGATTCCTTCAATTGTTACTGATGACAATAAAAATTGCTGATTCAAATTACAGATCCATAGAAAAGACATGCAGGGTATCTTCGGTCACTTCATAACACGATATGTAAATACAATGGTACCACAGAGGCCAATTCCCCACACGACTGCAACAACTGCAAGTGCAAGATTTTCAAGAGACTCAACTGATGGACAGTATGAGGAAGAGTACAGTTGTAGACCTCCTCCAGTGGCGATGATTATTATTTCAATTATTGAGATAATCCTATACGTTTATGACATTGTAACTGACCATAGAAAATCGAGCATTGATGGACCAGCTGCAACATTATTTATTTACAATCCTTATAAGAGATACGAGGCCTGGAGGTATCTGACCTACATGTTCGTACATGTTGGGTAAGTTTATTCAATTTTTTTAAACATTTATTCTACAAAGAAACTCTCAGATGTAATGGCTCCACGAATCCTTGAAAATCATTACCAATTAATTGATGTTTCGTTTATTGTCCATTTATTTTCCAGAGTTTTTCATCTACTGGTGAATTTATTAGTTCAAGTAATGCTCGGAATACCATTGGAAATGGTGCACAAATGGTGGCGTGTTCTTGTTATATACATTGCTGGAGTTGCTGCTGGCTCTCTTGGGACATCAATATCAGATCCAGGTGTTTACTTAGCTGGTGCATCTGGTGGTGTTTATGCCCTTATAACAGCTCATGTAGCAACAATTGTGATGAATTGGAATCAAATGGAATTTGCTGTACTACAATTGTGTGTATTCGTTGTTATAACGGTTGTCGATGTTGGTGAAGCTGTTCGTCAACGTTACTGGCTCCATACTGAGGATCACATCGGTTATGTGGCACACTTTGCCGGTGCTGTTGCTGGATTATTAGTTGGTATCAATGTATTACGTAATCTTGAAGTACAAACGTGGGAAAAAGTCGTATGGTGGATGAGTATTTTTACTTATACTGCTTTAATGACTGCTGCTATTTTATGGAATGTACTTTATCCATCATATTTTTCTCCTTCTCAATAAAATCATTGAATTTATGGAAATTGAGAGGAAAATTTACCAATCGAGTGGTAAAGGGAAATGAATATTTCTTATAATATTTGAGGAAGAGAAATAATGAAGATTATATTTAGGTATTAAAGAGCGTCAAGTATTTTTTTAATATAAGAAGAAATAACCATATATATATGAATTTTATATGAAACTAATTGAAAGAGTTTATGCATTTATTCTCCGACAATTGAATTTTTTCACAATTTTCGTATTTATGGAGACATAAGGAAGGGGCAATATCTTACTCATTGAGAAAAAGAACGCACAATTTTTTTAATGTACCAATTATTTTTCTCTCAATTATGCACAAAGCGTTGGAGAATTTTTTGTCAAGTACAATTAAATTTGGTTGAAAATCCTTTTTTTTTTACATCAATTCATTGAGAGTTTTAGTTAATCTACTGCCATGATCTTTTCTAACGCCCAGTGTTGCCTATTATTTTGTAATAAATAATGCTCTTAGTAATGAGTTAAGTTATGTATTTATTTCACATGGAAAATATATTTTTCTTTTTTATGATACAGAGAAGTTCAATCGTTTGTCTTACAAAACACTCTTCTTTTCATTTTTATATAAAAATAACTGGAAAATCACACAGAAAAGATGTTCCTGTGCGAATGGAAATGTTAAAAAATTAACAATTATCGTAAAATTAATAATATTCTTTTCTGTTTCTGCATAAGTACAAATGGTCAATTGAAATGCACATTACATTAAGATCGTTCGATCACAACCAGTAAAGTTTTCCATTTGGACTGAATTATTCACTCCATTTACTCATAGAACTCCTATATACATTTAATAATTATAAAATATCAATATTGTCAAATTATTTTGACAGCAGAATAAAATTCATCTGGAAGGAATACCAAGTGCATATAATTTTATAAAAATTTAATTTCTTTCTTTTAAAGTAAATCTAAAAAGATTAAAATGAAAAAATTGAATGAAAACTTTAATCTAAATTACTATTCTCTCAAAAATCATATCTTTTTCAATTTTAATGAATTTTTCGAAAAAGACGAGTCGTAATCTTCATTACTTTATGCCTAAAACTATCTCTGGACGAATCCTCAAATTTTGAGTTGCCATCTTCCTCAAGGAGATGAGTAATTACAAAATAATTGTAATGCCGAGTCACCCCAATCTATACGTAAAGATGCCTGTCCTTTGCTGCCGGTTATCTCCTCTCCATCGCTGTCGGAGATAGAATAACATATAGCCCTCCGATCCTCTGCCGAACGTTAAAAAAAAAGCAAAAAAATTATGCCTGCGTAAATATTTTAATTTATCCTAGTTGAGGAATTTATTGCTTGAATGTTTTACTGTTAAATCTCATTTTGGTCGGATGTAGAGCTAACTCTTACTTTTCATTATCACTGAGAGATTTTATTATTATCTAAGGACGGATGATAGAATCAAGTAACTAAGATAGGTAGATGATTTTTTGAGGGATCTCTTTCGTAAAAAAAAAATCCTCTAAAATTGCTTCTATCCATCTTTGCCTCTGCGATTGTCTCAGAAAAGTACTGATGGAATTGAGAACCAAAATGAATCAATTTTGCAAGCAATTAATGAAGAAATTAAGCAAACACTAATTGACTCATTTCATGTACCAAAACCCCCATTAAACCAAATCATGGCTACACCCAAGCATCAATATTAATTTTGAATAATTGGTACTTTCTCCTGCCACTCACCATCAGGCCTGACAAATTCTAAATCACTCTCATCATCAGACTCTGAATTATCATCATCGTCTTGATACGGTTTTTTAATAATATCTTTAACCGTTCCATCACTCGGTCTCTTGAATAATTCAACTTCTTTCTCATCATCATCGAAAAAGCTGTTGCCGTCTCTCAACAAGCTGAAGGCATAAGCTCTTCTGCTATTTCTCTCCTCGTCCCGTATAGTCTGGCACTTGGCAAACAGGCGAATTCCAATTATCACGATGAGCAATGAGATAATTCCAGAGATGATGATGAATACAATTCTCGGTAAACCGAGAATATCTTCATCGCGTTTGAGCTTGAACATGAGATGTGAAAATTGTTTGATGTCCGGTGTTGTAATGACTTTAGTATCACTGATGTATCCATTGGTATGAACTGTAATTGCGTGACTTCCTGCTGGCAGCAGAATCCAGAAGGCTCCGGTTTCTGTATTCTTGACAGTATGAAGTGAATCATCATAGGACAATGATGCACCAGTTACCGGTTCCCCTTTCTCATTCAATACGTAACCAGTAACACCTTCGTTGATTGCTCCAATTATTGCTAATAAACTGTTTTTATTTTGTTCAAAAATAACTGATGATTCATCTTTGTTGCAGCAGGTGACGTAAATGTCCAGCATCAACGTACTAGTATTCAAATACATGTAATCAATGAATGAATCCAATCTACCACCAGGTATAGCTCTGCCACTATGACTCACACCATCTCCTTCAACATTAACATCATCCTGACATTTCTGATAGGTCCCTGACATTGTTGGATGATTTTTCGTGTAAGTTGTTGCGAGGTGATGATACATTTCTTCATCGTTAGTATCAGAATTGGTCCCATTAAAATTATAACCGTAAGGAATTTCTACGTGTCTTGATCCACTGTTCAGGTTCACTCCAACCACAGCATTTACCTTCTTCAACCAATCAACTATCACCTTAGCATCGTGCGTAATTTTTCCATTAATTGGGAATTTCAATGATGATGACAGAGTTGAGCAGGTCACATTGTCTTTTCCATCTGGTGATAAATTTGGTGCAATGTATATTGAGAATTTTTCCAAATAGTCAGTGATAACTTTGTCTTTTTGGTAATTTGATAGTAGGTGAGTAGCAAAATCGATGAGTAATTGAGTCGTAGCCGGTGCACCATTACCAATACCACCAGTAACAACGACAGTTGGATGTCCAACTAGTTTAGCTTGTTTGCTCTTCACGCCAATCTCAATTGCCATTAATTTCGTGCCCTTCTCTGTCACCCCAACATCATGAAGCAACGATATTTTCGGGTATTTACCATTTAATTCGTCGAGTGCTAGATTGACTCCATCCTCCTCTTTAAAGTTTTGTTTAGAAATTTCCTCGACAGTTCCAGTAGTTTTCGAATCGTCAAGCTGCACTTTAATGTCAGTGATTTCCTGTTTTCTAATCACTACGTCGACACTCTTGGAAGCATAACCGTCACATGAAAAAGTAATGGCATACCTACCAGGCAGCAGTGTCTTAATGAAATAAGCCATATTCTGTGTCACTCCATAAATATCCGTCATAATCTGTACTTTAGCATTTCTTAATGGTTCACCACGATTATTACGAACTTCAGCACGTATTCCAGTTGTTAAATCAAAGAGTAATTCCTTCAGTGGCAGAAGATTCTCCCTCCAGATCAGAGGAATTGATTCTGGTGCTGGATACTTGCAACATGACAAGGACAATGCAATTACTGGAATTTCGTAATTCTTCATTATGTAATCACCCACTGCACTCGAATTATTGTCCACATCACAACTCTGCTTCTGCATGGCTGAGTCATAAGTTTCTGCTAATCTTTCGTAGATATTGAGGCCCTCATTCGTGTAACTTACACCAGTGCTACCACCGAGGATAGTGATAACGCTGTTCCAGTTCTCAGACTTGAGCATTCGTTTGAGTGCACTCGTTGTTGGATCACTTTCTTCGCCCTTCAACAATTTATCACCAATTTCGTCGTTAATTACTGGATTACAATTGTCAACGATTTTAGCAAACTTTGGATCCAATCCGGGTATCACATGGAGCACAGCATTGTCCAGGAGCTTGATAATCGGTGGATCACCGATTTTTTCCGCCTTGACCAAGTGTTCAACTAAACGCATTGATATTTCACGACCAACCGGCTGAGATGCGAATAGACCACCAATCAGTGCAATGTGAATTTTATTCTCCTCAGGAGCGCCCAAGTTTCGGGTGATTTTGAGGGAATGAATTGCCATACTGTCTAATGAATCACCAGCTCTGAACTCAACGATGCTGTTCAATTGTGAGTCGTAACCTGCCATTTCATCATTCAATTCTGAATTCGTTAAGTAACCATTCTTCAAGTTCCTTTGTATCCCAAAATCATAGGCTGATGACCAGTGCTGATTGTCGTCCCTCATCAAGGTGAAGTCTAGTGTCACCTCTTGTCTTCTCGATTCACGGCCAGATGGTACAGTGACAGTTTGCGTTGATGACTCGTAGCCACGTGCACTCGCTGTTATTGTGTAAGTGCCTGGTACCAAGAGTCTCCAGTAATCACCAGCCTCAGCAGTGTAAATCACGTGATCAATTCCCTCGACTTCGATTTTAGCTCTTGCTATTGGACTACCGATTGATGAACGTACTGTACCATGAACTCCCTTCCTCGACATTTCGATAAATGTTAATAATGGTTCTCTATTCTCTTCCCAGAATGTGGGAAGCTCTTCGGCCTTTGGAAACTTGGTGCAGCCGAGTTCAAGGGTCAACTCGAATGCATTGCTGTGGAGGTAATTATAGTCCTGCATTCCACCAGATACTGGGTACCAGGCAGCACCGTTTGTTATGCCATCGGGAAAGGCATCGTCAAGGGGTCCACTCGTATGTGGACATGGTTTACCGAGATGCATACGTGGATGTGCTCGGGAATAAGCGAGTGCGAGTGCTTTGAAGACTCCTTCGTCTGGGGATTTATTTGGTTTTGCGATTCTGACTTGGACTGGTCCATCGTCGTAAGGGTAATTGGCGACCAGTGCTCCACCATGAAGATTTGCGGAGAGGACGAATGGAATCTGGGAGATCCAGGACATTACTGCTTTCGTCTCGGGTTCTTGGATTCTGTTCTCCTGAAAATTTCAATTATTATTACACTATGAATCTCAATTTTGATTCTATCGATTATTTACCTTGAAAACTCCATATTGATCGGGAAAATTGCGATTCAGATCGACATTGTGTGCATTTGATCTACCATGTACACCGTCAATATCTCCAATTTTCGATTTTTCATAGCCATCAGGATTCAGACTCGGCATAATATGAATTCTAATTGTATTCACAATCGTCGTAGCTCTCGTATCACTTCCATAATTTTCACACAAATACTTTAATAATAGCAGCAACATTTCACGTCCAACAGCTTCGTTACCATGCATATTAGCTATGTACTTAACTTCTGGTTTATTTGGATCGTGCCTGCCTGGATTTTGAGTTATCTCCATAACATACAATTCACGATTCTCTACTGTACGTCCAATACTGTATAAACGTGTAATATCAGGATAATTAATGTGTATCATTTTCAAAAAATGCACCATCTCCGTGTAATTATGATGAACGAATTTTGGAGTTTTCAAGAAACCATATTTATCTCTTGGTTTAGTTATTTCATCGTATCTCGGTGCCATTTGATCTGTGAATTAAAAGAACAAAAAAATGGGAAAAAGAAAAATGAAAAATGATAATAAAAGAAACAAAAAACGCAACACAAGGTACGGGTTTGATTAAATAATAAAAATAAGCAAAAATAATAAAAGTTGAATGAAAAAATCATAATAATTGAGGAAGAAGGAATTGAGATGAATTATTTAATCGCCTTAGCAGCAAATATAATACTTTATTTTTTAATTATTTTCTTTTTTCACATCTTGTACAATTATTTAATTGTTTATCTTCTTTTTCTTGTTATGGCCATGACGATACGAATTGAAAACGAATACATCCACTAATGTTTAACATTAATTTTTCTTTCACATAATCATTTGCATTATAAAGAATCTCTAAATCGCCATTAATTTTCTTCAATATTGCACTTCAGGGTAAATATTTATGATTTCTATGTTCTACAATTAATGAGAAAAATATGAAATAATAGCCTCAATTTAATCAGAGAGAAATAATTAAAATACCCATAAAATATATAAATGCAATATATGTTGTGGAATGTACAACGTTTTCTCTCTCATTTATCTTTTTTCTTTTTAAACAGCAGAAAAATATGGAGATTTCTTTCCTCGTTGAAGAAAATCGGAAAAAAATAACTATTTACCAGGATTTTAATATTATATTTCTTTCCTTCTTACTAATGAGATATGTTCATGATCATTATTTATTTTCATTCTTTATTTTTCTTTTATGTCTATAGTTACGTATGACGCGGAGCATGTGTACGAATTATTGGACCGCGTTGAACAATTTAATTAGGCGTATACAATAGACATGATTAATTTAAGTAGTTAATTTGTAAAATGATGAGATTCATGGGAATAAGTTCAAAACATTTCACAAATTCCCTACTAATTTGTTCTTTAGAGCTCTTTAATTATATTCAAATTGCACTACTTGGTAAAGATCTCGTGGGTTTAATTTTATTAATTTTCCATACCTTGTGTACGCGTTTGATCGATTAAATGCCATAATAAATGCTGACGATAACAGTCAAGTTATAATAAAGTAAATTTAAGATGTTTCACTGGTAATTTGTCATGAACGTAAATTAAAAAATAGTGAGTTTAAAAGAAAATTAAAACTTCTAACGTGTGAGAATATCTGAATGGAAATCGATGTGCATTGATCCAATTATGGATCATTGGCTGTAAAAAAAAAAAAAAAAAACATAAATTGGAATTGAACATTGTAATAAATTGTCAGTCAGTAAAAAACAAAAGAATTTGTGTTTTATGTGGAAGAAAGAAAGGATTTTTTTCTGTCTTGAAGAATGTGAAGCTAGTAGTCATAATCACGAATAGTAAGGGAAGCTATCATTCTCTCAAGTGGTGATAATTTTGAGACTATTGGTATCACTTGTGGATAATCCATCTCGATTTTACCTTGTTGCTCCTCAGCAGACAATGGTCTCAATGTGAAGTTTACTATTGTAGGTACACCTTCTTTAACGGATACATTAATTGGATTACTTCGTTTGTATCTGGAAATTAGAGGAAAAATTTATGAACAATCGAGTCAGCTTCTCTCGGTCTATCACTAATGAATCAATGCATTGATTTAATTACCCCCATGCACTGGCATAAGCTGTGTAATTGCCGGGCAGAAGAAGTCTCCAGTATTCTCCACGATTTGTTGTTGTTACGTTACGATTTATTCCATAAACTCCAACTTGGGCATCTTGGATGGGATTACCTTCAGAATCCATGACGATTCCTATATTTTATTGAAGATAATGGAGAAACATTAGTCAGCAATTAATTACAGTTCTCAGATACGAGTTTTCAGCTGATAAGTTTTATGAATTGTTACAATTTTATTGGAGATGACGAAATAAATTGTTTTTGGGAGAACATTTGAAATTACCTTTGATTCCCATTTGTGCTTGCTCCAAATATTTTATGAGTGACTCTTTATTCAATCTCCAATGCTCCGGCATAATTTCCGCTGAAGGATATTTGCAGCAGGACAATTCGAACGTAATTTCCATCGCATTCGAACGTGCATAATTGTAGTCTTGCATTCCGCCAACGACTTCATACCTGGAAATTAGTGATGAGTCCATTTTTTATTGCCTTATTAGAATTTTTAGTATGAATAAATTCAGGAAAAGTTAGAAGGAAACATTGCCTTCAGGTAAAATCGATAGCTCACGCCACCGAAGAATACAGCATAAAAAAATGATTGAAAAAACAAAGTGACTTATCTCTGTGATCATTATTACTCAAATATTTCAAAAATCGAGTGAGATAGCGGAGTTTTCGCAAGGTTATTCAAAAATAACGTTATCTAGCTTGATTTTCGAGATATTTCGCAAAAATTAATGGCAGAAAGTTGATTTATCCTGCTCTACAGCTCCACTGCAGGGGAATTTTAATATTTTTACCAGAAAGCTCCATTTGTTACACCTCCTTCAAATCGTTCGGGTGGACAGGCTTCACCTTTGTGCATCACCGGATGATTATCAGCATAAACGTGAGCGAGATACTTGAAGAGTTTGTCGTCCGGTGATTTACTTTCAGCACAACAATTTTGGAAGATTCTGAGAAGAAATGGAAATTCCACCTCAGTTATTTTCTTTTTAATTATTTCTCTGGTGGAATATAGAGGGAAACAATGTTTGATTACCCAGAATCATAAGGATAACTGGCAACTACAGCACCACCATGAAAATTTCCGGATAATACGAATGGCTGAGTTGAGATCCATGTCATCATTGCATTAGTTTCATTCTGTCTGCCATTTGCAATGTTACTGCCACGAATATACTGATTCGTTGATCTATCAAATTGATCTGGGAAATCACGATTGAGATCTACATGGTTGGCATTCTCTCGGCCGGAATAATCGCTCTTGGACTCGCAGTGTCCTTCCTACAGAGAAAACGACACTGTTCAATTAGAATGACCATTTTACGCCAACTTCCACTATTAGAGAATAGAAGTGTTCAAGAAAATGAATAAAATATCGCTTTCAAATGAAGAGAAAGGAATTTGTAAAAAAATAACATATTTCAAGCTAACAAGAGGAAATAATTTCAAAAAATGCATAAAAAGTGTAAGAAAAATTCCGATGTTTTTTTTTTGTAATTATCAAAGTAAATTCTTGGAAGAAACAAAGAAAACTATTTTTATCCCACAATACCTCGGATTTTTCAAAGCCATCTGGGTTCAACGAAGGCATCAGGAATATGTCAGTATTATCAACCAGTCTGGTGATTCTCGCATCATTATCATAATTGGCAAGTAGATATTGTGCCAAATAAATCATGAGCTGTCTTCCAACTGATTCGTCACCATGCATATTAGCAACATATTTAACCATTGGTTTTCCAAGTTGACGTTTTTCATCAACATTCTTGGTTATTTCAAGAAAGAGAATATCTCTTCCCTCCACTGATTTACCAATTGAACCTACTCTAGCAAGTTTTGGATATTTTCCTTGCAATTCATAGAATAATTCCTTCAATTCTTCATAATGCGTGTAATGCGGTTTAATAAAATTTTCGTTTACATTTTCAATTTGTGGCAGACTGTACGAATTTGTTGTAACAAAAAAAATGCTTATTGTAACAATATACCACAATAACATCATTCTACTATGAATGATAGAACGTAACTGTTTAATCACGAAGTCGACGGATTATTCAGATAATTAGAAAAAAAATTCAATCACTAAAGAGACATGCCACAAAAAAATCCCCGGAATCACACGTACGTCAACTTATTTTTCACAAGCAAACACTGATGACGTCCACAGAAGGGATTTCCATACAAAAGAGTGGAGGGGATAAAATTCTAGCCTAACCTGAAGCCTTTAGTTTCTTCTCTTGTCCGTTTGTTTCCTCTCCGGCTTTCTCGCTCGCGTTTCCCTTTTAACTGGAGCCTCAGCCCACGCAATGAGCTCTCTTTCTCCCTCTATCCCCTCCACAAATCGTTACTTTTTTCCCCTTTATTTGTTGATACACTTGTTGTACCCCTCGATATTGTCGACGCCTACTCACTACCCTGTGACCTCCACCAATGACGCTGTATTGATTCGATTTTTCATTCACCCGATAATGATGAAAATTAATGGTCCCCGACTTTCTTTGATGAATTACCGCTATAGGTATTCGTATTCAAAGTTTGTGTGGTATTGAGTTATGGAATTGTATGAAGAAACATTAATAAGGTTTAACAAAGGATTTTTTCATTAATCTCTTAATGTAATAATAATTTAAAAAGAAATAACAGGTTTTTTCAATCACTTAGATAACAAAAAATACTTTAATAGATTGATAAGAAGTTATTTACATAAAATTAAAATTAATTTATCATTTCAGTGACCAGATAATCTGAGTGCTTTTCGCTCGTAGTATCTTCGCAGAGCTTCCTCAAAAACTGGGCCCACCGTTCGTTTTTCCCAAATTGATACTTTAATCTCTTCAGGTTTATCCTCATCAGGAATCTTCTCGGTTTCTTTATCTTCTTTATTCTCTTTCCTCTCCGGTACTTTGAAAACATGGGATTTATCTTCGTCATGCTTCTCTTCTTCGTTCGAAGTTTTTTGTTTTTTCGGTGGAGATTCGGGTTTCTTATCCTCTGCTTCTTGATGATTGCTGCATGAACTAGCTGCATCATCTTCATTATCCTCATCGACTTTACTTTGATTATCTTCCTCATTATCTGATTCAGATTCTTCCATTACTCGTTTTCTGTACTGCCTCTTGCTCTTCTCTTTAACATTAACTTCACTTTTCCCTTTTTTCGTTTGATTTTTATTATCATCGTCAGACTCTGAATCTCCATCCGATGAATCAGATGATAAATTCTCATCTCTGTCAATATTAGATGAATCAGATGAATTCTTAATTTCTTGTTTAATCTCTCCAGTGCTCTTCTCATCATCAAACTTTTGTGAAAATAAATGCCTATGAAAACCAGACATGTCTGGTTGTTTAGTAACATCAGCAATTGATTCCAATCTATCCATCCTCTCTTCTTCTTCTTCAATCTTCTTAAATTGCTCCAATTTCTCACGATAAGCAGACGTAACAAAACTCTCTTTATCAGCAAACATTTCACCCTCTGCTTCTCTCTCTTTCTGCACCAATCTCTCCATTCTGTGTTCCTGCTCCATTTTTCTTCTCTCAGCTGCTTTCAATAAATTGTGTATGTACTTTGGGGTTTTTGCTTCTTTCTTAACTGATGGCTTGTTTTGTACTTTAATTTTCTCCATGTCCTCGTAGACCTCGTCGTACTGATAAATCGTAGGATCTTCATTCAATGCTTTTTCCATGTTTAAACGTGTTTGTTTCTTAACTTTGTGCCTCTCGCCTTCTGCTTGAAGAGCCTTTTTCACCCAATCAACACCATCATCAGCATCAGAGTCGTCATCATTACCAAATATATTACCAGCTTTTGGTGCTGATAGCTGAGCCTTCTTGGACATTACCAAGCCATATCTGAAAGGAAGAAATGAGTTATTGTAAACATTACCAGAAGGATGTAAATGAAGATTAAAATATTTCTAGATACTCACTGCTTATTATCTTTATTCATTTTTTCTTTAATTAGTTGAAAAATTAATTTAATAACTATTTTTCTATCTTTATACTTCACGAATGTCTTCAATTATTCTTGCCACTTCTATTTGTGTACACAGAAGGAATTGAGGTTATGGTCGGATCACTGAAAGAATCGACACCGTTTCCCCACTACTCTTCTGGTTGTGGCCAATGGCATAATGTTCTATGGGAAAGACGTGAATGTCATTGGCTACAACCAGCATGAAGCGAAAAAAAAATCCCTAAAAAAAATCGTCCTAGGGACATTCACTCTGTACAGTTGGAACGACTGAAGACACCAATTCATCCCCTCCCCCACACCCAACGAAGAACGCCCGCAAATAAAAAATGTTGCGTGAAACTGTTATTATTACATAATCAGAGAGATAAAGTATTCGATAAGTAATTGATCATAAATTTGAGGAGAAAAGGGGCATTATCATCATCAATTACATCATTTTCATAGAGTAAATAAAGTAATAAGCATTACCGAATTTCGCCGGGGACATAACACGAAAGGGTTATGGAGTCATAAAAACGACAATAGGCTTTTTGTTTGGGTTAAAGGAGAAAAAAAAAAGACGCTATGTGTGAAACCCTTGAAATGCCGCTTCTTTAATCAATGCCTCGTCCAATAGTGCTTCGCATCACTGAAGACAAAAAAAGAAGACTACAATAAATAAAATAATATCGGAGATAATCAAATTAAAAATCATTCACAAATTCAATCAAATATTTTGCCGGGCAGTTGTCGTACAGAGTTGACTTCCGGCGGAACATAACTCAACTCAATATATACATATATATATTAACTACTTTCTATTAAAAGTGAGTGAATGCCTGTGCGTGCGTGTATGTTTGTGTGTGTTGCAAATGATCACGTGATCGAAGTGATCGACTTCATCGCGTTTGGTGGCCACGAGGTTTTCTGTGGTTGAAAATTTAATTAAAAAAGAGGAAGAAACAAGAGTTACCTAGGGTTTTTTAAGTTCTTGGATACTTCAGCAAACAGTGTAATCATCCTCGATAATACAATTAATTTTTTAGTTAATTAATAAAAATGCCATCGAGCAATCCATTGCCACCAAAAGAGAATGCATTGTTTAAGCGAATTTTGGTGAGTAACCAAGCCAATGAAAATACGTGTTTTTTTCACCATTACCCCACTCTTCATGCACACACTTGAATTAAAAAAAAACCCGGTGTCCATTTGATACTTGTCGTAATGTAATGATGAAGCATTCCTCTGTAAATGCCACAGATAGTATTGATGATTTCGAAAGTTGTTTGCTGTGGCTCAATGAATGATTTTTACATCCTAACCTTCATTCAATTTCATTAATTCTGTTGATTAATTTACTTCATAAATTATTGAACAACATTAACTGGGAAAATTAACCAATTAATATTGATTCAGTTATTTCATTTAATTCTTTGATTTTGTCATAATTTAATGATGAATTACTCGTTATTGACATTCATGAACTTCGCAGTACTACAATTATCTCAAATTTCCTTGAACTTCTTTCGAAACAATTTTCACCTTCTAACCTAACTTCTCACCACTTCATTTCTTGAATTACTTCAATTCTGACGAAATAATTCAGGACAAAAGTAATTGTAACAAAATTATTAACAAAGTAAGAATGATAATTTTGAAGAAACAATTCACGGATTAATTTTGAAATAAATGATCTCCTTAACCTCTCACTCACCTTGTCCCAGAATTGAATTACCTTCATTATAATTAATGAGCTATGCCTGCTAATTACAGAGATGCTACGAGCACAAACAGTACAAAAATGGGTTGAAATTCGCCAAGCAGATACTCTCGAATCCGAAATTTGCAGAACATGGAGAGACCCTGGCAATGAAGGGTCTCACCCTAAATTGTCTTGGTAGAAAAGAAGAGGCATACGATCATGTACGCAGAGGTTTGAGAAATGATTTACAGTCACACGTTTGTTGGCACGTTTATGGGCTACTGCAAAGATCGGATAAAAAATATGATGAAGCTATCAAGTGCTATCGTAATGCACTCAAATGGGATAAGGATAATTTACAAATTCTCAGGGATTTGTCGTTGCTTCAAATACAAATGAGAGATCTTGATGGCTACAAGGTAAATTAATGAATTTCATTATTATTTTGATGTTAAATTCATCAATGACTGATGAACCATGAAGATAATGCTCATTTGAATGATTTCAGGATACAAGATATCAATTATTTATGCTAAGACCCACTCAGAGAGCCTCGTGGATTGGTTTTGCAATATCATATCATCTCCTCAAAGATTATGAGACAGCTCTAAAAATACTCGACACCTTCCGTGATTCCCCAATGATCTGCTACGATTACGAGCACAGTGAGCTTCTTCTTTATCAAAACCTCGTTATCCAAGAATCTGGTGACAGTGAGGCTGCCCTCAGGCACTTGGACAAGTACAGCGATCAAATATGTGACAAAATAACTGTGAAAGAGACATACGGCAAGTTACGGCTTCAACTCGGCCAATATGCTGAGGCAGTACAAGTTTACAAGGATCTTCTCACGATAAATCCTGAGAATACGATTTACTATGCGAAACTTGCTGAGGCAGAGCAACATGAGAAGCCAGAGGATACTTTAGCAATGCTCCAAAGATACGAGGAACTCTTTCCACGGGCATTAGCTCCGAGGAGATTGCAGTTGAATTACGCTAGTGGTGAGCAGTTTAAGGAATTAATTGATCAATACTTACGGAGAGGGCTGCATAAAGGCGTACCGCCTCTTTTCGTCAATCTCCGTTCTCTTTACAAGGATCAGCAGAAAGTAGAGACAATACAGTCTCTGATGCTTGAATACAAGGACGCCCTCAAAAATCATGGACACTTCAGTGATTTGGAGAAAGAGAATCCTCGTGAGCCAGCGTCTGCCTTACTCTGGACGTTTTACTATCTTGCCCAGCACTATGATTATCTGGGCAACACGGAGAAAGCATTGCATGAAATTGACGCTGCATTAGCACACACACCCACGCTCATAGAGCTTTTTGTTACCAAAGGACGCATTTATAAGCACGCTGGAAATGTTCAGGATGCCTACAAGTGGCTCGATGAGGCACAGGAGCTTGATACTGCCGATCGTTATATTAATTCAAAATGTGCCAAGTACATGCTACGTGCTAATCTGATCAAAGAAGCGGAAGAAACGTGTGGTAAATTCACGAGAGAGGGTGTACCGGCAATGGAGAATCTTAATGAGATGCAGTGCATGTGGATACAGACTGAGGCTGCTAATGCTTATCAGAGATTGGGAAAATATGGAGAGGCATTGAAAAAATGTCATGAAGTTGATAGAGTAAGTTTGAAGGATAACAATTGTATAGCATTGAATTATTTTGGTTAATTAATTAATTCCTTTTTAATGTTACTGCAGCACTTTTCGGAGATAATTGAGGATCAATTCGACTTTCACACGTACTGCATGAGAAAAATGACACTACGTTCGTACGTCGGTCTGCTGAGGCTAGAGGATGTGCTTCGTTCACATCCATTCTACTTCAAAGCTGCTAAATGTGCAATGGAAGTTTATTTGCGACTCCACGACAATCCCCTTCCGGATCCAACGCAGATACAGGAGATCGACACTGGTGAGTGAATTTTTCCTCCTCTTTTAATGAATGAACTCCGGGACTTTGATTTTCTGATAAAAGATCTTTAGTTATCTTTCGGAGACTAGTAGGGGTAATATGTGTCGAGTTAAATATAGAGTCGGAGACACTATGACCAACGGAAATTAATCCTATCCAAGATTAACATCGTGACGAAGAAATTTGATCCCTGCAATAAGGAGATGAAAATAATCTATTTATCATTAATTTTTCATCTTAATTCACTTTATTTTCCAAGTAAATACGGGTTTATTTAGAGACACTGAGTCTTACATCGACTTGAAGTTACATTTTCTTTTTATTTGAAGAGAAAAATGATGTGACAGATTATATAGAAATAACACCATAGGGAGATTATAAATAGCTTGTCTCCTACGGTTACGTCACATGCCTCATATATCGTTATATTATATACATAACTCTTCTAAGGAAAAAAAAAGGAGAATAAAATTCATTAATCACAGACAATACAAACACACAAGAGTCAATACAGCGACTTAGACTAAAAAAAATCCTACAATTATTTATTCATTAGAGAAAAAAAACTTCGTAATTAAACTAAAATAATATTTACAGGGTAAATAAATAGAAAAATAATAATTATATTAACGAATAAAGAAGAAAAATCAAGAGTGCTGACACAGTAGGTAGCACGTATGACACAGATTACTATCAGATTTATTCGTTTGAAAATCAGAGTATGGCATATAGCTCCGATGAATTTAATCGAAAAAAAAATTCCATTTCTCATGATGATAAAAAGATTAAATTTTCCGTGAAATTCTCGATTAACGTCCAACTTGAAATTCAACACCTACAGATAATTCTTTTTTTCTTTATTACGAAGATAAGAACTATATAATTTTAATTATCGTCAGGAGCACTTCTCCGCCTGGGTAATCTGCTTCCTCTCGGTCTTCCCCTCAGTCTCGAATAGAGATAGGGATTACCGTCCTGCCTCTGTGTGATAGCATGCGGCGTCAAAAAATAAAAATGTCCACTATCACCTGGCAATCTGTAGGCAAAATAACTGCTCGATTTTTCGTGATTACCAGGCTGTCCAATTGCTGGATCAATGAACTCAGCGTCTGGATTAATCGCCGGCCTCGGATCACGATAATTAACAGCAATGTCACCACTGAGTGATATGGGTCGTGCGGGAAATATCCTCTGTCCATTCTCCCTAGTGTCATCCAGTGACACAAAGCTCGTTGGACTGGGTGGCTGTCGAACTACCTGTTGTTCTCTGTATCTATCAACTGGAACGTATTGATGTCTAATGGGTTTTCCAGTTCTATACCTCTGGATTACTTGGTCGTTCTCTTTGGGGCTGTATCCAGGTAAAAATTCAGCGTCTGGATTAATTGATGGTAATGGCCTCTGATAGTTGACACTCGTGTCACCTTCCAGAGAAAATGGCCTTTGTGTCTGATCGCCATAGTGAACTTTGACTTTCGGAGAGTTATTATACGTCGGTTTTCGTCTGTCATTGAATGAATTCGGTGCGAAGGAATTAGCTGTTGAGTAATCAGGACGTTCAGTGACACTGCTAGTTTTTCCATAAATCGGAGTGGTCGATGAGAATCTTCCATGCTTTATTTTCCGTCCGAAATTAGTGAAATATTCCCTTGTAACATCGTCCAAGAACTTTTCATCCTGTTTAGTGTAATAAGCGTGATGGGGATTTGCAGTTGTAACAACTACACTTGGTCTGGCTGTAGTCGTTGGAAAACTAATGGGCTGTCTTGTTCTGTATTGATTTCTTTCTGGCTGCAATCTCTGCTCAGGCACCACTTCAGTATCGTAATCACTGTACTGTTGACCAACCTCCTCTATCTCCTCTTGCCACTCATTAAATGTAACTTGTTTCTGCGGTTGCTCTTGTACTTCCTGCTCGTAAAGCTGCTTCTGTCGTCCCCGCTGAGCTGAATAATCAGCGGCTTCAAAGCTGTATTGATAAACTGGTTTGGATTTTGTCGCCTGATTATAGCGTTCTGATGTTGGGGATGTGAAGTATGAGTGCAGATTCGAGTGTGGACGGTCTGTTACAGTTTGATAAAACACGGATGATGTGCCTGGTAACATTCGTCCTTGTGACCTTGAAGAAACGGGAATGTTAGTTGCAGATGATGGATCTGAATACTGATATCTCGGTGATGTCTTTGCGATGGGTTCAATGACTTCTACACTGTACTCCTCTTCTGTTTGTTGAGAGGGCGTGACGTCGATGTTGTAATAAGGCTTCTTTGTCGGCTCTTCTGATTTATAGAGGGGAGTTGTCTCTTGGAAATAAATTGAGGGTGTTGGCGTTGTACCAGAAACATCATCGTTCGTCTCCTCGTAGAAGTAATACGAGGCTGAACTTGGAACAGCCGTTTGGGTCTTCTTCGTCTTGACAACTGATACAGGAGTTGTGTCCACTGGATCATCAACTGTTGGTGGTGGTGTTGAAGCGTAGTAAGCAACTATCGGTGGAGATTTTGAAGGCGACTCGTTCCATGTAGACCTGTGATCTTCTGTATTAGTCTCGATAACTTGATTCGTGAAAACTGGTCGAACTGTATTAATTTCAGAAACTTCTAGTGTGCTGACTTCATTTGGAGATGATGTCGTCACTTCGACGTAATGTGTGCTTCGGTTTGGCGCCTTTGTCACAGTCTCTGGGCGTGTGACATTCTTCTGTTTGAATTTGTTCAAGGGCTTCATGGTGAATGGTCTTGGCTCCTTGAGAATTGAAACGGTGCTTGGAGAAATGACTTTGTAGGGTTTTGTTGTATTTTTCCGAGGGGAATAATAAGTCTCGGATTTGGGAGTAGTGCTCGTTCGTTTTGGATACTTGGTGATGTGGGATTTCGTTGTTTTCTTGTCATCTAATTGAGAGAAAAAGTCTGGAGGTGGAGGGAGAATTATTCCGGGGACTAGAGGCCCAGGAGGAACGGAAGTAGAGTTTTCTTGAGAATACTTGAAGCTGTAGGGAGGAGGATAGTATATGGACTGATCGTCGTCGTCATAATCAGACTGATTACCAGGTGGTGGAAGAAAAACGGCGCCGGGTGGTAGAGATGGGAAGAAAGGTCCAACAATTCCTCCCAATCCATTCTTAATCTTTTTATCATTATCATCATCAGTGCTGTTGCTCATTTCTGGTGGTAGAAATGTTTCATTAGCTGGTATCAAGCCATCGAACCAATGTGGCTTGTCACTGGATGTCTCGTTGGATCCAAGCACCTCTACTGGACCACCCTCAGTCAATTGTACCGGGAACGGCGGTGGTACTTTCGGTTTCGGTGGGATCTTGACCTGCCTTTTGGGCGCTTCGTAATCGTCAATGGGCGGCCAGCCCTGGAGATCACCCGTTGGCTGCTCCGATTCCTGTTCCGGAAAGTTACCACCACGCAAAACTAAAACGTGATTCTCAGCGAGCCAAATCTCCTCCTCATCAAGACCACCAAGATTCTTAGCACTGTCTTTTGGTACTTCAGGATTAGATAAATAACTTATAATTCCAGGTCTCTTTGGTTTCTTCGGATAAATTTCATTCTGAATCAATCCATACTTTCCCTCTCTAACTTGCTGGGCCAGTGTCTTTTTTTCATCATCATCATCATGTGATTTCTTTTCTTTTCCGTTACCAGCTGATGAAAGGAATAAACCATCGTCCCAATTGGCCTCGTCCACTTGTTTCTCAGTGGCTGGAGCCTGGGTCACTTTCATATGACCACCCATTAATCTACTGACTTTTCTCTCGGGCTCTATCGTAAATTCGTTGTTCAAAATTGTGGATAATCTCTGAGGCTCGTAATCCGAGGTTTGAACACGTGCCTCATGGTGAATACTGCGTGTTGTGTGTCGATTTGACTCGGTTGCGATGGTGCATGTTGTTAGAGTTGTTAGAACAACCAAAACTAGTTTTTGCGAAGGCTGCATCTGGAAAAATCAATGAAAATTGAACATTAGAAACTGTGAAGTAATGATAAACTCCAAAATGCTAGTTACTATTTTATGAAAAACAGCATGTGATGTTGGTAATTCTTAGTTGGATTAAATTGGAGCAATTTTTTTTAGATGATTCAAGCATTCATTGATCTGTGATAACGGAATGTAATGCATAAGAACGCCACGCCTTTCGCCTAGCTGGTGAACGGTTCCAACATTCACGGGTCACCAGTGTGTAGTATGGACCAACGTCGTCTCTTGGGAGGGGAAGGGGCTTTATAATGACGTTTGAGTATCTCAGTTTGTGAATTCAAACCCATGAGATACCTGCAGGCGTGTCTGCACGTTTCTATCCACGGGGGCTCTCGTTTCGTGAGATGCATTAGAGTATATGGAGGAGTTGGGTATTTTGCTCCACTGTTATTCAAGATACCGTATCACGGAAGTTGAATAGCTTGAATGAACCGTATTAACGTTTATTTGCTTTGTCGTATTGTACAAAGTAAATTGACTGTACAAACGTTGGAAATTATATTTTCATGGATTAAATGAATGGGTAATGAGGGGAATTTAAATAGTCACGTATAGGTTCAGTAACTAGATGATGTTTTCATGAATTTATCATCTTTATGGATCAGCAAAGTTGATTAACTCAGATTTCAATTACAATTTTACCTCGTCATCCAATTGTCCATTGTGAGATTGATGAATTAGCTTTGGAATTTTAATTAATTTTAATTAATTATAGATTGTTTCTTTTTTTTTTCCATCAGGAATTCATTGTTAGAGTTTATGCAATTCGATTATTTGCAGTATTTCTCAGGAATTTATTAATGCAATGATAACATTAACACAAAGTTAACGAAATTAGATACGAGATCAGGCACGTGACTTTGCCACGTTTTCACCACCTTTCCCAACGCGTGAGGTCCCTTCAAGGACATCAGCTACTTTTCCAATCCCTCCTTTTACTATCATAGAGGAAGTCAGTGATAAAAAAATGAGAATAATCTTGGAGCAGATAAAGCTATTACAGCTCAATAACTACAATCAAACAGAGGTATTATTAAAAATAATTATAATACAATGATTGGATTTCCGGGTTATTTACGTTCATTCAGTTTGTCAGGGAATTTTCTCACTTCCTTCAGACATGCATAATGAAAAATTCTTGAAATCAGTGAAAGTACTTGGAATCAAATATTTTCCATGATAAACAGGTGTCAGAATTGATTTTCAAGGATATATTCGATAAAAAAAAACTCTTTCTCTTTATCTTGAAAAAAAAAAAGTTTACATTGAAATCCTCGAAAAAACTTTCTATTTGAATTCGACATACGTCTTGCACATTTTTTTCCTTTTCCCACAAGAGAATTGTTTCGAATTACACTCGAGATGTTTCCGGAAACATTGAAATGAACTTTGTCCAAAAAGATATAGTTGAAACTTTTTAGAATAAGGAAGTACAGAATTGTTTGGATAGAAGGAAAAAAAAAAGTCTTCTACAAAAAAAGAAAAAGGATTTTTTTTAAGGTGACTCTGGTGTCTCTCTTCACGGTTCGTTTCACTTTTCCCATTTTGTCCACCCGCAGGGACCAATCTCACGACTGTCTCACGCGAGTTAATGTTGTCTCAAGTTAAAACTATGTGCTTGAGGCGTAGGCACATTAAAAATCACCCATTGCAAAATCATAAATGGGTGTATGAAATATTTTCCTGTTAATTCAATTACACTCATTGATAATTCTCAGTCGTATTAAATTAATTGAATTCAATGAAAGCATCATTCAGAATATTCCAATGAATTTGGATCCTTTCTGCTGTCAATAACAGACAATACAAGTGGATTATTTGGCGATTGTGTGTTGTTCGACTATTTTTCTTCATCCAGTCAATTAATTCTGATCGACGATAAGTGCTCGAATACTCTGGTATTTAATGGATCACTTTCAACACATTTTTATCTCCATTGTTCTCTCCACTTTTTTAATCGCTCCTAATCACTGCCCGAGGGCTTAAACCTTGGACCTTGCACTCTATCTAGAGTTGGGTGGGAAAAAAATGGAATGTTATCGAGTGAAAATAAAAGGTATTGAAAAAAAATAGGGGAAAAAAAAAATTGAAGTATATGAAACGCTCACAGGACAGGAGCACGTGAGAGTGAAAGGCCAGCATGACCCGGGGTGTGTCTGGCCAGTTTCAACACTTTTCACTTGAGCACAATTTTTCCCCCTTTGTGCTTAATTTTTGACATTACTAGGGCCTAACGATGGGATTTTACCTTGTATGGAAAAAGTAGAGCGTGGTAGCTCACATAAATTAACGAATTTCATGTATATATATATGTGTATTTGAAAGGTGATACTAACAAATTCAATTCTGAAACGTTTCGATAATTCTCAAAGCATTCTGTTACGCATAAATCCAATTTTACGACTCTGTTTCAACTGTCCAACTGGTTTTTTTTAACTCTATTAAACTTGTAACATGAGTTTACGAAATGCTCCACTTTGTCTAGATTATTTTATTTTTTCACATCACTTGGGACTGTGCAACATCATCGTTTTGGTTATAATGAAATGAATAAAGAGGGAAAGAGGAAGAGAGAAACGTTTGTCAAGTGAAATATTTGAATAAAATATAGTACTTCAGTTGAACGGGTTTTCGAAACTAAAAAGGATGAAGAAATTGAATTCATTTTTTTTTTTCTCTACATTATGAAAGTTCGTGATTCAAAAGAATTGAAAGGATTGTGTTTGATTCAATAAATTCATTGTGTTATTTTCTGCAGACCCTCTTTTCTTTTAATCTGATAATATCATTGAGTTGTCACGTGATCAACTAGGTGAATCACGACAGGATCATTGGATTGTTTTAATTAACGGAATTATTTGATTGTAGGGGACGATGGGGTAAAAAGGCCACAAGGGGTAAAATGAACTAATGCTCACTTTGAAATTGTATATTACGAGAAATCAAGAGAAATATTGGAGATAGAATTTTTTTGGTGATTCCATCGGAAAGCTGAGGAAATTCCCGATGAAAATCATGCGCCAAAATATTTTTTTTGAGTTAATTAAAAATACGATTTTTTCAAGTACTTTTGGGGTGTTTTTTGAAAATCAGTTTTTTCACTATAAGTCACTCAAAAAATTATATTTTTAATTTTCAAACCACATAAATTCATCGCAAATAAGCTCACCTTTCACCTCGAATCGGAATTTTTGAGCTACGACCAATAGAACCAGAGATATTGCCAAAAAACCGATTTTTCAAATTTTGACAAGGTAAACCCCTTCAAATCTGGGTAAAAAAAATCGAATTTTCAAAAAACTTGAAAAAAATCATTTCGACACATGTTTTCCGCCTCAAATTTCCTCAGCTTTCCAATAGAATCATCAGAAAACCGCTATCTCCAACCGTTCAATCAGAATGTCCATTTTACCCCGATTTCTTTCAAGTGAATCTTCAAATAATTAATCAGTAATATTTATTATCAAAGAATTAGAGTGTTATTTGCAGTAGTTCTTTTAACTTCTCTCATCATGAATGTCCTCATTATTAAAAATAATAAGCAGAAAAGCTGTAGGCGTTTATTTTCATTGGTAAATCACCCAGAACATCAAATACTCCACTGGGAGCTGACTCAAAACTCATTTGAGTTGAAATACAGTAAATAGACTCACAGATTGTTCCACTCTTTCAAAACCCTCAATCAGCGATATATCGTTACAGTTCATTGCATCCAGTGTACAATAGTCTATCGTCTTTCACTAAAAAAAAAAATTCACATTCATCCACTCAAATTGATATTCTCATTTCCTCATTCATCGAGAAACGCACAATCATGTGGCTCTGTAAAAATAAATTTATGAATAAAGAATGTAATTTTTTCAAAATATTAAATAGGTATAATATTGGAACAACGGATTATCAGTACTTGGAAAATTTACTCGGGCATTCCACTCTTATATCATTGTTTATTGTATAACTTTCCCCACTTTATACACTTGATGCTACACTTTCTCAATGTGTATAACGTGAGTAGACTCTAACGCTTTGTAATTTTCGTAAAACATATAAATTGTGCTTTTAAACTCTTCCTATTTCTCTGTTGTTGATGGAACTTTCAAGACTCTTGTATTTATGCTAAATTATTAATTACTTTGTCGAGACAATTGAGGTGCATCAAAACTCAAGGAAAAAATAGCTAATCACAATGGGAATTACAAAGTATAAACTTGAAGACGATTGAAGCGGAATACCTTGGCATTGACCGGGTCTCAGCACGCTTTTATGCTTGCATAATGTGCTCGTCTCGTTTCATCCCGCGTGATTCCCTCCGGGGCTTACCGCATTCACCTCTTGGTCGTTTATTTATTTTTTCTCACTCCTCCAGACTGTCTCACTCTCACTTTCAATGAGAGTAGACTCGTCTTTGGTTAACTTCTCGCTTCAATCGTTCAACAAACACTGGAGACTATCACGAGAGTTGATGAGACAAGTAGCCACTTGACTCGACTTACGAATGAAAATTGCCACTTTAGAATCATTTAAACTTGAATTGTTTGCATGCTTTGTTTATGCAATAGTTTGATTTGTCTTGAAGAAGGGGAAATTTGCATTTTTTTTATTTATTTTAGAGGCATGATTCAGAGTCGTAAAAATACTTTGAAGAAATAAAAGGTATTGAGGAAAATGTATCATGATCATTTATATTAATTCATCATTACTGCAAACAATTTTTTTTTTTTTCATTAAAAAAAAATGAAACCTTGGAATTCGATGACACCCACGATTTCTGTAGGCGAATTGCTTCGATTTTATGCTTGTAAGAATGAGTTTTCATTTGAATATCCTGTAAAAGGAGTACCCATGCATTGAGACCGGTTCACATTCTGCTTTTTTTAAAAGATTTTATTTTGTCTCTTGGCTTCTCATTATCTCTGCATGGGACGACGGTTAGACAAGGTTAATGGCCCAATTTTCAACCAATTATTTTCCACCTTGCTATCGAAAAGACTCACATTCCAACGTTACCCTGCTAATCAAATTGACTTGATGTGAAAACATGTTTTCTCGTGTATTTCATAAATTTTCATTTACCTCACTGATGTAAATGGCTCTATCAAATATTGATACATTCAATTACGTGACAATGTCACGTTTTTTTCTTCAATTTTCATAATCCTCTGATGACATTAAAATCACTTCGTGATTCTCAATGAATTCTTTAAATTAATTCTTTCTGAAACATTCTGCTTGTTTGAGAGAATCAATTTTTAATTAACAAAGTATCAGCAGATTCTTCCGATTTATCTGAGAATAATATTTAAACTCATCGATTCCCATAAAAGGAATCCCAGAATGTAAAACGAGATAAGCCAATTTTATTGAATGAGATTTAAAAAATCCCTTGAATATATTAGATCTCGAGATATCTCTGGATATCCGCCTTCAAATAAAAATCAACTTATCTCGTTTGACAACTCAGTAGTAATAATTCCAACAAAAAAAATGTAATTTAATTAAAAAAATCGTGTTTTATCACATCATTTCCAATCAGCAAATTTCCCCAGCTTTCCCACATTCTAGCGAATCCAGTTTTAATTCAAAATGGATAAAATTCTTCATTTTATCAAGTGAAAGAAAATGCCATGAGGCATATTTATCGTTTAGTTCCTCAATTCGCAGTACCTCACGCCGAACTTTGATTCCACATTCCCACGCTCGTGCTGATCCCAAATGATTCAAGAATCCAGACGAAATATCTCTCTCTCCTCCCTTTGTCATCGAAATTTTGAAAAAAAAATCGAGTGACATGATAAAAATAAAGGCAATAATAACACGAGCATGTGTGACGGAGGTCGGAGCCAAGGTTTTATCATTTCTCGCCTCTGTTCCACGCCCCCAACTTGATCTACAACTTCTATTAGTAAACCTACACAACAGGCATTTGAATCTAAATATCATTTACTTTATTTTCATCTGATTGGAGTGTGTTTCCAGTTACTGAAGGAAAACTGGATTAATCATTCTCATGCAGTTGAATTGGTAATTGTGAACTAAATTATTTGCAATTATTGATACATAATGAGGCAGAGCTAAACCCAACATTACAATTCATTCTTATTACTTTTATTATTCAAGGGAAAATCGAAGGAAAAATTACTTTCACTGGTTTAAATTAATGCGATAAAAAAAGGAGAATTAATTACGTAACTCTGAATAACTGCTAACTTCCTAAGAAATACAATAATTTGATATTTTTTTTTTGAAAACAGGGGATTTCCCCAGCAATGTAAGAAAATGTCGGGATAATCAGAGGAATCGACACAATCGTAATCACTCGAGAGAACTAAATAATTTACATTTAATCACTTGATAAGTGGTGGGTGGTCTTGATGGCTTCCTTCAAGCTGGAAAATTCAGTGATTATCAGCAATTGCAGAAAACGTTTATTCATAAGAGTCATTTATTTTAAATGGAATTGGAATTTCATTGAATTCATAGGAAATTCATGCCATGAAGAATAATCATAATTTTAATGATTTTTTTCATTGTCTTTCGAGATCATAAAGATTTAGTTATTTAAAGTGTCTTTAATGACACTTCTAGAGGCAGTAAGTCATTAAATGGACAATATTCTTTTATTATTTATCTTTCATAGTGTTATTAGAGAATTCTGCAGTTGAAGTAATTTCCTTTTGTCCGAGTTATTTGTAATAGTCAACATTAAACCATTTTCATTAGACATTTAATTTTATTTTTCACTGGATAATCTTGAAACGAGAGTGAAAGCTCGTTGTGGGCAGTTTTAATAGATGCAAATAGACTACACACGACTCATTAAGACATTCAATTCGATTGGAGTAATTAAAGAAACTCGGATTTATCCAAATGATCGGATAAACGCGTGAAGCTGTCAAACGGAAGCTGAAGAAATAGAGAAGGATCTCTTTTTTTTTTTTATTTTCGCAATTGCTGCAGTTTAATGACAGCCGGAAATCAGGGTTATTATTTTAACGAGGTGTACCTGGAGATCGATAGTTTCTAGTGATTTTTCTTTTTATTATTTTGCCTTTTTTTTTTGCTTCTTTCCTTTTCATTTCTTGAGAAATATATATACGTGTACACATGTGGCTAAATACTATTGGATGTATCGTGAAAGCATTTTCCATTGCATCGACGACGCGTGCAGACTAAATTTCCAACTTCCGGTTGTACTCGTGGATTCAATTTCAATAGTTGGTATTTATACTCTGATGATTTTCCCTCTATTTTCACATTTTCGAAAGGAAATTGATGAATTTTAGGAAAAAGTTTTGTTATAATTCTTTTCTTTTATGAATCCTTTCATGTATTATTATTAAATAAAAACTATTAAATCACCGGATTATTCAAATATTTGACCAGCGGAACGCTACACATATTCCTAACAGAACATTTAACGACTTTCACCAATGCCCGTTACCGTGTGGTCCCGTATAATCATATTCTCCGTGCTATTTGCCGGTATATGTGCGACAAAAAAAGGGAGCATTGAGAAATAGAAACGGGAAACATATAACTCAATCTGCCGTTTTTTTTTTACCTCACAATTTACATGTACCTGTAGCGATTACATTCAAGAGATCCCATAAAAACATTTGTCATATTCTCACACCTCGCTCAACTTTTAACAAAAGAGAATAATTTAAAAAAAAAAAATAGTAAACGAATTAACACTCACGATTGTAATATCGATGAAACCCTCGAAATAATCACTTTCCCCTTTTCTTTTTAAATTGAAACTCCTTTTTTTTTCTCTGTCTGAAAGAACAATGATCACTGGGGAAGACTTGTGTGTCAAGTGTTGACTAAACCGAGTGGGAGAATGAAGCAGTCAAGTTGTTCCCTGCTCCAGTGGCTTCCATGATGCAACTGGTCAAGCGCAAAGATGCACCCACTGCACTTGGTCTGTCCCGGCAGCCCATGCGCATCTACCGCCTCCCCTCAAAATCCACAAACACACACTCTCACAGACACCACCCAAAGACTCGAAACAATGAGTAATCTTTGAATTTTTTCGAGAGCAGACTTCACGCCAAAGTACCTCGGGTTTGACTGAACCGTGATATTCCGCGTGTGCCGGTCTCTGGTTTCCCTCTCTCCCACCCTTGGCCATTTTATTCCTCCCCCGGTCCCTTTCCTATTTGCAAGGTATACGACCCCCTCCACTTTTCCCCCGGTGTCTTACATACTGGAAAAGTCACGGCTCACACCCCAGAACAAGTGCATGATTTATGCATTCACATGTTTTTTTCCCCTGTTTTCCACAGAATTTCATGTATTTATACATTATTCTTCTCTGGAGTCAGATGAGACACTCAGCTTCGTTGTAATACCTCTCGCAAACTGGGTCACAATGATATATTGAATTAACCCTCGCCCTCAAGGTCGCTTCTGTTGGGGGGGAAAAATTTATTTGCGGACGTGGACTCGAAAATTTCATATTACACGGATTTTAATCTGGTAATGAAGTCATTAAGTTGGGAGACATTCGTGGAATTTCGAGGTAAAGTGGTAAATTCTTGGGTTAATTAAAGCAAAACATGAGATTATTATAATTATTAATTAATCGGTAGATTTAGCTCATATTAATGCAACAATGATATTACAATAGAGCAATAGGATTTACCGATACCCATCAATCAGTCACACCACGCGCACCAATGAATCACATCTCTGAATAGAAAATCATTCATTAAATTGCAGAGTTCTGAAGGACACAACCAAAATACACGCCTCTGTTTCACAAATGGAAAATACAGCTGCATCGATTGATCTCAATTTTCCCGGGAATTTGTTTAATTTTATGGGAAACAATTACCATTAGCTTTTTCATTTACTCATTCGTTCCACTAATCATCCTGTGCTGATCAGTGATGACGACACGGTACAATCATGACGCACCTAGAAAATTATAGTACTAGGATTTTAAAAAAAGAGTCATGCAGAGAGAACCCCACGTGTTCACGTCATCCTGATTTTACACATTTTTTTATGTATTTATTGTTATTATTGCATTCACCTGGATCATGGAGACTCTGGTATTTTTGTGCTAACCGTTCATTCATCCTGGGAATCTCGGAGGTGAACTGAGTCATTTGGCAAGGTCACATGTTACTTCTCACACCGAAATGGGTGTTCTTCGAAATATTAAATGAGAATCGGAGTCATCGTTGTGTTGCTTGTATTTATTTCTGGATCGTGCGTATCCATTTTGCTCGAAATCCCAGGGTTTTACTTGTAGATGACATTTTTTTTTTAAATCAGTTAATTTTGAGAATGAATCAATCATTCAGGGAATCATTGAGTAATGAAAAACATTGGAATTTGGAGGAATATTAAGAATTCACACTGATTGAGTTGTTTCAGATTTTTTTCAATGGGGACAGAGGATCGGATGACATTCTTGTTATAAAGTTGAAAAAAATTGGATTCCATTCGAGATCCTATAAATTTTTGTGTGGAACATTGATGAAAAAAATTTAGTCTCGCTTGAGAATCAGTGAATTTACATTCAACCATTTTTCCCTGTTTCTTTTTTTTTTTCATTAACGCTGGAAGAATGGGTGAAAGCGGCGTGACAAATTCATAGCAAGGTGAAGGATCAGTTTATCCATTGTCTCTCATGATGACAGTGAGAAATGAATTTTTTCCATTTTTCCTTAATTTCTCACTCAAAATGTTTTTTTAATCTATGCAATTTAATTCATGGCAAAGAGCAGTTGGTTGAGTTAATTCACTCGGTAATTAGGCAAATCTCAGGCACACTCTTGATGCACGTGGAGAAGTATCCATTGTGTTCAGTTGATATTCATTATAAAGTCTCGCAGACAATTCACACTGAGAGTGCGAGTGAAAAGGGAGAATGAGAAAAAAAAGAAATTCAGTTTTATGAATTTCTTGTTACTTTTTTCCATCTAATTGTTAACCACTCGTTCAATTAAAAACTCTCTGTGCACACATTGTAATTGAATTTCTCATTATTAAATTTGACAGAGAGTTCATTTTCATGATTTTCATGTTAAATTTATCACGACAATCTTGCACTGTCTGGCGTCTAGACCAAGAAGTTGGGGAAATCTCGCTCTCACTCAGGAAGCATTCAGTAATTCACTGAGCACACTATTTTTTTGTATTCAATCTGTGGTGTCCATGGAAATCGGTGTCCAATCGAGTCATTTATTTCACTGCTTGACATTTATTCTCGTATTTTCATTATCAATTCTGAAATCAAATTGAATTATTAGAAATTGAGGTTTTTACCTAAAATTAATCAAATTAAATATCATTCAACTAAAATTCCCATTAATTATTCATGTTACCACAATTCATGCAGATCTATCAAAAAATAAATCCCATTCTCTTCCCTGCAACACAACTCTACTTTCCATGAGACTTTCCTCAATCTCTGCCTTTTTTTTTCCACAAGTCATCTTTTCCTTTTATCAAAAAAAATCTCACCAGCAAAATTAGAAATTTCAATCGGATCAACATTAGGTATTCTCTGTGCCAGTTTTACTTGTGCCTCACGAGTACAATGACCTTGCATGAAGCCCATATATCCTACCGCAAATGGCATACCCACAATTTACAAAGAAAGAGTTTTTTTTAACAAAAAGAAAATGAAACGAGAGTTTTGTATCATGATTTCGCACGTGGGGAAAGTGTCGTTTTGATAATGTCCGTATCTACTCATCATCAGATGTACAATTTCCTCTACATTGTTGTCACGAGTCCAAACAAATGATTTTCATTTCAGTAGAAACAGACAAATCATAATGACTCTATTCTCCTTCAGTTTATTAAGAATATCTCCGAAACTATTGGAGATACGCTTTTTTCACCCTAATCCTTTTTTCTAGCTCTTGAAATTCTCTACAAAAAAGGTTCAGTACAAAAAAGCCGTATCTCCATTCATTTCCGAGATAATCCAAGAAGAGTCATCAGAAGCATCAATCGATTCAGTTTTACCTTTTTAACCACTTATTTTAATTCCATCACCTTGTCCGGGATTTTTGCACCCCTCGCATTAAACTCCGTCTCACTGGCGCCGTTTGTGTTTATTTCCACTCGTGATTTTGTCTCTGAGAACTAAAAATAAAAAATTGAATATACCATTGATTTTTTAATATGAAAGATGAAAAGAGAAATGAGGTATTTGATGGAAAAATAAATCACATAAAATTCACCGGATGTTTTTGAAGTCAGCATGTTGATCAACCAGTTTCACCCAAAGTATCCACAATTATCTTGCCATTATCTTTTATTATACTATTTCTTTAATCTCAAATGATTCAGCATCATTAAACTCTGATATTCTCACCGATAGAAGTGATAGGAGTCTGTGAATTCCATGTTCATCTTGTTAATAATGATTTTAATGCACAGGAAGATGCAAAAAACCAGTAGACTTCATCAGAGTTCCTTGCATTACCAGGTCATTGCTTCTCCACTGCTAATCCGACCCAGAATACACGAACATTGTCTTCTTTTTTCCCCTCAAACGAAGGACAATACTTAACTCTTACAATTACTCTCAACCAGGTTCATCCAGAGGTCCCTCTCTCTCTCTTCTGATTACAGTATTCATTTTTTTGTGGAAGGTCGGGTAACGTTATAACACTGTTACAAATCACCAGAGTCGTGACCTTGGGCTTCCCGGATCTTCGATAGACTTTATTCTTTGCTTGTAGTTTAATGTCGCTAATTTGTAACATCTTGTCAATTTTTTTCCTCCTCCCAGTGTCCATAAAAATTCCTAAAAAAAAAGCATCTTGTCATTGTTTTTTCCTCATCGCAATTAAGTCACCAATGAATTTATTCAAATTAGAGTGTTGATTCAGAGTTCCTATGTTGAATGACGTTTTTTGTTATTGAAAAAAGATTAAAGCAAATTCCCTGCTATTTATACAGTTTCTCGTGTTCTATTTAACCAGTCAGTATTTATTTCGTACAGAATCGAAACACACACGAATTATCATGGGAATTTAGCATTCCAGTGGCGTCGTGCACTCCACTTATTTCAACGAAAAGGCCCCCTTTCCATCGATACCTCATTCTTACTTTATATATATATATGTTTTTCTTATTCTCTTACTCAGTTATGCCACGCCTTTCAACCGTGCACTCTGTGGCCCCGGTAACACACGGCATTACTTTTTTTTTTACCATTATTTTTTCTTACTCATTGTACACACCCTTCACTATGCCCATACAGTACGAAATACTGGCATGTATATAAACTCCATTGAATCCAAGAGACAAACGTGGGCCGAGAGAGAATATCGTGCAAGATAAAGAAACGATGCACCAGAGTCTCTAGATACCAACAAAGAAAAAACGATAATTCTAATCGTTTTTTCACTATTTTTCAATTCTTTTTTATCACTCCATCTCTATCTATCTTTCTCTGATTTCTTCATTTTTTTTTACAGACTCTCTCTGTTTATTTCTTGGAGCGATATAAACGAGATCGATAAAACCTTCTAAATAGCGTAATTGAGGATTGCGATATGTTGTGGTGAACTCTTTTAATGCCGCCTTTGATAATTGCATGAGAATTTTAATTTCAGAGGGATTTTATCGGAAATTACATTGTGAGATTGGAGTCTGTGGTTCTTTTTTTTATTGCTATTATTTGGGGATATTTTAATGGGAAAAGTAATTATTTTATTGAATTTGTGTATTCTCATAGACTGAACTGGTTAATTCTGTCACTTTAGTGCACACTCTCATTTTTCAACTTTCATGCACGGCTCATTAACAATTATGCCAGTTTTCTCCATTTCACTGTGTTCAACCATCCAGTGTGGAGCATCATGTATTATTAAAATTAAAAAGGAAGAAGAAATTATTTTGAATAGAAGTGCGTCATGGTTGCTAATAAAATTAACCCACTGATACTACACAAAGATACAGTTAATTATACTGTACTAATTAATTTGTGAAAATTCATAATTATCCGGTGATTGTTGGACAAAAATCTGGTTTTATTAAAATATTAAAAGAATTATTTAATGAAGCTTGAAGAAATTTAGATATTTTAATACTCTTAATTTTCACATTCAGATGAGAATTATCAATGCAAACGAAAAAGGAAAAAAAAAATGTGTAAATTGAGAGATGTTTAATATGATTTGACTCGAGATAATTCAAAAAATTTCTCAATTGCAATAAAGGAATGAAGGTGCAATTTCTCCACTGATGCAATTTATAGCCATAAAATATTCTAAATGATATAACCATTTAAATTTATGATGAATAACATGAGAATTTTTTTTTTTTTCATTTACTATTATTCGTGATAAAAACGTGACCGTTAGTTTTTCACGGACGTTTGTTACGAAACAGAAGTGGTGCACCAGCCAGTTGAGAGAATTCTGAGTGAATAAAGTACCTCATCTGTAAATCGTACAAAGGAGAATCCGTTTTGTGGTTTTTACTTTTATTGTATTGCAAGACCACAGCAATTACACGAAGGCATCTGTATTAAGTGAAGTCCCACTCTGTTTATAAAAAAAAGGTTATTTATTTATCCAATAGCGATTTACACGATAAATTGCTTAATTAAATTGCCCACACGAAACTCAATTGAAATGGGCATTTAAACAAACATTTTATTGTCCTTTCAACACCAATAAATTTAAGACTATTGAAATTAATGTAAATTCTATTGAAATTCATCTTTAATAGCATCATTTGTGCTTGAGAAATGATTTCTCATAGTCAATGAATTTTCTCACGCAAATGATGCAATCATTACCGATAAAGTGAATCAGGAAATCATTTACACTCCCTCGCAAAATCATTGTAATTGCACATCTGCCCACGCACTATTTTTTTTTGCAATCGATTTATTCTTGATGGAGATCATGGAGAATGCATTGATCATGTTGATGGTTTAATGATGATTTTCTTTTGAAATCTTTTGATATTTGTTCTCTGGAAAAATTCGTATTTCTTCAATTGAGATAGCTTCCGGTTATTTTCAACGACGCACATGAGATTAATTTGTGCGTTGAATTCTTAATAAAACATTGGACTTATTAATACTTCTGGGAATAACCCGCAATTGGATTACTCAATAAAATGCATCACTTGACGCAATTCATTGACGTTACTGATAATTAAATTAATAATGCTGAGTCAATTACGAATTATTCATTTAATATAGTTTTTTATTTTATTGTTGTGCACTTTTTTTTGTGCCATCATGATTGTAGTAATTCTCGGCCTCACATCCCACAAAAAAGGGGGGCAATGAGTTGAATTATCTTTTGATTTTCTTTATGGTTTTTTGCCTTTTTCTCTCTTTACAATTTCTCGTCTCAGTTTAATGACAATGCAGTTGACACCTCACGAATATAATGGCCTTGGGAGATTCATTCTCAGGTGGATACACTATCTTTCGCAATTGTCAATTATCTCTCATGACTCATGAAAGAAGATAGGATTATTACAAATTAGAGAATTCATTTAAATTCAATTTTTTTTCATGACGTTTTTTGGAAATATCTCGGAAACTAAAAGAGATAGAGCAATTTTGCATTAATCCTTTTTTGTAGCTCTTGAAATTCTCTACAAAAAAGGATTCTATCAAAATTACTCTATCTCTCTTAGTTTCCGAGATATTCCAAAAAAAAGAACTGGTTAAATGAAATTTATTTGCAAAATAAATTTCCAATTGTTCTCCATCATTTCGCAATAGTCAGGAATACAAAAAAATATTGAGAGAAAAATTAAAGTCACTCAGAGAAAGAAAGAGATCACATGGTCTTGTACATGGACAGGCTGAAGGTGTGGTCGAGAATACTGGATACACCGAGTTGCAACTCCATAGGACATGATGGGGAAAAGAGAGATGGAGAGAAAAGGGAAAAGGAAAGTTTTGGAAAAAAGGTGGGAAAGATGAAAAAAAAAGTGCACGTGTGCCTCCGTGATCTGTAGCACAATTGAATCGAGTTGGCGGGTTCATTTGAATGGTTAAATGTCAAATGGGACATGTGAAATTAAAATCCATAAAAATTCAAGGAATTTAAATAATAAGCATAAATGATTTTTCTTTTATAATTAAGAGATAGAATTCTTCATGAACTGAATAAATTGTGGAAATTGTTCTTCTTCCGGATACGCATTCAGAATATTACATTCGTGTTTACTCAGTTCCTGAGTTTCTGGGGGATATAATTTGCATAGAAACGTGGTAATGCCCGCGTATTATCTCTTTCTCTTTCTTTTTACTTGATTATGTGGCATTCACGCAAGTCAACGCCGTACCGCCCCGGTGACCGCACATTCCATGCGTTCTATGAATTGTCTGTGTGAAACGCAAGCCAAGGCTCAATTTTTATCCAAGGATTCAAAATTTACAGAGATTAATTATTAATTGTTGCATTATTAATCTATTATTCACTGAATGAAATTCTTGCCAAAATTGATTTTTTTTAATTTTTTTTTTTTCATAAAAATTTGAAGTGATGAAAAAAAAAATCCTGGAAATTAAAAAAACGTTTTTATCGAATCTAATGTTTTTCAATGAAATCATTGAAAAAAAAAATCCATTTTCCATAGTTTCATCACATTACTTCACTATTTTCCTGAAAGGAAAATTCCCTTCTTTTTTTCCTTCATTCTATCAAAGAAAATTTGATTTATGAAGAAACAACTGAGATCCCTATCAATTACCATATTTTCGTAATATATTAACGCAGAAATCGGACTATTCCCTGATTTCATATTCTATTTTTTCCTCCCCCTCGTAATTTACGTAATCCAGAGGAAAATAAATAGGAAGAGTTGAATACCTAAATGCACCAATGAATATAATACAAAGTACATAAGTCCTTCAGTTAAAGTTACAAGCGTTCAAATTTACGCAGCATGCTTGGGTGAATTATTCTTTTTTTTTTTAACGTTAAAATAGAGCCATTGAATATTCCTTACATAATAATTGGAAAGTAGTTGAATCTGGGGTTTGTGTTATAATTTCTTCTTTTTTTTTTCCAACGTATTAATGACGATAGTAATTAAAATCGTTGATGCTCGTTGAGCAGGATGAATTTATTAACGCAATTATTCATGTATTGCTCCAATTCTACTCGCTCCTATTTCTTCTGTTTACATACTCAATGCTGAGTGAATAATTACACTGGAAAATTAACAGAATCGATGAATTGTGGAGAGAGAAAATATTTGAAGCTTCATGCACAAACTTCCTGAATGAATGGGGAAAGAGAAATTAATATTATTCCGTTTCTGTTTGAATTTAATAACAGCATGTGAATTGACTATCACGTGTAACACGTGTACAGAGTTGAATAGCTTGGTGTTTTCACATAAACGACCGATATCCGTTTCATGAAAGTCAGCATTGGGCTGACACGAAGGTTTTTTATTTAAGTATATAATGTGTTTGCGAAATACCCCGTGCTCAATTGCTCAGGCGCATTGTCATTTCTGGATTAATGTTGACCTTGGTTTAGGAACTGGTAGGAATGAAAGAAGGAAAAAAAAATAGACTTGAATAAGAAAGAAAAAAAAAACACCGTCTATGTCGAAATAAACGTCGCAACAATTTCCCAAGAGAGAAGAAAGCAAAGAAATAACAAAGTTGATATGAATTTATAATTTATTTTTCCTCGTAATTCCTTGTAATTACTTTTTTTTTCGTGAAAGTTCTCCTCTTCCTCTTAGACTACTACAACTTTTGATTCATGATTCATTAATTTTTCTTAAAAATTTTGAATTACAGAAAACTTGGCGCCATCGGAGCTCAAGAAAATGAGAAACAAGCAACGTAAACAACGTAGGAAGGCTGAATTGGAGAGACAGCAGGCTGCACAAGCACAAGAGAAGAGAGAACAGCATAATAAATCACGACAACAGGCTGATCCAGACTTTGAACAGCCAACGTTAGACGAATTGATACCCGAGAAACTTGAGAGGGTCAGTTACATTATTAATCAGGCAATTTTTCAATTTAGACATGAGAATTTAATGCTTAATTTGTCATTTTCAGATTGAAGATCCATTGGAGCAGGCAATTAAATTTTTGCAGCCACTGCAGAATCTTGCGGCTGATCGAATAGAAACTCATTTGATGGCATTTGAAATATATATTCGTAAAGGTGGGCATTAATTATTCAGTTGATATTCAGATTCGAATTATGCAAGAAATGTTTCATTCATTGTTGTCTATTCCAGGACGAACTCTACTCATGCTCCAATCGATAAAACGTGCTCATCGTCTGGACGCAAATAATCCCGAGCTTCACTCGTGTTTAGTGCGCTTTTTACGGCACACGGCAGCATCTCATCTGGATGGACCAGTTGCCGAGGTCGTTAAACGTCAAACAAGCGAAATCTACTCAACAACAGACGCAGTGCAATTTAATGCCGAATTCTTGAAGAAAAATCCCAATTCACTTCCTCATCTTCTTCAAGGCGGAAGAATGCTGTATCTTCTTGATCCAACGGCACAAACGAAAGCTCTCTCACTCGTAACAGATATCGATAATGTTGATGGTGTTAATCTTAGAAACTGCACGAGGGTGCTGGAAGCCCTACGTAACAATGATTTTGGCACTTGTGATGCTGCATTAAATGATTACATGAATAAGTGTCGCAAACGTTTTCTTCATGCAACTGCATTTGAACCATCGTGGGACAAACCACCAACTGTACAGCTCACTGTGACACTTAATCATCAGGACAAGGAGAATTCAATGAAGAACTGATCGTTTAACAGTAATATTCATCATTAATTTGGTGTAGTTAAAATGATGGTAAATTCAGAGGTGAAACAAAAAAAAAGCAAGAAACATTTAATGATTAAAAACGAACACAAAGAACAATTTCAAATGAAATTCAATCATAGAAATTATAATTGAAGACTCTTTTTTTCTTTTTCATATGAAAAATTAAAAATGATTAAATATTAACAACAGGTAACAGAGTTTGATGGATTTTTACGAATTGGAACTGAGGAATTTTTGAGGATAATGGATTTGAAGTGATGATAAAAACAGTGATCCTTGTTGGGACAGTGTTGATTAAAGGACATGATAATGAAAAATTTGATGAAACTAATTGATAAAAAATCAAGGAAAAAGAACTTTATAAATTAGACATCACTGGGGTCTTGGGGGATCGTTTATGGAATTTTAATGTAATACCAAGGACGTTTAGATATGTTCAATTGATAATTGTATTATGAAATAAATGATAATGAAGCTCTTGAAGATGAATGCATGATGAGTGTAAGAACTTCAGTGAGAATCTAACGATTATTGAAATAATAAAATAAGATGAAAGGAAAAAAATGAATTAGATAAAAATAAATAAAGTAATGAAAAAGTATGGTAAGACTTTTACGTTTCATATGCTCTGTCATCATTAAGAAAAGGAAAAAAAAAAACAAAACAAATTGTTATAATAGTCCATTTAAAGTAATGAGGTGTTTAACTTCTCCAACGATGCCTAATTAATGGCACTCTACTGTGTAGAGTAACAAAAAGGAATTAATTTATGTCACCAAAATATCCTTTATCAGTCATTATGGACTTAAGATTGTGTAATTAATTATATGTGTCATCAAATTGAGAAGGAAAGAAAAAAGAACAATCGTTTATTCATTAAAATATAACGAAGGTAAAATAGTTTGATTTTTCTTTTTCTCTGCTGTTTTTTTAAAATCATCATCCCAAGACTATTGTCGTGATTTATCGCCAGACTTTAATTAATTATTGTCATTTATCAATAAATGAGTGCTCAATTAATTTTCATGGGCTCTGCGTATTATTACGCATTGGACAAAAAATAAAAACAATTTAAGAAAATCTGTAATTAAATAAATTAACCATGGTACCATTTAAATTCATTAATGAATTAATCATCCCATCTTACTCTGTTCATCAAAATAAAATCGTGAACCAATTTCTTTTTTTTAAATAAATAAAAGATGGTATGGAGGAAATTAATGAGAAAAAAAAATGATGTATGGCGTACGTATATCGTGTGATGTATTTTAGTGATCATAATGAAAGAAAACAAAAAAAAATCTAATTAATTCTAATTCAATAATCTCCCTTCCTAAAATTATTTCCAACGATAATGAAAAAAGAAATTTGTTACTTCTAATATTCTGTATCAATAATTTATTTAATTGTTACAACGTAAAATCACTTGAATGCGAGAAAATATTTCGATAAATGAGAATGTATGAAAAAAAAATCTTCTTTTCTTTAAATGTAGAAAAACGTACATTCATTAAGGAGAAATTGATTTTGTACAGTAATGTTAAAATTGTCACTGAAAACAAGCAAAATAATTGTATAGTAGTCACTCTTCAGTCTTCATTGAAAAGAAAAAATAATCCATTACCTCAGCATTGACATAATAAATTTAATTAATTGTCATTCTTAAATCAGATGTTTTCATACATTAGGAAATAAACAATTATAGTTAATTCGCAAAATCGTTTCATTTACATGATAGAGAGGAGAATCCATGAATTTGCAATATTATGCGTCAAAACAGTCGAAAAATATGTAAAATAAATTAGGAATAACCAAAAATTTTTTAAGAGTGCTATTCAGATAGAAAAAAATATCAAATCACCTTAAAATGCTTCGCAACTCAACAATTATGAAAATACTAACGTGATTTTAAAATTAAAATCGAACAAAACTTTTGCCAAATGATTAACTTTCTTAAATACTAATCATCAGAAAAAGTGAATATTTATAATGGAATTTTTATTTATAATGCACCCAGGGAATATAGTAGAACGAATTATTCCTCATTACTTATCTTGAACTGTACAAAGTGAACGCGTCCAATAAAACGAAGTATAACAATATGTAGACTTGATTATTGAAAATAATCGATTGCTCGAATTCTTCTCAACCTAAGGCACTCTGTATCGTCAATCTCTTTCAAAGTATCAAAAAAAACAATATATTTAACTCACGAATATTGCAATGTCAAATTTTTAAAGCTTTCAAAAGATCTCCTGATGATTCAGTCTCATTTGTCTCATTGTTATCATCAAACCTGAGAACAATTTGCGATCTCGTTGGGACGAATTGTCTGGAATGATAGAATTATGAATAATTTGAATCAATTCAATGAATTTAATTATTTTTTTTTCATTAGATTTACCTGTATTTGATTCCAGCATCATCAAACATCATTTTAGCAGCGATTACCTCTGGTTTCGCTGCATTCTTATCAGATAAATAAATAATTTCTGATATATCCGACTGTATTATGGCTTTAGCACACTCATTACATGGAAACAATGTTACATAGATTCTGCAATTCTCCAAATCCTGCGAGAGTTTATTAAAAATTGCATTCATCTCTGCATGACAAACTGTTGAAACAAATTAATGAAATTAATTAATAGAATATTCGAGTAATTGAATGAAGGAAACTTTTGTACCTTACCAAACGTTAATTTGTTTTTCAATTTATTATTGGGATCCTTGGTCCATGGATACTTGTCATCATGACAGCCATTGGGCATTCCATTGTAGCCCAAGCCAGCAATTCTATTTTTATTATTACAAATACATGCTCCTACTTGTGTACATGGGTCTTTGCTTCTCATTGCTGTTAATAGTGCCATCGCCATGAAATATTCCTCCCAGGCCAAATAATCGGTGTTCTTTCCAGTTTTATCACTGAAAATGATTCTTTATAAATATGAGAATTGAAGAATTATTTATTTGAAACTCACCTAGAGTCTTCGTGTGAAGCAATACCATTGCAAGCCATTTTTTTATTTAAAAAAAAGAGAATTCAGAAGAGAATATGAATCAACAATGTGATAATTTGCCACCTGGATCAACTGCACATTTACCAGTTGAGGAGAGTGATGTTTTCTAGCGCCATCTTCGACATTTCATGATCCGTTGGTTAATTAGGCATCATGAAAGAAGAATTACTGGCAAATTCCTCGGTAAAGTAGATTCTTCTTAATATGGTCAGTTGAATTTGTTTAATGATAATTAAACAATTAACTACCAAACAAGAAAAACTAGCAATGACTTGAACAGTAATAACTGTATTTCAATCACCTGCAAACGAATTACAAACAATTGGGTAATTGCTTCTATTGAAAGTACAGCTAATTGGATACTGTTCAAACCTTGCGCCTTTTCTTGAGGTGAAAATAATCGAGATGAACCCTCCTCCTCAGCAATCAATAAAACTATATGATAATAATGATATTGCCATTGCGAAGAGGTCAGGACATACCTGAGACACGCCAACTGGTAGCTCCTGGCACCGCAAGATCTTCCTGAGCTTCTCCAAGAATTATGTATATATCTCTGTCACGAGACAAATATACCATTCGATACCATGGCACATTCACATTGTCCTCTGTAAATAAAAATGTACTCATCATGAATCATGATATTAAAATTAATGATGATCCCTTGTTTTTCATTAAATTCGAAATTGCCCATTTCTTTTTTACTCACTTTTATATCTCTAATTCTCTTCATTCACTTTTTTTTTATTCTCCTGTCCTTGAAAACACTCGAGCCTGACAATAAACCAAAACGTTTCGGACTACTTACTGGACAAATATCGCTGTCGTTTTTCTTTCAGGACAACTTGAGAGAGAAGTTGAAAGTTAAAGTGTTCAGGAGTGGAAAAATTTGCCGATTAAATTATCATCTGCAGATGTTCAATGATCCTGTGCTAATATTAAAGTCAAACCAGAAGAAAGTCAATAGAAGAGTTGACAAAGGATTTCAATTCTCCTCTCAATTGAAACAAAAGTCCCTTCAGGCTTCATCATATCCTTTGTCTTTTCCTGATTTTTCATGGAAAAAAAAAAAAACGAAATCACTTGCATACATAAACACCGTATATAAACACGACTCGTTACGGTTTACGGTGCCGTACCACGTACCACCGCCCATCCGTACGTTTTTTTTTTTTTCATTTGATTTTTGTTCCTTTTCTTCAACATTATACTGCTCCTTTTCCCTGCAAAATAAATGGAATCTAATAATAAAATTAATAACCCCAAGAAAAACCCATGAAAAAATTGTTTCTCCGTACTTTGTATGGTGTTGCGACTCTGCACATTTAGACGGCTTATTTTTAGTTAACTACATTTCCGCCTCTTATTCCACGACAATTACAAAGTTTTTAATTAAATATATGGACTTTAACAATAATAATTATCACGTGGAAGAGTCACGGGAGATGCATTAATAACACCTATGGACCTGTGCCTCTTTTTATTATTTCCTGAAAAGCTTGTTGAGGTGAAAATCCTTGTGCCATCGTAAATCTAAAAGAAAAAAAACACAAAACCATTAAAATTCTAATGAATCAAAGTAACACGACACGAAAATTGCAGCATCATGACTGAAGTATTCTCCACAAATTCAAACATTGGAGAACGTGAAAGTTAGGATGAAAAGCATAAAATTACCTTTCTTCAAATTTTCATGGTCCATGGAAAGTCAAAGTTATCGTTACAGAGTTGAGATTCCGAGCGAGGAAGAGAGGTACACCAGTTATTGATTAAAAGACACAGCAACGGAGGGATCGTCTGCTCCCTCCCTGGCAACTCGACAAGCGTGTGTAAACGTGAATGGAGCCAACAGCCTCCCTCCCCAGGAATTTCGGGGAAAAAGCAGTTACCTCTTGATTCTTCTTTATTCTTGATGAACCAATCAAACATGGCGGAATACATTAGGTCGATTGACAGTTGGGGTGTGTGCAGCGAGAGACTGGGTGTGTTGAATTGAATTTTTATTTTTTCGCATATGCTTTTTTTCCTCGTATTCACCGCAGAGGGGGGTCAGTGCCGGCCGGCTGAAACACACGATGCACGTGGTGCGACTGGAGTGGGGAGGAGGGGGAAGATGGCGCTGCTGGACGTTGCGCCAGTGGAAGGAGGACAGGAGCTTTTCCCTCGTTTCAAACACGGTGAAATGAAAAGAGAGGCTCAGTTTTTGAGGAACACAAGAATAAGGAGGAGTGTTCAACGGAGACGAGGGCTTTTTTACACAGGAGTTTGGTGCGACAAGCCGTAGTGCACGCGTCGATTGTCGCGTTATAAAGCAGCGCGCGCGTGGCCCCCCTTGTTTCTTCTCTCATCCGTTCGCTTTCAAAAGACCCTAGGAGAGGGATTAAAATACGAGACCTCTCGGTCTTTCTCAGTTGCGTTTGGATGACCGATACGTGAAGTACTTATTGAATTTTTTTTATTTTTTCGAAACGTGCTCTCTCTCTCTCGATGTGATGAATTGTATTTTTTATTGTGAGTTCGAGGAAATTGGGAAAGAGGATTGAGAATGGCAGACAATTGGAAAGAGGTGAGTTTTACTTGATTTATGGTAATTTCTTCCTTTTTGTTGAGGCATCAATTTGTCTGTCAGGTTTCTACATTTATTTTTCGGTTAAACTAAATGAGTTTGGTTTTAAAATGCATTTTTCTATTTGTGATTTTGACAGGTTTCACTATTTCTAAAGGGAAAACCAGGAAATTCGAAAACTGGAGGTGAATACATAAAAGACATGACATTGTTGTCTGAATAGAAGTTTTTGTTTCCGATTGAATCTCTGGGAATTTCATGTTGAGTGAATGGTAATAGTTTTTGGAAGTCCAATGGTAAACCCTCGATAATGCTTCTGGTAATTAGGCAAATTGCTTTGCAGCAATAGTCACAAATGACTGGTGAATGTGATTTAATTAGCGAACAAGTTTGTCAATATTCATTGGAAATTAGCAATCTAATCTTCAGGGAAAAAAATCGATCAATCCAGTTCTGATAAAGAACCCACGTTTTTAATTCTTATCTGGAAATATTTGATTGAGTGACTTTTAAAGTATTTTTTCTGCTAATTCAACCGTAATTCGACAGGAATTAAATTCAATATTTATTTATCATTAAGATATTATTATATTTTTTTAACATCTCAAGTTCAATTGAGCTGTTGAAATTATTTAAATTCCCAATATAGTCTCATTAACATAATGGCTTTTTAAACACTGGTAAACTCCCCCGCAGTGATACGAAACTTGAGGATAAATACATTTAGAGAGAAAATAATAAAAATTTTATCACTTAAGTGCTGCTGAAACGGTAGTTGCATGAGAAGCCTGATGTAGCTGAATCGTGTTTATTTCAAGTACTGTCGAGTGACATAAAATCATTACGGAATTTCTAAGGTGTCGGACAATGGCCCGCATTTCTTTACACTTGTCACTTGTAATTTTTAAATTATTTTTTCATCAAGACAGTTATCGGATTCAAGATTGTCCTCTGAGTGTCAATTGCAGGGAGCATTGGCAATATTTTTCAGGGTCATACTCGTGAAATGGAATTGAGAGATAAAATTGTCATTAAATTTTTTATTGAGAGTAACGGAGTATAATGAGGCGTTATTACTAATTAGGAAAAAGGGACAGGTGTTTAGGAGAAAGTAGAGACTTCATTAGAATTGATTTTTGGAAATTGTCTTTAGAATTTTAATGCTTTGGTTGTTAATGGCCTTTTCTAATTTCTGACCGGATTTTCTATCAATTCCGATCGTTTTAAATTTGAGAAAATAGAGAAATTAAAAGAAAAAAAACGGTACAGACCCTTAATTAATGAATTCTCCTCTTCTCTCATTCTCAACGAATTAATTTCCCATAATTTCCAAAACTTTCATACTCAAAAACACGAGAGGAAAAAAAAATCATCGCCGTTTTTGATTAGTGGAACACATTTAATACTTGCATCTCTCGTGGTCACGCTCCAAAACTGTCTTATTGCTTCAATCTTATTACTGTTAACTGCGTGTTACTCATGAACATTAAATAGAAGAAAAGAGAAAAAATGAATAGGAAAAAGAAGGAATGTTTCTACTCCTTTAATCTTTCATGATTGCAGCATTAGCGAAATGAGAGACGAGTCAATAGAATGGGGTCGAGGGATGAGATCCTTCTATTCAGCCCTTTTCATTCTCATTCTAATGAACTCATGAAAACTGCATTCCCCTTTTCTGTGGTGGGTTTTAAGGGCTTCAGACATTGATCGCAAGTGTAATTAAATTATTAGCACGCTCTGTTTGTACAATGTAATTGGCTTCCATGTGATTCTTCAATTGCCCCTTTCTTAAATCAACTAATCGACTCTAAAAAATTCACTTTGATTTTCAAAATGAAGAATTTTTAATGGAGAATAAAAAGCATTTTGATTACGTATTAAGGAGGAAATAATGTAGTTGAAGAATAGAACTCAGCGACTCATCAAAATCCTCGATCCGTTGAATTTTCAATGGATATGCACATTACTGTATTATACCGGTATATATCTTGCATGTTACGCGCCTCTGCCGCTACGATGATGCAACAGTTCGATGATCGTCCTACGCCGTTACAAAAAGGTGTCAGATGTTGTACTCGTGTTACTAGTGCTTGGATAATCGCAATTATTCATTTGGTATCTTGAAAATTGGAGGAAGAGTTGAAGAAATTCTCATAAATTCTTTCTTTTCTGCACATGAAAGGGGACAGAAGCATATTGATGAGTGAGAAACTCATCGACGAAAAACTCAATTGCCATTTTTCAATTCCAATTGATTTTTCATCTCTCTTGCCAATGCAGATGGTACATTTATTCGAAAGTTGTTTGTTGGGTATTCGCAATGATAGGTAACCACACCGAAAGAGTACCTCGTGCCTCACAGCTTGGGGCATACTTATCATAGATGCGGTCCAGTTCTCTCAATGCATTTGAAAACACAGAAATGCACTAATTTTGCACTGTGATGATTCTTACGTAGAAATACATTTTGCCTCTTTTCCGTTTTGTTGAGAAAGTTTTTTTTCAATCAAGTCTCGAATTCTCCAATTATTCTCCATTTCCTTTTTTTCCAAATATTTGGAATAAATTGATGGATTGTGGTGATTTCTCTGTTTAAAATGGAATATTTAAATCGATTGGTGCTAACAAAATTCCCGGTCTGAATACCGTTTGCTCTACGTTTCAACAATCCAAATGTGCTGCTGTATATGTGAAAATAATCACTGGCACATACAGGCATTTCTGCACGAAGGCACGAGAAGCCACAGTGTCGGGCTCGATTAGCTGCATTCACTGGGGGTAGCTTAATATCACTTATTTATATCCCATCTCCCTTCATCCTGCATCAATAATTCCACTTTTCACCTTATGAAACAATAATTTAGATATTCAGAAAAAAAATACATTATAATTCCTAATAATAAAATCCACAATTCCTCATTACTCAATTCAGTGAAAAGCCTGCGAAAAAAATCAATAGAAAAAAGAAAAAGAGCAATTATTATTACGCAATGAGTACTCACGTGTTTGTAAAAAATATTTAGTAACATCTAACAATTATTCTCCTTTTTTTTTCTCTGTAAAAGAATGTGAAACGCAAAATTTTGTAATACACACAGAAAATATTATGTTAAATTACCATTGATTTTCCTTTGTGACTCATCCGAGTTATTGTCACCTCATTAGTCACTGCCTCCCTAAAATTTAATCATGCAAAAGACGCCAAGGTAAACAGCCCAGAGCCATTGAATGAATTAGGATATTCATTTTTTCACTCTCCACTGCTTGTGCACTCTTCGGTGACAATCTTTTTTGATCGATGAGCACGGATGCTGATCATCAGCTCAAGTATCTTGCCACCCACACAGTTGTCCCATTGTTATCAAGATCAAATCGCATTAAATTGACCTAAAGAATTCATTTTTTTTTTTATAGACATATGTGACCTCGAGAAAGGGGCATCAGGTTGATTTGCGTTAATTCTCACGTAAGTCTTACCTACTGTAACGCACATCACGTAAATACACTGACACACAACAAATACTTGAGAATGAAGGTGTTCCCACGCCTCAATTATTCTCTCCTCTCTCCAGCACATTGGCACAATGGCCCAAAGCACCGGAGAATTAATGGAAAAGTTAAAAAATAATACCAGTGACATTACATACAGGACACATTCAGCCTGTTACATACGTTCACACAGAGCGTCACGAGTGTGTACAGGAGTAATGGGGGTAGCGCCCACGTGAAAAAAAAAGACTCTTGATTCTAACGTGTCTCTCACGATGATGGAGAACTCTAAACTTCTGCATTTATTTTTCCTCTTTTTTTAATTCTCTTCACTCTGAATATTTATCCCAGAGACTGATCTAACGATGCAAAATAGAATTATCATTTCAATAGTCATTCAATGACAATTCATCAATCAGAATTTAATTCTCCAAAGAGACTTAATTATTTTAAATTATGTTTTTCATTTATTGGGACTCTGGAATATCTTTGGGTCACTTGTTTTCGTGCTATTCAGTCGAAATATACCTGCGACTTAATTCCTTTGTGTTCACCCCTCCTTCTGGGCAAATAATTTTCAAAACAGTCCTCAAGAAGGTGAGTGGGACGCAAGTATACACTCGCGAATCCTCTTGTGTGATTTTCAGTCAGTTTGTAAACAGTCGTTGTAGAATCAACTGAGAAAATTATTTGAAACTCTTGGAATTATTGTGTTTGCTTCAGTTCCATGGTAAATTGTGCTATTTGATTGTAATGAACACAATTCATGTCCTCCATGAGTGATTTATCGAGAGAATTGAGTAAAACTCGGTCATTGGAGAACTTTATTGAATCATATTTTCCAGTGACATTATTCGAATTCTTTAGTTCTTTTTTTTTTATAACATACTGGTGTTAAATTCCATGCAACGTGGCACGTGGATTATTTTCGTGTTTTCCACTTTTTCCTTTGTTATTTCAGTTTTTTTGCCTCAAACTTGCAGGTGATCCAGCGATCACCTTTCTGTCCTCAGTCCAGTGGTTTTGCTTTTGAAAAACAACGCAGTATAATAGTAGTATCTAATAACGAAGGACAGCGTAGGAAGAATCATCCGTGATAGTTTATTTAAATTTTTTTTGCACTCTATTCCAGTAGATATATTGATTTTCAATCAATTTTTTTTCCACTCAAATTCATTCCACCGTGGAACCCACGATCTTTTGCGGTTTTCCATTTAGTATTGATCGGTATTTCAATATGTGTATTTTTATCTCCAGTTACTGTGTGTAATTTATAGCTTCCGTTTTGACGGAAATCATAGTTACTTGTTATTAATAAAATTAATGACACACATTGGTCCAACTGATTAATCGATATTCAGGTTTTGAATTTAGCAGAAAAAAATAGAAGAGAAAGTGGATATTTAATTAAAATGCTTCGAATTATTTTTCAGGATAAATTCGAGAATAATTGATACAACAAGAAAGTGAGAATGAAGATGTCTTATACAAATCGATTTCCACCAACCCAGCATACAAGTTATCGCAGTAGCTGGGGCCCATCCTCAGTCTCTCCATTTTCACGTGCTGATATACCACGTCCCTCACCGGAGGAGGAGAAATTCCAGTTTTATCATGAACGCCTCCATTCAGCCCAAAGCCGTCAGCTCATACCGCTGCAGGAGGATTTGGCCGATTGGATCAACAAAACGATAAGTAAGTAATACGTATCACATTATACACATCTTTACTTTCTTCATACATCAAAGTTTGAATGTGTATTAAACTTGAAGCGGTGTCTTGGCACGCGATTTTCTCCCTCAAAAATAACGGCCTTCATTTCGGTGATTTATGTCCAGGATTTTTATCACCCAATTGCTCATAAATCTGAAGAATATATTGGAGATTAATCGTGTTAATAAGAGAAGATGCATTTTAAAAAAAATACGATAATTTTGTTTCAGATTATTATTACCATTGTTGAAGATTCCAGTGTGTTACACAAAAATTTCAATGCATATTCGTGACGTAACCGAGTGCAATTGGTATCAGGCGATCATTGGAGTCGTGTCTACCGTGCCTAGCGTGCTCCATTCACTCTCTTCTCTTGTCTCTTCATATCCTCAATTCATTTTTATTATTTCCCTCTCTTCATTCTCCTTTCTTCTCGTTTCACCAGGCCTCTGACTTTGCCTCGTGTTTCATTCAATACACGTCGTGCGCCATTCACTGCGCATCTAATAAACCTTTTCTCTCATCCTCCAGGCAGTGTTTAACTCCACCAAGAGGGCCACACAATGATTCCAGGCAAAACTTCCTCCCCAAGCCCTACTTGTCATTCGAAACATTTAAAAATACATATTAATCATTTCTCATAATGAGAGAGAAAGGAAAAATAAGTTTAAAATAAAAATCATATATTTTTTCGAGGTGATATTCAGTCAAGAATGTTCTGGATGATGCCAGATGTGTTATACACTCTCATTTTAAACAAAATTGTCGTGTGTATAACGTGAATACTGATGCATCAAACCACACAAAGATGGGACATGTGTTTCAACGTGGGAAAGGATACCCATAACATTTGCGCATCCGTTTACCACTTCGTATTACCGAATTATGCTTTTTCAGCAATACACGATATTCCCATGACAATAAAATTTAAGGGAAATTAATTTAAAAGCAGTTGAGCTTGTTTTTATACTCACAATGTGATTTCTCCATTAAAATCTCATTTCTATCTTCACGAATCCTTTATTTTTTGTGGTGAGAAATTTGCAAAAAAAAAAAAAGAGTTGGGGAGGTGCACACAGCAAAGGGTGCAATTAAGACTCGATATCGTGAGTCAAGTCTCGTGACTTGAGAATAAAGTTTAAAGGAAAATGCAGTGTATAGATATATATATATTGCAGGGAGTGCATTGTGAAAAAAAGGGTAAAGTAAAACAAAGTTGTAATACGAACCGGCTCAGCTGGTAGACGCTGAGGCCTTGTGTGGCTCATAGTACTAGGTGAAACTGTGCTATCGAGTTATTGGGTTACTCGTGAATTCCGGGAAAAAGCTGGTAGTCGATAGAACAAGTTTAATTCCTTTTATTTTCAGGATATTAACATTATTCTTCATCATTAAGGTGTTTTTTTAATCCCTCATAATGAAAATCAATTACGTGAGTTGCCTTTGGATCTTCTTTTCACTTCATCAAGCTCTGAATTATTCGAATAAGAAATATGAATTATCAATTGCCTCTTTTTTTTACAGATGATTGCGCAAATGATAATTTTAATTCCTCTCGCAAAGATTCCAGATAAGGAGATACCCCTGCAACATCATTACGAGATCCAGAGAAGAGCATACAAATTGTGTTTACCTTGTGCTGAATCCTTTGGAGAAAAATAATCAAGAGTATCTCATTGACATGAAGTGTAAATTGACTTGTTAATTGGGGGTACTTGTATTATATTGGCCGACCTCGATGGCTGGCTATCTCTCGACTATGCGTGTAAAACGTGATCCTGCCACTGTTGGGACCACCCTGTAGTTTATTACGAAACTCAGAATGTATCGAAGCCACCGTAAATGTCTTTATCAAGGTAAACTGGATGCTACATTGCCTGATTAATCTCGGAGAATTCGGGCAGAGTGCTTATCTTGGATGAAAAAAAATATGAAGAAATACAGGACGAGGGTGAAAACGAGATTTATCATTTGAATTATGGAATTGAGTATCTGAGATTTAAAGAAATGAGGATAGATTGAGATGGAAAGTATCTCAATGCTGGGCTCATTGTGTTAAAGGCTCTTTAACGCAAAGTACATTCACGCTGTGGCATTCGGTTCCTTTGTCAGGACATACGAGATCCGATAGTGAGATTGTGTGTGGTTGAGAGGGCGAGTTTAGATGCGAAAAGAAAAGACACTGCTTCCCATTGTGCTTCCTGGGTCAAAGACTCCCGGTTACACGTTCACCATTCGCCGATCGTGAGAAATTCGATTCGCTTTGCCCATTATCTTACCGAGTCAGTATGGGACAATCGTGATAATTCCACAATACTCTTGTACATTGTTATTCTAACTTCAATTAGATGATTTATTAGCATATTATATTTTTGCATATCTTATTTTGCATCAATTTCTCATGAAAATTAGTCTATTTATAATTGTAGAATAATTGATTCTCATGTTGCAGATGATTATTTTTGTAAAATTCATAAGAAATTGATGCATCGAAATTGACAAAATCCATGACGTTTGATGCGACACGGAAATCCTACGCTTCTTGTCCTCGTGCGTCCCTTCACAATGCACTTGGCTCGTTCCTCTGACTCACCGGATGTCAGTCCGGCCCACCCCGGTTAGTTTCCTTCACTCGTCATCGCCGCATGCCCTCCCCTCACTCATACCTTCCCTCTCTCTACGTGCAGAGAGAAGTAAGAAGAATAATATTAACTTTATTAGACATAAATTAACATTGCCAACTTTGTATTCGTCAGGGTGAAACATGGGCACGACCCTTTACGCTTGGTTTTTCTTTTTCTTCATTGTTGAAAAGTTACGAAGTAGCTTGGCATGTCATGGATTATCGATAAAGCGTGACTTATTTCCTCTATCCTTCATGCTCCATGACTTTATTCATTTTAAATTCAAGATTTAACCTGTTCAAGCAGATGGCAGCAATTATCTAGCATTTTGGAGTTGAATTGATTGGGAAATATTTCGGGGAGTTTCTTTCTGTCTCCTGAATACAGGAAGTCACTCTGTCCTATTGTATTTCTCCTTCTGTCCCGATTCCTCAACTCCTTCACGACGTTACCTTCGTGATTTATTAGACAGTCATCAGGTATCTCCTTCCATGTCTCTATTCATGCGCAGTGCCGGAATTCAATGGACGGTGATCGATTATCGATGTCCCTCATGTACCATGTATCAGCGTGTGCTGCAGAGTGTCCAGGGTAACAAGGCTCTTGTCATTGTTAGAAGTGATTTTATTCTTTTTTTCAATCCCCATTGTTTCATTTTCTGCTTAACTACTGGGGAAATCTGTTGGAAGCCCTTTTTTTTCCTCTCATTGAAGAAAATCGCTTACACTTGCACAATTTTTCTTGTTATTTCCTTGAACATGGGCTTGTAGACTTCTCAGGATCATTTCTCACGTGACCGTGCTGCTTTTGGCGCGACTCCAACATCGGAAATAAACTCCTCAAGTCAAAAGAATATAAAAGTATTGTAGAGCTGAAGAAGGAAGTTGAATTAAAAGAAATTTGTTAAATTTTCATTAGAAATTTTAAATTACTTTCTTAATGAAGCAAAAAGGAACTATTCGACTCACTGAATTCTTCTCTCTTGTCCAAAAATTAATTAAATTCAAATTTTTTCTCATGAGTTAGAATAAATTTGATAATTTACAAAGTGTGCGTCTGGAGGATTTTTCTCAACATGGCTTTATCCACTTGAGAGAGAGAGACTTTAAAAACACCTCTTGACACAACGTGATCTCCGGTAAATCGTTGAAAGTGTATAAACGTTGTATACACACTGTCACCATAGATGTACACTAGTTCCGGGTGACCGAGATCAACTCAAAAACATTTCTATTGCAATTTAAATCCTTCAATATTATTTTCTCTTTCTTAGTTCCATTTCATCAGCAATGAGGCACTGCAAGGAATAATTTATCAAGTAAAACTGCATATATTTTCTGACATTAACCGCGCCTTTAATGTTTCACTATCTGTTCCATTACCTTTTATTAATGCGAGTATTGCAATGGACACAACGTATCTTTTAATCCACTTTGAAAATCAAGAAGCGTCCTCGTGCCATGTACTCGTACATGCACAGGCCTAACTCTGCAATTGTTATACAATCGTGAATTCCCTTCGGAGAACAAAGCAGAGCAATTACAAGGTACAAACATTGATAATCCTTTTTTTTTTTTCATTTATTTTCTTTTCATTCTCATTTGTTCGTTTCTTTTCATCTTGGCTCTAGCTCTTTGTTTTGGTTTTATTCCGGTGCTCTTTATTCTTCCATTCCTTTACTGGAAGACACGTGATGAGCTTCGATGATTTTTACTCGACCCCGTTGGACCAACTCCGGACTCTTTCAGCCCTCCATTGTTGTCCTCTCGATTCTCCTGAGTCACGAATCATGAAATGCATTCCTCATTACCATTCTGGATCTCTTGGAGTATCCGAATCAGTCTAGTTCCTATTGTGATGGAATATTAGTTCTGATTCTGTAAATTATGAAAATCAAGAGAAATACAAGAGTTACAATTTTTTTGCAGAATTATTTTTTTTTAATTTTCCAAAAATCACAAAAGAATACTTCTGACCCATGATTTACGCCTAAAATTTCCTCAGCTTCTCAATGGAATCATCAGAAAGTCTCCATCTCGAACTGATTTCAAGGGATTCCCATAATGCAACATCATTGAATGGAAAACAAATGAGGGAACTTATTATCGAAAGACTCCCACACATGACTGATCACTGAAAATTTCACGAATCGGCTCAGTGAACCGACAATGTATCCCGAAAAAGGTTCTCTATAATGTAACAAAGTTCTTCGACAAAGGCGGGTCCTCATTGTCACGACGACAATGCTCACTGTTCATTGGAGTTGTCTAACCAGAGGAGTGACATCCGGGGTCATTAACCCTCTCCAATATCATTTATTTCAGGGTTCTTTTTGTTTCCATTTCTCTTAATAACAATAATGAGAATAATCATAGAATCGTGACGATGACTTGCATAAGATTTGATTTCCAGCATCACCGATTAGTTCTGAGTCATTTTCCATGCACAACAGACATAATAAATGATTATATTCTTTTATTTTCAGATGTGGATCACATTACTGTTGAGAATTTCTTCGATGTATTGGATAATGGAGTGATAGTCTGTCGTTTGGCACGTGTTATCCAGGAAAAGGCTCGTACTGCTGTTGATGCAGGTCGTGCCAAAGGGGTGAGTGAATGAGAAACTCAATTTCTTCATAATCCAAAGTGTTTTGTTTTGCAAAGAGCAAGAGTTGAATTTTGTCATTAACAATTACCGTAATTTCACCACCTATGATTTTCGAGTGATCAGTTGAGTCTCCTGCACGCGATCAACTTGTTGCATTTCAAACAAAACATTGTGTGAGCCTCGAGGCTAAATTGGTGAGTTTAATTGGTCGGTGTTTGCTTTATGTTTTATGGTGTCATCCAGCCGGTACCAGTTATACGTGGGAGATGCTGGGAGAATGCCGCCAGACGCAGTTTTTTCTCCAGAGACAACATGGAGAATTTCATACAATTCTGCAGACGTCTTGGTGTACATGAAAATTTGTTATTCGAGAGCGATGATCTTGGTAAAGGATAAAATCATTTGAGTTTTATTATAAAGCCTCTGAATCAATAATTATTTTTATAAAGATTGACATATTATGGTCTCGCAGCACGTCAGCTTCGTTTGATTGAGTTCAAATGTCGGTGACTGTAATTCAGACCTGACTGGTCATCTCTTTAAGCGTAATAACCGACAGAGGCCTTTACACTCAGTCAATTGTGGGAAATTTACTTATCAGCGATGACCGGAATAATAGTAGCATAAGTTAAATCACAATTTTTTACGTAATTCTAAAACTCATGTTTCAGTGCTCCATGGACAGCCACGTAATGTGGTACTGTGTCTACTGGAAGTTGCTCGATTAGCAGCAAGATACTCTTTGGAGCCGCCTGGACTCGTTCAGCTTGAACGTGAGATAGAAGCTGAACAGGAGAGAGATTTACACTGCATGTCTGACAGTGGTATATCACATAGCAGTCTTGTTTCTTGGCAATTTCAGCCTCCCTCGCCCACGCCATCACCCAGACCTCAAAATGAGAAGATGAAACACAGCAGGTTTGTTTTCACCACAAAGCAAAGTTATGCACGACAACTCTCCATTAATTATTTATTCGTCTTCTCATTAAAGTTCGGCATCAGAAGTCACTGCCACACGCTGGCTCGATCCATCACCAACAACACCCGATGGACCTGAAATGCGCAGATCTGTCAGTGACAATGGACCAACTGGAAGCGATGGTGTACCGAGTGATACGACGGAAGATGACTGGTCACGTGGCAGTGCTGAGGATCCGGATGAGGTGTCACCCTCGAGTTCACCGTCACCCGCAGAGCCACCGGAACACGTTGGACCAGTTACTGAACTCGATCGAAAGGTATTTTTTATAGGCTCCTGCATTAAACATAAACTTTCGTTAAAATTATTCATATCGAGACATTGGAGCATCACTTCAGTAGTCCCATTAACTATACATCAGGGTGACACTGAATTTTTAATTCACATTCTGCTTCAATGTTGACTTTATCATCGTGACCTGGTTTCATTTTGGCCTGAAAGGCCTTTTTTGAAATTTATCTCTCCGAATTTTGAAAGGTGAAATGAGGGAAATAATGTTCTTTCAGGTACGACGTGTAGCAGAACAAGTTCAAAGGCTCTGCCAGTGTTCATCCGAGAAATGCTCGAGATTGAAAGTGAGGAAAGTTGGAGAGGGACGATATCACATTGCTGGTCGCAATGTCTTCATTAGGGTAAAGCCCTCTTTATTCTAAAAAAGCTCTGCATTTATTTCTCCTCGTTCTCATTCTCCTTTTTTTTCTCTCTCATCTCCGTTATTTTTACATTCTCAAACTCTGCCACTGCTAATGACCTCTTTCTCACAATTGTTTTTTCATCACTCTCTCGCTTGTTCGCAGCTTCTGAAGGGGAGACACATGATGGTGAGGGTTGGCGGAGGCTGGGACACCCTGGAGCACTTCTTGTCGAGGCACGATCCATGTCAGGTGAGGGTCCTCAGCCGTGAGAGTACACCACCACCTCACAACAGTGTCAAACACCCAAGCTTCCTTCACATTCGAGCAAAGTATCGGAGTCCACCGTCCGAGCCATTATCTGGCCGCTAATACAATAAAATTTTCAGTCATCCCCACGTATTCACCGTAATACTCAATGCACAGTGCCTAGATTGTGGGAATTAAGGAATAGATATCATAAAAAATACAATAATTGAACAACAAAAAAGTAAACTATTCAGGTTGACAAAAAAAAAAAAATCACGTCGTTCACAATGACAATTATATATTTCCTTATATGAAAATTATGAATTGTGAACGATTTATCATTGCATATTAATAATATTACACTATGCTGTAATTATTTTTTCATAGCATCAGGTTAATGAAGATTCATTCAGCACTATTGATATTTGTTGAATGCAAAGATAATAGAGATTATCTAACAATTTTTCTACCATATTTTCGATAATAATATATTTAATCCAAACAATAATGCTCACGTGTCTTATATGACGTTTTCAATATGAATATCTAAGCATTCTTCAAGAAATTATCGAATTTATTGCACGGGTTTTATATTAATGTAATAATGCAGTCGCCAAGTTTTTGAGTAATTAGAATATACTGAAAAAATTATTATTTTTTTTATGATGAAATGGAGCGAATTAGTGAATGCATTCGTCTCTATTTCATCAAATTTTTCTTTTGCATTGACTCTGAAACTTGGCATCTGTAGTAGCCTACAGAAAATTAAAATTTCCAAACGCACGTAATGCAATATGCAATCACCAATCAAGATAATCAATGATTGCACTCAATTAATATTAAAAAATCTGCTCTATTACCATATACATGGTAGATATGGTACAATGAAGTAGAAATAATTGGTAAATTTTTTCTATAATATATAGAAAGAGAGGAGCTCGATCACGTTAAAAAATCCTTTGCACTTAATTAGCACGCAGTTATTGAAATTAGTGAAGTAATGACACTACTGCCTCAAAACACAAGAGAATAAATTATATTGGCTCAGTATTGTAATAATTAATACGTTTTGTATTTTTATATAAACAATTAGAATAGCATTTCTAAAATGTATGAAGAGATGAGTGAAAAGAAAATTTAGTGGATCTAGTGGTATAATCATTGAATTTTTCAGAAATGCAAAGGAAGCTTTTGTAAGGGAATACCAAAGCAAAGGAATACGCGACGAGTTGTGTCAGCACGTTGAGGCTAATTTACATTACATTAGAATTACTTTAAAAGTGAACAAAATTATTTGTTATTCCAACATTGGCTGTATATTGGTAATCCGAAATTTATTAAGGAAGGATTAGTATATAAATATTAATTTATATAATGTTTTTTTTTTTCTGGCAATCAGGACAGTTTGAATTTTGTTATTTTTTTTTATCTCAAATTTTTTTTTTTTGGATTACAAGACTGTAATTATATTTTTTTTCTCATGTCCTGAGAGTTCGAATGATTTCGCCATAACATTACCAGCTAGATTTGTTAATGCGTACGAAGTTAATGATAGAAATCATTTTTGTTTAAGTAAGAGGTACCTGTTTGTCTGGAACATGGGAGTAATCGGTTGTACCGATATTTACATTTTTTTCTGTTTTGCCTAAATTCATTAATTGCGCCTGTAGATTGTAATGATTTAGGGCAATTTGTTAGCAGTATTTGAGTTAGTCAACGTAATACAAGAGAATAAAAAATGAAATAAATTACATTTTTTACATAAAATAATAACAGAATTGCAAGTCCATTGACTTGGCAATAATTGAATAAATTAATTATTCTCATTTCCCTTTGATAATTACGATTTAACAGTTGAATTTAGGTTTAACTTTCAATTGTTATTTTTTGTTGAGTAATAAAATGTTTAATTGCAAGTATTATTTATGGAATATTTTTTATTAAAGACCTCTTTATATTAATCTAAATACATTTCGATGTAGTTTTAAAGAGAGCACTTACAAATTTATAAATTAAATCATGGAACACAATTATAAGTATTAAAGTTTGGTTTATGAAGTTTCTATGATTAATAATAAAAAAAAAAAATTAAAGTATACCGTTCAATGGCACGCATGTTAATGTGAATAACGACTTAATTAATAAATGCATAATATTTGAAAATATTAATTGTGTCAAATGCGATGAATCGCTGGTCTTTTTAAAAAAATACTAGAAAAAAATACTAATGTCCACATCGTAGAACGTAAAATTCATGAAATTGGAAGATAAATGTCAATTACCCTTATTGCTATTTATTTTTTCTTGCTTTTCCCCAGAGTCAACATGTGGTGCTGTGTCTGTTGAGCGATTTGTGTTTTCCGGCGATTGAACTCAACGATATCGTCCTCCAGTTTTTTCCGACTCTCCTCCAACTTTTTCTTTTCTTCCATATGATCCTTCCTCAGTTTATCAAACTTGTTGTGCAGCTGAAAGAATATAATTCACTTTAGATTGAGAAAAAAAGAACATAGTCTCACGATTTTACCTCTTTTTCAGCTTCCTTCAATTCTGCCTCTTTCTCCTTGACTCTTGCGACAAACATTTGTCTCATTTCATCCTCTTTCTGCTGAAGTTCCTGCAGATGAGTTGTTCTCTTAGCTTCACATGTCTGTTGGAAGCTGACCGGTTTATTTTCACTGTCCACATCACTGAATCCCATCTGCTCCAATCGTTTCTTACGATAGAGCTCATAATGACGACAGTGCGTTTTTTCTCTCATGTCTTCCATATTTGTTCTAATCAACATTTCCCGTAATTTAACAAAATCACAGTGTGATTCATTCTCCACTTGAACTGTGCCCCATGGATATTGACGTGAGCGCATCATTTTATTACCAACTCGTACGAAATCAGTGCTTCCAACAACGGCAAACGGTACGTGAGCGTTCATCGATGAATTTATGTCTACTACACTCTCATCATCGACTGGAAATTGATAGATGTTGACCCCATTATTCTGGAGTTCAGACATTATTTTGCTCTGAAAATTCACTTTAATTAATATCGTACTCTCCAATTATTTATGAATCGTAATTTCTTCTTTTCTCTCATAATTACCTTAAATTTCTGAAGTTCAGTCTTTGATATGGTGTCAGCTTTAGCAATAATTGGAATAATATTAACTTTAGTGTCAATTTTCTTCATGCAAACGAGATCAATAGATTTCAATCTGTAATAAAACGATAAAATAATAAATAAACAAGAGAAATTTCAAATTAAGTGTTAATTAAATGGATCTGGAGACAAAACTCACCCATGACCAGTGGGACAAATAAAATACAAGCACACATGTATTCTCGTGTCATGATAAGTAGCCAATGATCTCTTGATCTTAAGTTCTTCCTGAAGATAAGCCTCAAACTGTGCATCAATATAATCAACAACAGACTTGAAGCTGTCCTCTTTATTAATCTGATCGCCATAGCCAACGGTATCAACAATAGCCAATTTCAATCTGACATTGCTCTCTTGAAGCTCATAAGTATGAGCTTTTAGCTTGACAGCAGGTAAATTGTGTGGGCTCGGATTTGACTCGAAACTTGTATTAAACAAGGAATCCATGAGTGTCGATTTCCCCAATCCAGTTTCACCTGCACAAGAAAAATATGAAAAAAAAATATTGTATCCTCAAGGTTTCCCAGTGTCATTCAATCCCCAATGACTCACCGATACACAATATATTGAACACGAATCCATTCTGCACTGATTTATTGACCAATTGATCTGGAAGACTGTCAAATCCAACGTGTCCAGCTAATTTCAGATTTCTCATGTTTGCCTCAAACTGAAAGGAAAAAAATAGAGAATCCAGTAATTATTTATTTTCGTACTTTGAGTACGAAAGAACGGTATTATGCTCCGTAAATGGAACACCGGGATTATCAAACTGACAGGAAGCGAACCAACGCCCCATTGAATTCTTCATAATTCCCAAAATTCATTGATTACCACAAAATTAAATCAATCCATCCCACTCTCTAAATCTCGATGATTCAATTCTTCATCAAGGTCAGGATGAATCCCGAGTATTTAATATGTTTATTTGCATATTTTCTTTACTCACCTTAGCACGCTCAACATCAACCGCCGCCATCTTGAATTAACTGAAGTACTGCCGAGGGGAACGGAGGGGAGGAATGCTTATATCGACAGTAGACGTCTCTGACCCCTCAGTCGCTTACAGCATTCCGGAGAGCACACGTCGATGAAGCCAAGTGCTCTTTCAACAATACTAACTCTCAAACATTATGATCATTGTTTATTTAAAGTACTTTACAATACAGTAGTCACTCCATTAGCTAATTAACTAATTTTTTTCAATTTTTTAAAACAAGTTTTATGTTTACGTTTCCCTCAGCACTAGAGTCTCATAAAACTGTGGTAAACTCATGAGAATAAACTTATCCTCAACTTTAATATTTATATTTAATTATCAAGGATAAAAGTAATGGAACTTTTTAAATTAACTCAATTTCAAGATTATTACATTGTTTTTAATGAATTAAAGTAAAAGTCGATAACTGAGTTTATCTTGCACCGATAAATTACCGAGGAAAGAAAACCCAAACAAATTTACGGAATTAAAGAAAAAAAAAGTGGTATAATTAATTTTCTATTTAATTTTCATGGTCATGATTTCTGGGGAATGAAGCGTATGCTAATGAATCAGAATAAATTGTTACTTTAAGAAAAACAAATGAATAAATAGAAGAACAGAGAATGAGGTTGATGCGGCGTCCGCTATTGGCTGTTGGTGGCGCTAGGGTATTCGGCGGCGGTGAGTGCAGTGATATACTCAACTAGGGACTTTGCTCCCGTAATACTGTCAGAACCCTCATAACAGTGTCCACTTTCTAACATGGCAGATCAATTTGTGTTGTATTATCATGTGACGGGAAGAGTTACGCGTTAATAATACGATTTGTGGATTGTTAATTGACGTAATAGTATCAAATAAAGTGTTTGTATACGCAAATCGTGAAAAGTGAGTTTAATAATGGCGGACATCAAAAGTCCACCGTTCAGTGAGATAAAGAGACCGGAGGAGGTGGTGGCGATGGCGATGAACGACAGCCTCAAATTCGCCGTGTTGATCGGCTTAATCGAGGTTGGACAGGTGTCCAATCGTGAGGTAGTCAACACCGTTCTTCATCTGGTGAGTTCTTGTAAATGCCTTTCAAGAAGAATGATTATTATCTTTACAGCTCTGGAAATAAATGCGACAAATTCCCTACGTGCCAATGAATTTTTTATTATCTCTGAAATATTTTTCATTATTTCAATGAAAAGTGGTCTCTCTCGTGTGTGTTTGTCCTTGGCGGCTTTCTTGACACTGAGAACTGTCAAAATGTTTGAGTTTACGAGAGTTAATGAAAGATGCATGATATTCATGACACTATCATAGGTACGAAATTATCGACCTCGTGGCTAACAATTTCAACGTGTAAGGAAGTTGTTACAGACTGCGTGATTGTCTTTCGAAACTCATTAAATTTGTTGAGTCTCTTGTAATTATTGAGGCGGGATAAACTTCTTTTTTTTTCTTCATTTCTCTTTTGTTGGAGAGTTTTTTAATTAGGTTATGGAACTTGATGTTCAATGTTTCGCTTTATTTTTTGTTTGTAGAGTACGTGTCAGCAAATTCCGGGGATTATTATGAACCGTTGGAATTACTCCTCTTTTTTTTTTGCATTGAGTTAATGATTTATTTTTGGAGAGATAATGCTCGGGAGAAATGAATTTGTGTCAATGGAATTATGTAATATTTCTTAATTTCTCATGTTTCTTGGGGTGGAATGAGGATTACAGTATTGACTCAGTTGTGATATTTGTAATGACGTTTTTTTTTTCACGATTACACAATGTCCATGTGTACCGGTGAAGACGCCCCGTCATCATTTGACACGGCTCCTATCCCCTGCGAATCCTGTTTGGCCACTCACCACGCCTCATTCCCCCTTTTTTTTTTTATCCCTCCTTGTCTTTCACGAACGTTCCCCCACTATGCGTGACTCTCACCCACGCACTAATTCGCTTTTTCCCTCTACTTTTTTTCTTTTTTTTTCGAGCTACGTGTTTTTTTTCACCTCTACAAGTATCCGTGAACCCTCTGACAATGCAGCACCGTGTCTTATCATTTTTCTCTCTTGACGCGGTAAATTTCATTTACGAAAGTCTATTCTAAAAAAGCAATATTTCATACCGTGAAACTCTATCGATGCTCTTATCGCTATTTTTCAACATGACAATTCAAAGTGAAGACAGAAAAAAAATTCACTCTCCTTTATTCCTAGCTTTATGTATTTTATTGGAGTAATATAAACTCAGGGAAAGAAAATACTCATAAAAAAAAAGGATATTTCAACCAAACTTTTAGTATTTTTCGCGCAGAAAATTTGAAGGAAAAATAAACATTTCAATCCAGTATCTCTCCATTTCTCACCCTGGGAAAACTCTTCAATTTTCTCAGTGTCTTGAGGATGGGAAAAAATTGAGGCTTTTGTGCATGAATCCATACATAATTCTATCTAGCGAATCCGGAGAATATGAAAAAAAATTCCCGAGTTCAAACACGTGGAGATACTTAATCTTCGTGTATTCTCTTCTTTCTTCTCGTTTTTCTCATTCTCCCAGTGAGAAATCAAACGGGCAAACTGAACCACTTGTCTCTGCACCTCAGTTGTCTCTGCATTATTCACAAATACGTTGAATTTAACACCAGATGATATTCAGTCTCGCATAATTCAATGCTCTGTACTTTGCATAATTTGTCTATTCATCGTAGCTGAGGGGCAACGAGGTCCTCTCCCTGATATTGGCAATCCAGATGGGACGTGGTGTAAGTTCATGAGTGTCCTCTCTCGTCTCAGTGTACTGTTCCTCAAGTTGTCCTGGGGACAAGGCGTATTTCCCATCGGGATTTTGGTGGTGCATAAAACCCCTTAAGGGCGATGACGTGTGTTAGCTTTCACGTTACATCACGTTCCCCTTCTCTGTACTTTCTGGAGAAATTTCAAACCCTTTGGTATAGTGACACCAGCGCTGTGGTAAGTCACATGTTGGTGGATTCTAGAGTCGTGTAAGTTATCCTGAGGGGAATTGAAGCGAATCAATTGGTGGAGTGAGAATATCCTGGGAAAATAGTTATTTTTTGGGAAAGAAAATAAAATGGAATTTAAGTGATTTTGTCAATTGAATTTAGACATTAAAAAAAAATTATTCTACATTTTAATTATATTCAATATTCACTCTTTTTTCATTCTCCCGATAAGACTTCATGTATAATTCTATTGTCATCCTTGTTTATCGTCAAGAGTCCACTTTTGGGTTATGCAATGGCACTAAAACCACATTGGCATTAATAAACCGAGATACTCAATGTCATACAAAGCCCTCCCGTTCTCGTTTTCCCGTGTTAATGTTGTTTTAGTCACTTGTGCATTATTTCGAGATTGACGGCTTGAGGGGTGAAAAGCAGGGGGGGATGAAGAGGTGGAAGGGACTTCTCAACAGAGAGCTGAGTTGCATTTATAACCGAATCGTTTCACTTTAACGTCTCAAACTACAACCACACTTGATCGCTATTGTCTACCCGGCCTCTTGTACAGTGTCGAGACAATTGTACTGCGCACTCGTAAAAATATAATAATATCGAGGTAAAGAGGAATTTTATGGTGAGGATCTTTCGATTATTAAATTTTGAAACTTTTATGGATGAAAAAGAAAATAGAAGTGCGGTTTATTATGATTTTTTTGAGCCAAAATTTTTCGGAAAATCCCCGCATCTAAATGTCAATTCAACCAGGAGCACACTGGTAACGATAAATGTCCCACTCTATTGCACAATAGGAAAACGAGAGACTCGAAATGGCAACACACGAAAATACCGATAGCCTCCCCGATGCATGTGGCACACCTCAGTGCTTGTAATTAGTTTACTCTCTGTGTGGTTTAGGTACAGTTGGAGTTACGATATGACATCACTGATGTTATTATACAGGCATTTCTATTCCCTCTATTTTCCACTGTCAACTGACAATAGCTTTATTCATGCAGTACATGACAAAAGGAGGTGTTTTTTTTCTGGGATTATATTAATGGAATATAATAGGGGAGAATGTAGGAAAGAGTGAAAATTTTCATAGAATAAATTACGATTTGTGCAAACACGAATATGATACTTACTGCATCAGACCAGTTGAACCATGCTGTCTAATTCCTTCGGCAAATTTGTTTTCTCGTTAATCCTCATCCAGAAAAACACGAGCAGGACTCTCTGCTCTCTACATACTCAGCATTTTCCTCTTTTTTTTTTTTCATTTCTTTATTACCGGGGACTTCTTCATTTTCATCCTCTCTTCTCTCGCATCATTTTATTTTATTCCTCTCGCAGTAACATGAAGGTGTGTCTATAGTCATAGACGTTTTTTTTTTTGCCCCTTTTTATACACTTTTTTTTCCGTACTATCCTCGCCCATTTGCCCTAGCTTTTGCAATGGGATTACCAGTGGGATTTTAACGGATCCCACTGGACTTGCTCTCCTTCGTGCCCATGTGCATTTCATGTTAGTATGCATTTCGTGTATATACGCAGTTCTTGTGTACATGTAGACACAGACATCTTTTGTTTAAACTTCGTTACATTGTTGAAAGCCTTTTTACGGATTTTTTTCCTTCTCTCTCTCTCTATGTCTCTCCATTTGGTCATTGTTTTCCCGACTATTTTTCTTACTTATGTTCTTTTTTTCACTTCAATTTGTGGTATATCGTTATTTTTATCGTTGGATTACTCCAATGCGAGTAATTTCGAGGGAAATTCGAAGGTAAAATAGATTTTCTGGGAATTGAATTTTTAGAGCCGGAGAGAATATTTAGAATTTTCAAGTAAATCAGTTCTTTATTTTTTTATTTTTTAATGTATCTGAATGATTGCGGAAGTAGAAGTGACTCAGAAATTTCGTGTTGTTGTGACATAACTTTTTATTATTATTATTTTTTTCATTATTTTAATCCCGAATATTCGTAGATTTATTAATTTAACTAATGTACGAAATAATTCAAGCGAATAATTAAATGAATACTGAAATATCTGAATTCGTTGGATATTAAATGAACGTTATATTAATCTCTCAATTGATTTTTGCATTTGTAAATTGGTTAAACGCTGTTCATGACAGAATCGTTAACAATTTCCCTGAATTTCCATGAATACACAGTTCCTTTATTTATTTTTTCCATCAATCCAATTTATGTAGTGACTCTGCAGACTGAAAAAAAGAATAATAATTAATCATTGAATATTGGTACTCACGAACCAACGAAACTCAATGGAAATAAAACTTGAATATGACGAATAATTTGAAGTAAATAAACAAACAAATGGATGCAGTAATATGTATTTTTTTTTAAATTGCATTCTGAAAGAATTTAATTGATGAATTCTACTGGCTGCACTTGATTTCCGTAAATTAACAAATTAACAGAGTACTGCGAGTGAGATTGTACCTTCGGGGTGAACTTCAATGGAAAATCCAATAGATTGTACAATAATAGCCACTGGGATTGTGTAAACAAGCATTCGTTTTCAAATGCCTCAATGAATTCATTTCTCTCTCTCTTCCACACATGCTGAACGATTAGTGACTATTTTCTATTAGCTTCACGTGAGGTTTTTTCTACCATTCTCTAATTAACGTTGACTTCTCTGCAAATTAAGTATCTACAAATTCACCTTTTTTTATTCATTGAAAGAAGTCATTAGTGATCCACCAATTTCCATAAATTTTCCTCAAACGTTGTTAACATCAATGGAACGAACAGATTGATCTACGACCAGAGGAATTTTTTCATTCTCCATTCAGAGAGACGTAAGAAATTTATAATTCCAATAAAGGTATCCTCAAGAATCTCCAAGAATGAATGGATCCACCAAAACTTTTCAATTACTCTCACAATGTTCCATTCCACATCTTTTTCCACCCTTTTCTCCTGATGAAATACTTCAGCCAATGGTGAATTCCATGATTACGCTATTTTATCCATTTGATGTACATCCAAACGTCATTGCGTTTTGTTATAACACGACAATGGTAGGTGGCACGCGAGGCACGTTGGATCGATCGATCATTCAGAAGGCTCTCCCCCTCTCAAATGCGTTTCATGGTATCCTCCCTTCTCTCTTCATTTTCCTCCAGGGATTTATCGTCTAGCCAATGGTATTTTCGACTATTTATGCCATTCACCCCGTTTCACCCGAAAATGTATCGCTTTTCTCGAGTCTCCGTGTATGTCCAGCTATTTTTGGTGACAATTTCAGCCGCACTCGTAGCTGAAAATCTCCATGAGCAAATAGACATGTACATATCTCTGGTATGTTTTTTTTTTAACAAATTCATTTTATTTTATTCCATTTTTCGTTTCGCATATTTAGATACGTCAGGTCGTATACTCACACTGTCAAATGCTTTAGCTACTTTGTATGTGTGTTATGGGCTCTCGAACCGTGCTGACGTGAGTGTCATTCATGATTTATCGTTGCCATGTGATTTATATTTTTGTCGTATTTTTTTACTCTTCTTTTTCATCGTTCATATGAAGGGTCAGGTGGAGAGATGAAAAAGTCTTTGGAATTAGAAAATATGTAGATTGAGGAGAATTAACTTTCATTTCAGAAAGTGCAGGGGATAAAAATTTATGGATATGAGTCTTTTTTTTTTATTATTTTGAGCTGTAGAAAGATGAAGGCCATTTTATAACGTTCTTTTCTTTTTTCATTCGAGTTATGAAATGTTTCAGGAATTTCATTAAGACTTGTCGGTGCTTCATGTGACCTTTCGGGAAAACTAATTCTTTGGGTTTCCACTGGGGAAAACAAAATTCCTTTAATAACATTCTTCTTGAGAAGTTTTGCGGGTATTTTGTTTGTGACCAAAGGCAACAAACGTTTTTCGGTGATTCTATGGGCAGAAGAGACCTAACTAACCACGTACAACTTTGTACCTAACTCGATAAATTCATTGTGGCAATGCCAGCAGGCTTTCAGATAATCTACCATTTCTAGTTTCACAAAAACTTTATCTGCATATGTTGTAAACTCTGTTACAAACGTTTGCACAGGTCATTATTCTATGAAAATTACCTGCCATCAGAATTTCTCTTATCTTCCATTGATTTCAAAGGATTTCCATAATTATTCCTCATTTTTTTTTTAACCCAAATTAGAATTAATGAAAAAGTTTAACTCAAAGTTTTGAGGTGAGATATTTAATACGAGATTGGCATCTGTGTCGACTCTTTTTCACTCCCCGGAAATGAGTTTTCTTTAGTGCGCCACATCTGCGAAACTCGAGCGATTTCAACTTTATTATTTTTCTTTTCCATTTTTATCACTCCCTCTTCCTTCCAATTTTCCATTGAAAATAGTCTCTCACTCATCGCCAATTCTCCCCCGTCATGTATTTTCCGTTAAATTTATCGAATAAATAGAATACATTGTCTCCATAGAATTAACAAATACCGTATTTTCCGTAGAAATATAGAACAATTGCTTCACAAAATTATCATCTCGAAATATCTCGAGTGTAAACTCGTTATCGTTGCTGGCAGTGGGGATGAGTTAATCGCCGTAATCTCATATCAGCCGTGATATCCCACGAGCGTCGATACTTTAACGACCGTAAAATATGATTAAAATTAAACTAAATATCACGGTTTAATAGTAGAATGTTCTCCAACAAAATCACTCTTTTTATCAGTCATCCTCGATAAAAGAATCACGATAAAGACATCTGGCCAATGCAGTGTTGTCCCCGAGGATCGTAAGAATATCGAATGAAGCCCCATCACCCGTGCCCAGTAAATCCCAGAACCCGTCTGTGGATAAGAGTCCACAGGATGAGTAGAGGGTGAGTGCCAGGATTTAAATACCCCACTAAGTCAAGTCGTCGTCCTTCGACGAAGCCTCTCTCTGTGAGGGTCGCCGAGGGAAAATATCCGGCTGCTGAGTGCTCCTCTTGGGGCTTTTTCCACTCAGACACGTGGGATCTTTCCTTTTCAGAATCATTTCTTTCTCTCGTTCTCTCTCCATTTGGATCCATCGAATCCGACAGAGCCAGAGGGTGGAAAAAGGAGAATTATCGAGAGGCGAATTGGGAGAGAAAAATTCTTCTCCTTTTTCACTTTTATCTTGGTTGGAGAAATTGGAGGAATTAACAATAAAATAGGTTTGATTTTTCTTCGTAAATGTCAGTAGTTTCGTAGAAGCCAAACTCAGTATTTACTTGGGTTTTTGTTGGTACATACTGGATGCAATGCGGGCATCCAGACGTACAGAATCCGGCGTCTACTGACTTCCGGGATTTTTCAAACTATATAACCGTTTGGAAGCCGCACAGCGGTCTGAACGCTCGCCGGGGTTGAAACTAGAGGGAGAGAGAGGGAAGAGTTTGCTGGGTTCGAGGTTCAAGTAGAAAAAAGTCGATATTGGTCGGGCACACGCGGTTGGACCGATAAGTGCCTTCAACTTTTTTTTATTTCTACCACAGCCGTTCACGATTTTTCCATCTCCATTGTCTCCGCAATGATGATCAGTCTCATTACCATTCCGAGTGCATTCACAATTCCGGGGAAATCATGCAGGAGTAAATTGAAAATAATCAGTTCAATTATATTTTTTTTTTAGGGTAAAGGGTTTGAGGTAGAGATTTGAAAAAATTTGAGTATAAATGAGACATGCAGGAGCATCTTCTCAATTTTTTTGCAGATTCTTTTATCATGTGCTTCACCCTGACAAAAAAATCACGGATTATTTTAAGAGAATATGTTGAGTATTATTCCGAAAAATTTGATCGATGCTCTGCTGGTTTTATCCCCGGGGATTTCTGTCGTCTATGGCTGGAATAAATGATGGAATATCAGGGACACCGGACAGTGTAGCGTGAAATTTTCACGAGGTTTACTTTCCTCGAGTAGCAGGACCCAAGTAAGAAAGGACTCCGGATAAGGAAGCCCGGCTTATTCAAGGGGATTTCGTGGCAGTAGCAAGAAAGAGGCGTCTCAGAATCTATCCCTTTTCTCATGGAGTTTGTGGAAACTCGGCTTCTTACTCTCTTAAATTAAATCCGTTGTATCTATATATATATATGTGTATATAAAGTTCAGTGCCTCTACTGCGTCTGCTGATAAAGGACCCGTGCTATAGAAATGGAGGTCAGATAGGATAAAGGAACGTGTAAGCATTGAGGGCTTTAGAATTTATAAAATATGTATAACGTACTGTCTCGACTTTATCGACAATCATTTTTTTATGGTAGAATCTGACCTAAACTTTCCACAATAGAAGCAATGAAGACACTTTAACAATTACCTTTTCCCAGTAATGATTTCATTCTCAATGAAATGGAAAAAAATTGATATCGATATGAATCTCTCTTCTCTCGTTTCCAATTTCATCAAAAAATGTAAAGTATTCAGTTGCATTCATCAATCCTTTTATTTACCAGATTGAAAAAAAGAGCCTCAATGGAATATTCATTTGAATCCATTCAAATTTCCACAGCTCAGACATTCAAATATATGATCGATAAAAGCACACTCAATAGAATGTACATATCACTGAGAATTAATACGAGTATGAAAAATCTATCCTATTTTCAATGCATCTGTGCTCCCTTTGACTTTACACTCTCAATTAAAAAAAAAAGAGCATATTAATAACACAATAGGCTGTGAAAATTCGGTATGAATGGATTCATAACCCTTGAAAATTGCGATGAAAGCTGTTTTTATATTCAAAAAAATACCATTATTCACAACGTAATATGAGTCTGCTTGTATGTGTGTTGGCTTTTGTACTTCATTTTTGATGGTAAAAAATTGACTGGCCAGAGTAAACAGCGATTGAAACAATAACAAAAATAATGGAATGACGAGAATGAAAAGGAAACGAGGTAGGATAGAAAGGAATGACAATTGACTGAGAAAAGCTGAACTTTTCCCCTGGTTTCTCCCAAGAGCGTGTCTATGCAAACGATGCTGGTTGGCTTCAGCAAGAGAGTCTCCCCGGAGTATTAAAGTAGTGAGAGGTGTGCTTGCATTGACTCTTTAAACTCAAAACCTCCCTCACACCTTCAATATGCGTCCTCGCATTTGAATGCTCGGGATAAAGAAAATAACAATGAAGAAAATTGAAAAAAAAAAAACGTCATTGAAAAAAAGAAAATGAGACTTTTTCTTTAGAGTACACTTTTTTTTTTTTCTTCGCACCCACAAATTATCGATTCACGTCAATGCCTCTTACCGCCCTTCTCATTGTGGAATCAAGCATCGTAACGTGTTGCCATGAGAAATCAATTTACCAAACGGAAATTAATTTTTCACCCCCACTTTTATTTTATTAATAGCAATTTGAATGAGAGTTCAGGTGATTTTTATGAATAATTCGTAGTTGAATGTATTTAACATAAACCGGTGGGAGCTTCTTCGAAGTTTCTTCGGGGAGAATTGTGAATGAGAGAAGTGCCGGAATAACGAAGGGTTTTATTGAATAACTAACAATCTCGTAGTTGGATTCTCTGATGGAGGATAATCGCTTTATGTCACTTTTCTCTATCTTCAAGCTCTCGTTATAGCATTTGAATGAATCCTTTACTCGTCTTCCTTGGTGCGTTAAGTCTTCAGTATTAACTCTTATTTTTTATTTTATTTTATTTTTTACAGTTACGTCTGTACTTATAAAGTTCAAATTGGCGAATTCTAATCCATTTGCGGGTGGGATTTTATTATCTAGAAAAATGAGAAAACAAAATTGGGTAGTATCGTGTGGATTAGTGGCGTATGACGGGGGATTTTCTCCAGTGGATTCAATCGATGCTCCAACTTCTTTCTCCCCATCCCACCCCTTTTTTTTTATTCACTCTGCCAAAATGTGCGGGATATTGCGAGACCGAAAAATGGGGTGTGCCCTCACCAATTGCTATTTCCCTCTCTCTCCTCTCGGAACGATGTAAAATTTCAATTTCAAAGGGGAAAAAAAAGAGTGAAATGTCGTAGGTTGTTGAGCGATTTAATATATGGATTCAGAGAGGCGAAAGAAATTGTGTATACTCAAATGATATTGCAAATTGTTGCGTATGTAGAATTACCCTCGGTATCTTTTTTATCGATTTTCCTTAACCTTTTTCGCATGCATCACATCGGTGCTTTAAATCTCATTTCATAAATTGGATTGAAATGACAGATTTTCACTGGGTAATGAAGTTTTCATCCTGATTCCATCATTTCCCCGTAGAATTATTTATTTCTCACCGCAAATACCTGAGAAAATCTATCTTGAATTGATGAGAATAAAGATGCTTTTGAATTAAAAAAAATGAAAAAAAATGATATTTCACATCTATTCACGTCATAATGTTACGGATAAATATATTGTCTCTCTGGTATCCCTTTATAAACGTTCAATAACGAGTATTTTGCCTGGAAAATCCCTATGTAAGCTTTAATGCTCTTACTCTCTCGCTCTACGGTGATACTGGTGCGTAATAACGTTGCCCGGTATATCGAGAGGATCGATCCGGTTACATAGTCATATTACTTTACAGCCTTATTTCGTTCCAGTTGCTCTCGATAGGGGAAAGGTGGTGGGAATAATACGTGGCCATTGCCTCATAGATGTGCTGCTTTTCCCCTCGACCATTGTTGAGCTCTTCTCGATTCAATAACAGAATGAAAAAAAAAAAGGGATAATCCAACTATCGCGCCTTCGTGTTTCATTGCAGGAAAAAATTGAGAACGAACAGATAATATAATTATTTCACTTTTCCTAAAAAATTATGGAATATTCCCAGGATATTCAGTTGTAGTAGTATTTATTCTCCATTTTCCCCATTTACTCTTCTCTCCGTTTCGCCTCTCACGTACATACACTAAATCATAAGATACAGAGTATCATGGTTCCTCAGTGAGCAAACAGCAAACAGAGAATACGTCGTCTCGCGCACGATTTCCCTTTGAATATGTCTGCACTGTATTCTTCCTGTATAAGAGCGTATTCTACGAGGATTTTCCGAGAAAATGGAGACAAAAAATAAACAGGATAAAGCTTTGAAAATACGTTGCATTGAGGCTATTATTATTGAGAATACTTTACTGTGAAGAAGCAAGAGTAATCTTCAACTGTCGAAGATTACAACTTGTGGAAAAAGAAGCCGATGTATCGATTTTGTCGCTTCTCAAGAGTCTCGATAACTCGAGACACTTTCATTGTTCCCTATATATTTCAGAAGATCAGTTGTGAGATGATCCACGTTAAGTACAGTAAAACGACCGCACACTATCAACTTTTACACTCACATTTTCATTATTATCTATTTCTCCTGTCAAGGTCTAGTGAATTCTCTCTTTCTCATTCTATCTATGTGTGAGAATCATTTTTTTTCTTCGCCTCTCAACACTTTATTATTTTTCTTATCAATAAAATGTCTTACGCGATTTCTTGAAAATGGGATTTTCAGGAGAGAGATGAAATACTACTGGTGGATGAAATTCAATAAAAAAAATGTCAGTGTATTTTTGATATAGACGAAAATCCCACGATTCCGGGTTATACACCAAGAGGGGATTCTGTAACACTTGATCAATAATATGAAGAGTGTAAAAGGCGAGAGGAGAAAATTCTGAGAGAAAACATTTCTTGAAGTAGAGTATTTGGCAGTGAAACGTGTTAGCAGATGGATTTTACAACGTTGCAGAGAGATTTTTCGACATTCTATCTTTTACTTTTTGAAAAATAAATAAGCATCAGAGAAGGTTGGAGAAGATTCTTACGTTGGTATAAAAATTCTTTAAAGGATCACTCGTAGTTCATGGCCTCGTCAACTTTATCGAGTTTTAACCGGCAACGCAGTTTCCGAGGACGAATCAGTCAACAGGAAATGGTGGAATGATCGGATTTGTCGTTGAACAGCTAAAGGTTTAGGAATTTACGATGTATACTCTTGTACCATTTTTTTTTTTCACTCAACTACAACTGCTTTTTCTTTCACTTTGACAACTTTCTGGTGCAGACAGGACTGTCTTTATCACGTAATAAATAAATATACATATATATTGTGGAAGTTTTTCATAGAAATCCTGGAAGACGTGATCTGAGGAACGAGAGAGTCGGCGTCTTATTCTTCCTTCCCGGATATCGACTCTGGATGATGAAAAGCCCGGGGCTGGTTTGCACCCGACCTAGCTCATTTGTAACTACGTAGGAAAGTGACTAAAAGCCACGTTATTTTCTTCCATGACCCACATTTATCCATTCATTAACAGTTAATTCCCAACTGACATATTTTCTTCATTATTTTACCTTCATTTTTCATGAAGACATCAATTCCATCATGAACTCATGGAGATGTTGAAGCAAAAATGTAATTGGAGCAAAGATCCATGATATTCCATCACCATGAACTGAGTAGATACATTATTCTGCTGACTTTGGCGTTTGATGTGAAGCCAAACGAATACCTCAACATTCTGCGGCTCCACTGCGGCATTAGTTTCTCATTATTGAGTTTCTGAAATAACTCGGGAACTATTGGATGCTCTTCTAGAATCACTTCAAGAGAGTGTCTCTGCATCTGAATGGAGCTGGAGCTTAAGTAGCCATTCAAGACATTGTGAGCTTCACATTTTGGGAATAATCAAGTTGTGTGAGAATTTCTAACGTTTACGAAGACGACAGAAGTTTCAATGGAACAGAGGATATTTTAATTCATTGAGCCAATGGACTTTTGATGCAGTAAACTTGAAACTGTTAAGCAGCTTTCATTATTGCAACATTCTCTCTTGTATTAATAGGTGCAAGTTTCAGTGTAACTTATCTTTCTTGTGAATGTTCTCGGGTTTTTGGGAAGCTTGTGCTATAATATTACAGTTTGTTGAAAAACAAGCTGAGAAAATCCACATTGTTTTTTGAAGACTAGAGTTCTGTATAAAAGTGGATTGGGGAAATGGAGAGAGACGAAGAGAGAGGAGAAGAAGGAGGATTTATAGTTGGGCTCTTGAACCTTCCAGAGAGCCAGAGCCTCGTAAAAGCTCCCCAAAGTACTGAAAATTATTACTCTCTACTTGAATTCGTTCTTGTGATTGATATAAAATCCCTTACGGGTAGAGATGGTTTATGAATGCGTTCTAATCGTTTTTAACGGAATGAAAGATAGCACTGTACCAGGAGAAATATCATGTCCATCACCTGAAGGCATTTGTTGTTTCGAGGACACTTGAAAGCATCCAAATGAAATCAGAGAGGTTCAACTGGAAATCCAGACAATTTTTTGCTTGAACTGCTGCCAAAACTTTTTCACTCTGCTGTCTTCTATTTCCAGCAGCAAAATCCTGCTGATTCAACTGGGGTCAATCCTCTGGTGGTCAGTACTATATAAGGTACTTAGTAGTGAGATTATGCACACAGGCTTCTTTGTCAATTTAAACTGGAAATTAATGGAAACTAGTATGAGGCAATCTAACTCAGAGAGATTCTGTAGTACAGTTTATGGATGTATAATTGCCTCTGAAATTTAGTTTAGAGATGGAAACTTAGAGATGAGTTTATCATTGGTACTCAAGTGCTCATGCGTGCTAAATGGATCTTCATTGCAACTTGAATCTTCTATGATTTGGACACTACAACATACGGAGTTCTCGACTTTGACATGAACAAGTCATTTGGATTCATTTTGATTATCGTTTAAATTTGAAGTGAAGTTTAATGGAAGTATGGAAATTTTCGTATTTCAATTTATGATTTCAAGGGGTATCGTGATGGTGTTGGTTCCTTGACAAGACAGTTTACCACAAGGGAATTGAATTCACTGGGAAAGGGCGAAGAGAGTGGACAAGGGTTCGCGTGATGGATAATACAAGATCCTAAGTGCTTGGAAATGTGAGGCCCTGATGGCGTCAAGCAGTGGAAAGCCACAGCCAACACATATTTGCACCCATTCTACTGTACTACCGTGACTAATAGTCTCCTGATGTTTGGTCTTCTCGACGTTTCACAATTCCATTGTACCGTGTTACGTTTCACAGAGATGAGGATTTTTGTGTGATCGATTGATGGAAAATTGCACGATTCACTTGGGGAATTCATCAGCTATGAATATCATTCGAGTTATTAGGTTCTTCGTAAAAGCTCATGAAAAATCTACTATCGAATATTGATTCTTCAAAGAGTCTTTACATTCAACTACCCACCATCGATCAGCTTCTAACGGCTTTCATATTTTATGCAGTCTCATCTCGGCCAGTTTTGACTTTAAAGATTGAAGGGATACGTAAATAGAAGAAGTTGGAAGAATTTTAGTACCAATTGCACGATCACGTTCTCAAGCGATGCAATTTATCCTGACACTGAGTTTGACAGTAATGGAAATGCTTCTCAAGGCTCTCCAATGTCCAGGTATGTATTTTTCCTTCAAGTGTCGCAGAAAATTCTCATGGATGTGCTAATGTATGAAAATGAATTTAGCACTCTGTGAAGCAACTGCTGATTGAGCTTTGATAGTTGTGTGAGTGTTCTTCATTCGATTAATTATTTTTCTTATTGCGGGATTATTTTCAAGTGACTGTAATGAGGTTTTAAAATTCTTTCCTTGACTCTTCTCTTCAGCACTCGTTGATGAAAACTTGAAGGGAAGAAAGTACACATTTACGGAGATATTCTTCCTTTCTGCAATTAATCTACTCGAGTGCTGCTTTTCTTTTTCATGTTTTCAAGGAGAATCGTGAGGTTTATTGAGAGAATGCTTCTGTATTCTTTGAATGTACATTCATCATATCTTTATTCTCACCGCACACGTTCAAGTTTCTTTTTTCCCTGGGATTCTCATGAAATTTGTTAAGAGACATTGGAGTGAATTCGTTTCTTATTCGTGAAGCAGAGAAAATACAAAGGCTTGTGAGAAAAATGTTGGAGCAGAGTTTTCACAGAATCGACAGGTTCAATTTCGGCAATGTATTTTTTCGTTGAGAGGCTCTATTCGATTGAAGTGCAATTCTTGGGATTTTTCGAGAAAAGGGTTTAGTGTAGGAGGGATAAAGTGGAAAAGTGCCTCGACTGCTTTTACTCTGAGCCAGTCAATCTATTCGCAGTGTAAAAACCAAATACTTTACCTTTTATTTTAAAAAGTGCATAGAAAATTCCTGTTTTTAGCGAAATTTAATGTCCCCTTTCATCACATAAATATCAAGGCAACGATTAAATTTACTGTTTCGGTGATTCTATTAGAAATTCAATGGCTAATAAATTTCGCCTGAATTTCCAGGGGATATAATTTGATTCCCAGAGACTCGTGTTGAAATTCAAAGCATTGAATGTAATTAAGTTGAATTAAATTAATGAATGGAAAGCGAAAGAAGATTAAGTCGAACGTTTTCGCACAGCAATGAAAATTCGTTCGCTATTTTAGTGATCTAATTTCGAATCTATTCACAGTGTTCTCCTGAAAGTTCAAAAGACAGGATAAATTATACGAGAATTCTACAGACGCTAATTACTCCAATAAAATGCACAATTATTTATACTCTGGTCAGAACCAGAGTGAGAAAGAAATAACTGACAAAATGGAGTCTATTAATTTCTCATCATACCACAGACTGCTTACCACCAAACGAGAAAATCATGTACATGCCTGTTGATATAATCCCACCGATTCATCGTGTAATTAACGCAACGTTAATTTGTACCAAGTGGGTGCACGTTAATCTCGCACGAATAATCTCTGTACTAGATCCAATACATGCGTTCCAACCCTCTCATGTTTGTCCTATGCCAATTTCGGTATTAATTCAAGGCGAATCGGAGCCACTAAAGGTCACTCGATCCCTATTTCAATTTCGTCAGGATGGAAAGAGGAAAAGGAGCACAGAATGCTTCATCATGCTGAAAACGAGACTAGATTCAATTTCTGGTATGTGAAAACCCACGGGCCAACTTGACGCCGGTATCTCAGTGACAAATAGCTGTACAGAAGCTGCTTCCCACGTCTTACTTAGTTCCAGTATAATTACAATCTCAGCGAAATCCTATTCCCCCGCGTTTTTGCCCCTTCTCGCACTGCATCATGAACCTCCCAATGTTTTTCACTCCCTCATGACTTACGGGTCCACATTTTTCTCTCACTCTTGTACTTTATTTTCCACATTCATACCCGGTGAAAACTCGAGAGCACATGGCATGTGGCAGTTAACCATCAAGAATAGCTTTTTCCTCGGCTTTTCACCCAAAAGAGTTACTCAGTTACCCAAGATTTTCTCACTCTTTCATTCATTCACTCGGAGCCTTTCATTCTACTCTACTTCTTTCCCCCGTTGCTCCAGCTTTTTATTGTTGCTCTGTCAATTTTTTCTATTTACATGACTTTTGAGGGCTTTTTTTTTTATTGTGCACGGGCTCAAGCGTAACATGAAAATTCTATGAATTCACAAACGGAAGTTTAAATGCATTTAGGCACTTTTTAAAGCTTCTTTTATCCCTTGAAAAGAAAAGGCTCATAATTATGATACTGTGATAATTAACTCACAGGAAATGGAGCTGCCAAAATTGTGGAAAAATTGTGGGTAGAAAAAAGGGTGGAGTAAATGTGAATGGTAAAAACTCATTTTGTCATTATGCACAGTACAGTGCCGATGCACTCAACGATCCTCAAACGCCCCAGTATACTCGTTGAAATTAAAAATAAAATGTAGAGAAAAAATAAAGAGGCAAGTCCCTCCCTCTTATATTACACTCCCCGAAGGTATGAGTGTACCTAAAGCCATGGGGCACTTGGACTAGGGGGAATTAGTCTCGCGTTCACGAGTGCGTTAATCGAGAAACTTTTCGTGAATGTTGTGAGGAGACAGGAGAGTTTAGTATGCACAGGAGGATATGATGAAAATTAAGAGGAATCCTTGTAAACCCTCTATTACCTCATGGTAGAATCGAGAACGTGTTGCATTTTTTTTCCCCGGATTGTTCTTTCCGTTGGAAAAAATAATTCCCCTCTAATTTATTGTCACTGGGGTTAATAAAAAAAAGGGGGAGGCGAGTGACTAGTAAAAGTACTCGATAAAATTAAAACATTTATTTAACGCGTAGGAGAACGTGGAATTTAAGAGGCCATTTGGCGGTGGAAAACTAAAAGCTCAATATTTACAGTCGCTCTGGGAGAATGAGCCGTTGATTTAGTTCCAGGACATACGTGTATGGTTTAATGTCGTGTATATGTGGCAATTGGCTGTGTTTTTGCGGGAGCTCGTGTGAGAATTGAGCCTGCATAAATAAACAGAAGTGACAGAACATAAATGGCATTGAAAGAACGTACGGGAATCGAGTGCTTTCGGTGCTCTTCATGCTTCGAAATAAAAGAAATTGTGTAAAATTGAGGGAGTTTTTCCAGAGGCATTTACCTCCATCATTTTCTTGAATAAGAAAAATTCGTGAATATAAAACTCATGCTTAAAGTAAGGAGCAGGCTATAATGTTGTAGAAATATTATGATTTATCTTTTTCACGAGGTTGCATGATTCAATTCATAGTAGTATAATACTCCAATGGCTTTTATAAACCAAAAGTGATTCTTGCAGAATCTCCTGTGCACGGCATTTCGCCAATTGTCCATTATCGATGCTCATTTATCTTAATGGCGTCGCTTTCAATCCGCCCGAGTGCCCGCAATTTCTTCGATTGTTATAAAAAAAAAAAAAGAAAGAGGCGATACCTTTCTTCTGCTTCATTGCGTACTGTGCTTTGACATTCTCATTCGAGTGAGGTGAAAGGGTGTTTTCTTTTTTCCTATTAATTATTTTGAGAGCGAAATTTTTCAGCAGTTTCACAAGAAAATACAAAGAACAGGAGATGAAGCATTTTTATCTAAGAAAATGTGCATCACTTTTACTTGAAATATTTCACCCTGAATTCTCAAGATTCAGAGAATACCAAATGCACCCCTGAGTTATTGGTATACACATACAGGTAGTTGTACTACTGTTGGGACCAAATGGCCGGTCATCGATATTCCATCCTCGATCCAAGAAAACCCAGGGAATGGGAAAATTCACGTGGGTCCAACGTGCGTTACAATCCAGAGAGATTCTTGGATCTTCAGGACACGAAGAGCTGCTTCTCTCTTTTCCCTCGGCTTTGGACGTTATGTACGAGGTCGAGTCGCGGGAATAACGTCGTGTGAATGGCCGTCGTAAATTTTCTACTTTACCCCAGTACTCGTGACGCGGCCGGCTTCTGTGGAACCAGCTGAATCGCAAATTCGGACGGTTCTGGGATGCAGTAGTCTAGTCTCCCCTGGTACAGCCTGGAATTATTTATCATTTGGTTTTGAATTGCAGAAGTTCCTTTCTTTATGCAGCACTGGCGTTTTAACTCTGAGGGGACTTGAATTAACTTCGATAATGGTTCATGAAGAATTTAACATTTATATTTTATCGGGATAATTATATTTCTTGAGGTTCATTCAATTTTCTTTGTGAATTATGAGGTAATGCGAAGAAGGAAGATGTGCATGGAGGTCAAAGAGGCATCTAAAATTGATCCTACAAGGAATGAAACGGGATATGAAGGAAAAAAAGAGGCCGGTAGTGAGGCCAAAGGTTCAACGAAATGGTAGACTATATTTTTGAGGTAAATATTCATTTCTGAAATGTTACTCCCCGTGGGGTATTGGGAGCCAGGGTGCGGGATGAATGTGGAGTACCTTGCGCGCAGAGTAAAAGCACACAGGAGGCAAAGAAAAGCAAAGTATAGAAGAAAAAAAAAGAAGAGAAGACAAGAGAGAAGCCCAAGAGCTACTAAAACGTCGTTATATTGTTTCCGCGCAGTCGCTGGCTTTGATGGTGTCAGCAGCATGGTTGCTCTCATTCAGAGCCAACTGGATAAAACTCTGAGAAGTTTTTGGGGATAGCTTCTGTGTCCCTTTGCGTAGAAGAAAACGTGAGGAAAAAGGGGCAGAGAAAGATTGAAGAGAGCTGAATATGTTTGCTGTGGAGAAAGAAGAAAAAGAGGAGATAGGATCCGCCTGGGGAAAATCGCCTTATCGATTAGAGAGAAACGAGAAGATTAGGCTCCGGGGCCATTCGACATTCCGATTCTCGACCCTTCCCAATGATGTCTCTCTCTCCTTCAACCGTATAGATGTGTCCGCATTCTCAGTTGAAAAGAAGCCTGGATTATTTGCCTTCATTCTTGCAGTTTCTCGTTTTTTTTCATGATCCAGTATTGAGGCTGAATGTGAGCACACACTCTTTCAAGTGCTCTCACAATGTCTGCACTAAAAGCCAGATAACTACTCTCCATTTGAAGCATTCTGCATATTACAAGGAGAAAGATTAAAGTCGTCTCTTCGAATATTGTAAAATGTCAATTTTCATGTTTTTTCCGTGAAATTTCAGTGCATATTGAGGCTTTGAGGGGACAATCGTGACGATTGAATGGCTATTGCATTAGGGACTGTCAATGTCACAGAGACAAAGCTGTGTATTCTGGCGTAGCTCTTAGCTGATTATGTGGAGGACAAGCCTCGATTACGGCTGAGACTGTACGTTTGTTAAAGCGATGGCTCAGTTTGTCCCGGGGTTAGAGTGAATGAGAGATATCCCACTTTGGACAACTAGACTATCCCAGTTCTTCGTCATTGACAACATCACTTGTCCACTGAGCTTTGATATGTCTCAGTAGTCCCTTCAGCTATTCAAACATGTATTCGCTCAAACATCTCGATAAACTGCAGTTAATAGCTCATTGACTATCTACTTTGATGTGATTTGGAGGTGAAACGTGAATTTAGAGATCATGTGTACAAACTATGGATTCACTGAATTAACTTTTATAAGTTTGATTCTCTGTATGTATGTGTGGGTCGTAGGATTATACGAAAATCACGGTATACCAGAGCTATTCTGTATTCAAATTCAGAGTCTCGTGACGTAGATAGTAAAGTTTTCAGGGTCGAGTGCTCGTGGGAACTGGAAATTTAAACTTTAAGCCGTCACAAATACAGCTTAGTGGGGACATGGATAAATATATAAAGTTCATGTGGAGTTATTTTTTGTTATTTGTTGAGTGCCCTTTGATAAGGCTGAGTTGAGAAGAAAAATCACCTGCATTCAGCTTATCTGCTCTGGAACTGAACCTCTCGAATTGCATGACCAAATAGCCCATCAGCCATGGAGATGATAGCACCATTCCAGGTCTTAGATTCAAGTTGGAATGCTAGCGTTAAGCCATTACGAGGAAACTTCTGACCTCTGGTTTATGGAGCGTCATCAAAAGGACACTTGTGAATATCAACGGAAAACATGAGAGAAATTCTGCGGTTCTCATGCCATTGAAAATCTGTAATTGAAGGACATCATGCCTTCTGCTGATACCTCGATTTCTATTGAACTTCTTGTGATGTCATTTCAACTGGAGAAAATTTGCTTAGAGTTGAGAACTTTGATCAGAGTAATGAGAAACTTTGGAATAAGGTGAATGATCAAACGGGAGAAAATCTTTGGACGAATTGGATGTGAATTTTATCTCTTCATGCTCCGTTGTACTTTGATCTTTTCTTTTAACAATTTGTGCTGCTGATTCAGAGGGGGAGAAAAGAATTGGCAACGTTTGATAACAGTGACTTTATTGGAGAACTGAAAATTGCTTCTTCATCTGCATCCATTCTTTGGCTATAGATAATGATGCAGTGTGAGAGAGAACAGTGTGTCCACATTTTCTAATTATCTTATGAAAATCTGAGGTTATTTGCCAACAGAGCTCGTTTAGATTGACGATCGTTACACCACCGTGTGCTTTCATACTCGACGAAAAAAGAGAGGAACTTATCGGGGCATTCGATTATCGATAAAAAAAAAGGAGTTGACAAAAAAAAACTGTTTGATGAGTGAGAACGAGGAAAAAAAAAGAAGCTTAATAGGTTTTAGCCGAGTGAAGAGTTCCCTGGGCTGACCTTTGTGGGTCCACTCTTTTTGTATTCAATGTGAATCTCGATTTCCACTCACATGGAAAAATGGGAAAATTGACGTGACAGCTGGGCAGTCTCTTTCAGTAGAATCAATAGCGTTCTAAAATTTCCTAAAAATATTGAAAAGCTCAATCAGAGAGATACTCAGCTGTTGATTCAATCATTATTCCCTGAATAGAAAAAGAAGCATTCATTAATCAGGACATTGTGAACCTGAAAATTCTAATTAATTCAAGCATCAGCAAACATCAATGCTCCATGAACAAAAGGATGTAGAGACAATAGCACTTGAACCTTCCTCATGTACTCACGTACAAAATTTGTGTTAACTCTTCGTTAACGTTCATTAAGTAGCTACCTAATGAATGCGTTTAATACGCGTTTTCATGCAACTGATATAATAGTGAGCGTCGATTGCTATCACTGTATAATAGCTGAGAGGGCTTTTGGATTTGCCCCTGTACACCGCAAGCCAGATGGATAGATCCATACATGCTTCTACTACCGCAGTCTCTCTCCCCCAATTCCCACATTAAATGTGGATATGGTTGCAATTTATACAACGATTTATTCGGAATTTCAAAATACCCACTGTGCTTCGATATTCAATGCTCCAATAACACAACCAGTGATCAATGATACTATAAATTTATGATACCAAAAAGAGATAATGTGTTTTCGAATAGGTGATAAAGCATGTAAATTCTTTCCATTCGCCAATTTATCGTTATTCGTTGGGCTCTTTCAATGTTTATTTGAGCCGGTCAAATGAAAAATTGTGAAAATCTTCATCAGACATTGAATTCCCATATTCGATTAATATTGAAATAGGATGAGTTTCTCGGTACAGAGGACATGTTGCTTGTCTGATGGAGAACAACATATGTACACGTACAGATACCACGTCTAGTTCAGTTATCGTGATCGATTCGTGGACGAGAGGGTCTCTCCGTTGAGTGACATATTGTTCCCTCGGTCAACGTCTGTACTCCCCAATGAGCCATTCCCTATCTTTTTTTCGTCAAATTCAGCCATGTCAAAGTTTCCAGTGCGAGGCCAAATATTTCTCATTTTCTTTCATGAATTATGCGTCCCCTGAAACAATACGCTTGTCTCCTTGGCAATTCTTTCACCGTGGTTTATCATCGTTAAAGTTTTATTCTACCTCGCTTATTTCCCGGGCTTTTAAAATGATTATTCTGTATTTGTGAGAAGCAAACGAATATCCAGAGGGGTATTGCACGTTATCCATGTAAAAAGTTCATGAGCTTGTATGTCTGTAGCTTCATATCCCTGTTGTCTATACCATGTACATATTTATTGGCAAACAAACTCTGTTTTCTGCTTCTCAACTGATGCGCTCCGTAATCTGTGAGATTGTTTGTTTCGGGATGTATTTTACGTTCACGATGCAACTCTGAAGAAATCAGGAAAATGGATACCAAAGGTTTTTTCATAAATTCGTCTCGTTTATGATCCTTTCTATTGGCCCAATTCAGTGCTCCAGACAAGAAGTCTTTGCCTATTAAAATTTGATGTTTTCCCTCGAGCAATAGCGATGAAGATAATTCCGATGACTGCAGTCAATCACCATCATTATTTCAGTACCATTGAACTTGCGTCCTGAAATATTCATCGAGTGAATGAAGAAGAATCCTTTCTCACTGGGATAAAATTGAGTTGAAATACAATAACACAGCGGACAGGAGGCAGCTCTGAAGCTGATTGGCAAAGCATTGAAACACGGGATATCGAGGGATATAGGATAGCCACTCCAGGCGTTTTCAGAATTATTCATTCTTCAACCAAGTACCTCCTGGGAATATCGAAACTAATTAAGGGGGACGAGACGAGTATTTTACTTGTGTTAGTTTTGGTTACGTTACCGGTGTGCAAGAGCTACGAGGAAATGGAGACTGCACAGAAGTGAGCTTTAGTATTCTCTAAACTTCGATTCCCATCTACTATGGAGGAATTACGGAGCGTAATTTGATTGGCAGTTGAAGAGGCATACGCTTTGGTTCATTCGTATTGTGAAGTTTCTGAATGCTGGTTTAGTAAAGTTTATTTCTCATTCATGATTGCTAATTATGATTGTTTTCAGGCTCTTGAGAATTATTTTTCATTTAATTTTCGTTTAATTTGATATTATCAAATTACTTTTTCATCGGTGATCAATCATCTGATGCTTCTGAATGTACAAAGGACACTGATTCCTTTGAGAGTCAGTGTCACAGGAAAACGTCGATAACGTGGGGGTTTGAATGGTGCCATTTCGAATGCGCAGCACAAACTGCGGAACATCATGGGAAAATATATTCCCCCCTTCTTGGATAAATTTGAATTTGAAACTGATGTAGAGCAATTGGGGACTTTGTCAGGATATTCCCCTGATCTTGTTTTCGAATTTTACAACTGTGGCCTCTCTCCCCCCAAAATCCACATATAACTATGTTTCATTCTGCATTCTTTTTTATCCTCTGAACTGGCAATCTTAGAATTTGTTGCGGTCCACCAAAACTTTGAGACTAAACTTTTGACACAAAAAATTTCCCTCGTATATACGACATTGGATTTGTTTCGTGGTATCCTTTTTTTGTTTTGTTGGAATAGTTTTCTTCATGCACATTGTTTAATGCAAACAGAAAGTTTGTTCGTATATTTTTGACGTGGGAAGAGAGATGTTAATAGGAGAAGAGATAAATATTCTAATTGTTTGTGGATGGAAAAAAGTAATGGATCTGCATCACACACAGATTGAGCAAATGCTGCTTTTATGAAATACTGAATTTCACGAGTTGAGAGAGTCATAAATTCCTGCACCTCTCGTGCTCGTCTGACTCTCTGTTCTCTAACTTTTCTCTGAGAGGTGAAGAGGGTATTATCAAAATAAAATGGGGGTGAAAAGAGACGGGGAATGGAGATAGACGACATTGTTAAATGCTTCAGTAACTTTGTTCAGAATATCGAATTTCTTTATGATAAAAATTACTCTTCTGTTATATTTCGTATTTAATATTCGCTTGATGCTCTGGAGATGGAGAAGAGAACGATTATCTTTCTGATTCAATTAGATACAGGAAAATACGAATTCAACGTAATTTGAAATTCCAAAAAGTTTTAAAGTCACGAATTGTTTTGTGAAAGTATGCCATAATGAGTTTGTACATAGTTTTACTTGTAATACCACACACGTACAGCTTCAAATTAATGTATCACCACGAGACATAGAATACAGAGTGATGGCTAATGAGAAATACAGATTGCAGTTGGTTTCACTGAAATGGACAATGTCATACATCATGTAGGCAAAGGTGGGGTAAAATGACCACATGCTAATTTTGAAGTTGTATATTATGAAATTACGAGAATTTGGAAAGGTGAACCCCTTCAAAAAAACAATTTTTTAGGAAATTAAAAAAAAAAACATTTCTAGCTGAAATCGCTTCAAGCTTTTAAATTAAATAATCGAGAATATCCCATCTACGATTTCATGGGACTTTCCATTTCCCTCTGCAGCTATAGGATTAGGAAATTATTCGGACGAGTAGTACGCCATATCTTATTTCACTTGGAATCGTAAATACGCAGGAACCTGACACTTATGTGCAGTAGCTTCATCAAGAAACTATCTCGTGGACACATAGATACCGCATTCTGCAGAAACATAAAAAGCTTGACATCTGCCCTATCTTTATAATATCACAAGAGCAGATGATTTATCCTCAACAATAGCACCAAAATTGCCTCTATATTTGGTAAAAATGACAGACTCCTCTATTTTCATTTCTCCCCACCACTTTCAATATTAAAATGTCGCATGAACTCTTGGAGAAGTGGAGCAGAACTCTGGCATCGATCGTTGCATAAAAGAATGATGAGCATTGAATAAGTGATGCAACTCCAAAGCGGAAAATCAAATGTGAATTGAAAATAGGAAATTCACAAACTCGTTTTTATACTAACTATATTATCATGGTGACATTACCTAATTCAAGCATTAAAAGATCTGAGACAACTCCAATTACAATAGTCCCAGGCCCTTTTTTTTTCACCATCCCATCTCTCTGACATTTTTCGCCTCTCAACTTCCAAATTCCTGATTATATCATTCACCGGAGCATGAAATTAAATCCCCTCAATCTTTTTCCCCCAGTAATTTCGATTTCATCCGTAAACTTTTATCTCAATTTTTTAAAATCATTTAATCTTAAAGTCTTAACTTGATAAAATCCTTTTTTTTAAATTTATTTACATATTTGTGCAAAGTTTTTTCAGAAATTTCCTCAATTTTCTCCTGGGAAAATCTCTCCGAAATTGCAAAGATCCAACTCACTTTGCTCGTCCTATTTTTCTCCCCTGAATCTCACAGGTACTCTAGACGTAAGGAAGGGAAGAAGTGGGGAAGCTTTCGTTTCGATTTACCGTCAGTTCTGTGTGCAATGGGCCACGAAGTCCTCGACGCTACTGCAGACTCGATCCAAGTGAACCTCCATCCTCATGCCCCTTTCCTCCCCCGTTTTCCTCGCGAATACACGCCTTTCATGAAATTTTCATTTCCCCGTGCTAGACTGAGTTCAACATGCTAAATTATCCGGATAAACTTAATGAGCTTTGGAATCCCGTCCTCAGACAGATGAACACGTACTCCTCACTCATGTCCTTACTTTCCTCAACAATAAATTCTTCACCATCGAATATTCCCTGAAATTCAATTATTTTCTCTCTCAATTGCATTTACAACATGTTACTCACTGAGACATGAAGAAAAAAGAGATGCTCACTCTAGTCTTGAGTCCATTCAAGTGTTTTTCACCCACACCTCCATTGTCCCCTTTTTCTCTACCATTTTTATCTTCATTTGTGGTCTGTCCTCTGTCTTTGCACCTTCATCTCTTTTTTTCCCCCCAAGTTCTTTCACGTTTTACCCGTCGTTTTAGGCTTTAATCGCTGCGAATGCTCCAACGATCGTTGGAGAAGTGTACATTCAACGGTTTCTGTCTTTACAACACCGTATTGTACAACAACGCTCAACTGTCTCTTCACTCTGTACAGCCATTTGTCTGAACTGTGAAAAAAAAAAGGAAGGGGTGATAGAAAAGAGGAGAATGCTTCGACAGACACTAAAATGGATAAAGACGCTAGGGAAAAATCCCCGGTCTCCTTTCGCCTCGTCGATCTTCAAGAGAAAATTCTCTCTCGCTTCGTTATTCTCAATAATGATTCGTTTCGAATCAATCCAACATCCTCAAGTGCACTCCCTCTCTCTATCTTAATTACATACACGATAAAAATCCCATTAAATTATCAATGACATATTATTCAAACTATTGCCTCTCCATCCTCTCATTGAAAATTTCCCAACCAAAATTCCGTTAACGTCATAACGATGACAATCGTTGCATAATAAATAACGATTATCCCGATAATTCATGAAAATTTATCACTCCTACCCGTCAACAATTATCACAAAATCCGACGTAGAATAAGAATTATTGAAAACTCAACAATACAAATTGTTATCGACACTTTGATTGTACAGTATTTCGATAGTTTTCACATATTTGACATGAACGCTATCGATCACAATCCATCAATGACGTTGGATTTTCCTTTTTGCTTGATTCGATTCGTCAAACTCGGTGAAAATAGTACAGTCACACTGGCAACGAGTGCTATAGCTATTGGGAGTATTCAGTGTGCGAGGCCTGAAAATGTAATTATCGGAAATTCGTTGAGTGTGTGTTCGGTTTATCGAGCGGACGTTTGAGAAGAGAGTTTCCAATGGTATGAGTGTACAGTGTACTAGGTACGTAGAATTGGAATAGTGGGGGTTTGGTTATGCGCGAGACTTTAGTTTTGGAAAAGCGTACTGGACGTCTGCCAACAGCAGGACACGGGTCTTTCGGCGAGGTGCAAACACAAAAGGACGTTTCATTAATCAACTAGTTTCGAGAGCTTGCTGAAGCCATTGCGAGAGACAGTGGCAATACACACCGCAACTGGGAAAAGGAAAGGAGGAATCGTGCGATGCTTTTCTATACTGTACAATTCCGCAGCTTTTACTTTTGTATGTAGGTGGAGTACACGAGCTTCCGGAATTCCTCGTCGGATGTATCCCGGAGATACATCGAGTTGTTCATAGGACTGAGGGAATTGTACGAACTGATGTGAAAAGACGTGAATAACGGATCTGGGAACAGACGGAAATGCATGTGTCATTTTTCTTCTTTAAAATCACTTATCAAGATGAGAGAATGGAGGTATTGTGTATTTCATCACTGGGAATTCGTAATTTCACGAAGGATGGTGTTTGTTGATGATTTAAGTGATGGTAGGGAATAAAAGAATTTGTTGAATGAATCAACAGTCATTGCATGTTGAGTATTAACAATGTATTTCCCTCAGGAGCTTCGTTCCATTAACTGCCACTGCAGAAACGCATGTAACCAACTCTATTTGCATTCAACAAAATTCCCTTCAATGATGAGCAGTACCAGGTTCTATTGAAAATCAATACAGCTCAAAAAGGAAAACTCCGGAGATTGTGCTAATGAAATTCCATGTAGAATCATTAGTCAAATTAAATTACTTTGAGAGTCGTAGGAACCACTAGTATTTTTAGTAGATGGGAGTATGTAGTTTTGGGTGATTCATCTTTTTTGTTTGGCAAATCCCAGAGAGTTTCTGGTGAGACTGTTGTACCTAGTGGAATTTGTGTGTTCAGAGGCATGCTGCAACTATGACCATGAAAAGAAACGGGGAATATCGGTGGGTTGAAAGGGTGGAGGGAGCTTGCCGTTGGCAACAGGGAACGAAATGAGAGGAAACAGATGAGGGGAATGAAAGCGTGCTCGAGAACTCCACTGCGTATTATTACATGCTTGTAGTAGGTTCATGTGGGATTCAGCCAATTCGGGGATTGGATAAACAATGGCCCATAACTGAAAACTTCCTGGTGAAAAAAAAGGGGAACATGGAAATCCAGCGTTTTTCGTTATGAGGTGGATGTTGGCATTAGCAGAGGAAGTAATTATTACTTGAATTCAATATTTCCCTTGATTTCTCGCTTTTTTGCCTGATATAAAATAATTCTGAAATCTTTAGCTCTGAAGCTATTGTCTGAACCATAACTCAGAATTATGAATTTCTATCTCTCAAATTTTCTCCTCTATAATTTGGATTATTAGATTCATTCGGTTTTGTGTCTATGGAGTATATGCGCACTGGGAATTCATGATGAACATGTCTCTCTCGTCCACTCTGTATGATTGCTATTGTAACCATTCGAATTACTCTGCTCTACCTTTGTGACCCACGGTATGCAATAATTGTTGGCACAGCTCCCCAGTGTAGATGAAATATTCTTTTCACAGGATTCTACTGATAATTCTGCACTGTGAGCTTGAAATAGAATTTTCCAGCTTGATAAAAGCCAGTAGAACGCTCCTCATTGAAGCATGTATATTCAGGTAATTACATCTGTGCCGGAGGCTGTTGGAGATCGAGTGTCGTTTTATCACCGGGAAAATTAAAGTTCTCACAGCTCTAGGATGAGTGTATTGAAAACACTCGTCGATTGAGTCTGTCAGAGGAGCGATTGTTGGGTACCTCATTAATTCAAGACAGTGTAATTACCGCTATCGAAATATCTTCCTTTGAGTGTGATGGAGGATCATTAGTGCTATAATCGGGATGAAGAGCTATGAGAGATTTCTACCAGGGAAAAACGTGTGGGGTGAGCTGTCAGCGATTGATTAAAATCCGAGTGGATGTATCTGATGCTTCATCTGCATCTACGTCTCTCTGAATTATACCCCAGTGTAAGCTCTATTGGTGCTCCTCCTCAACGGAGTTGACGCAGATCAGAAACGACGTTAGTCTCCCACATGTGTATTGTATTTCCCGATGACGAGGATGAGATTCCGTCATGGCTTCGTGCTGTGTACGCAGATCCTATGTCTTCAAAATCCATCCATGTGCAATTAGAAGCTGATACTATTATCGTCGATAAAGTCCTTGAGGAAAGTGCGACAATGAAGAAATTGCTCTTCATAAAATACTTGAAGACGACGTCTCGTATATCCGCCCCATCAGGCAGAACAGAGTGTGATCATAAAAATCTACTAGATCGTAACCCATCGGGTTATGGTAGCATCATGTATTTGCTTCTGCAACACAACTTGGATTTATTTCTCGACAAGTATTACGTTATTGATCGAATTGCCTCAGACTTCACATCGAGAGCCACGTTTGCCGCAATCCTGTTCTCTCTGTCGCATCAAATCACAACCAAGATCCAACGTATTTCAGAAACTCCAGAATCAGTGATAATTCATAACTCATTCTCTCACAGAGAAACATTCTCATGTATCGTACCTTACGCTACAGTCCAATTAGTACGACTGGTACACACACAAGACGTCGTGAAACTTCAGCTAGTTCCTCTTCTACAAAGCGCCTCCGCCAGGCACTTTCTATCTTGAATTCTTCATTATTACTGCCAGCACGAAAGCGTACAAGCTAGTTGGCTCTATCCCGAGGGTAACCATCTCCTCCGCTTTTCACCATACCCATTCAACAATTGTAAAATCCTCCAGAGAGGCGAATTAATTTATGAGAGGCCTATGTTCAAGTCTTTTGTAATTCCATAATCCACTTTGTTACAAGGAACCTTTATTATGCCAGCTCATCTGTTAGCCTATACTACAGAAGACTCTTTCTTCTCATAAATAATTCTTTTTATTATTTTTTATTATGTACGTTTTTTTTATCATACTGAAAGTACAACTTGAAGCTAGAATAATATTATCTACTTGAGTCTTTCATACCCGGATTTGAATTTCAAGTCATCCGGAGGGTAGATCGTTATTCGGAAGAGCACTTGAAGTGTCGGCAACGAGTCGTGGTGCTTGTCCGCATTCTCTTTCTCTTCTTGCTCTCCTCATCCATACAGTCTCCTCCTCATTTTTCCACATTTTCCATAAGAGTAACCTGTACATCAGCACATAGACAGACACACACACTTACGAAAAGTTAACGGTGGGGAAAGATAAATAATCCAGTGTAGATGGATGCTCTTGGTTCTTGAATTAAGAAGAAAAAGGAGAAAATGTGATACATTCTCTTCATTCCCTCGGGCCTGAGCACGAAACCATAGATTGAACGGGTAGTTTGAGTATTAAAAGTTACGAGGTTCGTGTCATAACTCCTGAAGGTGAAACCAAGCTGTTGCAGCTGTGTCACTTCATATATATCTGTCTTTCGTTGATATGATGGAATATTCTCATTCATATATTCAAGGAGTTACTCAATCTTGTCTAATGGTTATTTTTATTTTCTTTTTGTTTCAGGTAAGTCCTGGGTACTTTCAATTACTTCTTAATTGTTCCACGAGAAGCTACTGCTGTTAGGTTTATTAACAAGTTCAGAGAACCCGGTGGAAGAAAGAACGACTCTGTTCTTTGCGTTGAATAACTTTCACAGAGGAAGAAGAGTAACTGAGCAGAACTTATGATGTTTCAACAACGAGATTAAACAATACACTAAATTCCTGGTGCTCTTGTAGGTTACGGTAAGTAGTAGACCTCTGCAGAATTAATCCTTCAGAAACACTTGACCTTTTAATTCATCTCCCTCATCCTAACACCAGCAAGGAAGCCTCTTTCGGTGTCTTCAAGTCGCCAGTATTCATTTATCTTCAAGTATGTGCTTCTGCACCTATTTGCCATTCAAATGATTCGATCATTGAAATCTTTGTCATATGACAATGATGAAACAATGTTCATTATCCTGTTTACATTATCAAGCATCGACTTCCTCTAATTAAACCAATGACAAACCCCTGTTAAAATCATGGACAAGGGCTACTAATGATCCTTCACCAAAATTCCCTCTTCTGCAGTCATCCAAAATTCACTGGATTCTATTAACATTTTCCACGGGAAAATCCAATGTTCCATGATGTCTCGTGAATGTCCCTATTACGTTCAGTTTCACTGTTACGTTGACTGGATTTGAATGCAAATACTGTATGCACATGTATCACCCGCACATTGACAGAATAGTGAGGAATGTGCATCGCATATTGTCGTCGAATTTGTAAAATCACTGGGGGCTCACGTAGTGGTACGAACAAGTCAGAAACTCGTTAAATTCAATGATCGTAATTTGTTGGCAGTCGAACAGTGAAAAGCCAACGTTTTCACAAAGCCCCGGCTCTTCTGTCCAGGTTAATGCTTTTGAGGGCTATGATTTTTGGCATGGTCTCATATTAACAGTTGATGCATTCGTGACACTCACTCTGCATTAAATCCAAGTGCTCAATTAGTAGATCAATAATTCTAGAGAGGGCTGTTTTAATAGTGCATAATGTGAAATGTGTTGCTATAAACTTCGGTAATTAATCTAAAGTAGAATATTCCATGAGTCTGTGATGTACAGCAGTTCCTAGTTTCGTATGAATATTAAAACAGTCAAATAACGCAAGGATTTGGTGATGCGAATGAAAACACTGAGGTGGAATCAAGCCATTGTTTTACAGAGGGAAAAGTGCTCATTAAAAGTTTTATAGAGTTCTTCAACGATTGATAGAATGCTCAACTCGAATATTCCATTAAAACAATTAAATTCACGTTAGATATAATATTTAAATATGTATATGGAAAATGCATAAACAGGCAGGTGGATAGTACCGAGGGTGGGAAAAGGGACACCAACACGGGGGACAGAGCACACAATTGTGTGCTGGAGAAGGGGGGAAACGATGCGAATTAATTGAAAGTCGATAGAACCCAGTGGCCTCCTCCACTCCCTCCTACGAAGTTTCTAACAGCTGCATAATACACAACGCCGCACCTACGCTCGGGCTGTGACAGATACCGCGACGATTTGGCCCACGCATGCCACTTAGTCCTCGGATCAATCTACATTACAGCATCAAACTAACCCCTGCTTCGTATAACTTAACGGTTTTCCCTCTGCTCCACTGATTTTCATGCCCCAGCACGGTTATTCCCTCGTGGGGAGAAAAAATCACACTTGCCACTTAATCAATCCATTAGCTTCCTCTTCACCTCTTCATTCCATCATTAAATCAACACGCTTGTGTCTCATTTTCCTCGTTTCGTTTGATCCCATGGATGAAGTGTGTGTCGGGGATTTATCGAATTTATTTCGATGGCAGAAAATTATAATTGAAAAATGCCACTCAAGGAATCTCTCAAATCTTTTATTCAATTATTTCCCACCGTTTACTCCAGTTGCTTATTGTGTTAATGGAAATCTCAGATAGCATGACCTCTGACTCCTTAAATTAATTTGAGTGTCGCGCCAATATCGATTGCTTCTACTGCAATCGTAAACCAAGGTTCCTCCGGAGTCATTCGACCGAATGGACAAGTATGACGCCGTTGGTTAATCAATATATATATATGCACATTTATATAGCTATATGTGTTATGAGCGTTATGTGCATACAGTTGTGGGCATTCGCGCATGTGTACATAGATTAAACTAACAAAGCAGCTGACCGAAATGACCCGATGATATGGAGTAAATGGGAGTATACAGTTACCTGACTTTCATAATGATTTATTAAATATTCATGAATTTTTTTTCAAGTATTTGAAGGAGAAATTAGGAGTTTTTGGAAATTACTGTTTAATAGAGGATTTTTCGTGCTTTTGGAAGTGATTCTTTGAATTGCCGTTTAGGCTGTTTACTTTCTCCTATCGCAGAATCAAACCTTGATCAATGGCTCCAACTTGCTTCTTCAGTAACAGTCGTTTGAGCCTTTTCCTTATGGACAAATGAATTATACTGCTTCTCTGACTTCAGCTTTATCAACTCCTCTTTTTAATGCAGTACACAAACACTCTCATTCCATTGAAATTTCTTGTCCGTCGTTTTTCATTGAGTACACTTCGATATTCCCTTCTTTTTTTTTATTATCTATACTACCTTTTTTTTCCCCCTTTTACTCTCAGTGTTCTCTTTCATGTTTGTTCGTTCAGTGCGCCACAGTTCGACGAACGACCGGTCGATTCTGTGCTCGTCCTGAATGGCTCGCTTTGATGACTGCTCGTTTCACTCTTCCATCCCCTTTCCACATTTTTTTTTGTCCAAGTAAAAGCGTCAGATCGCCTTCCATTTTGAAGTTTTTAACCTTCTATGATTCTCATGGACGCTTTTTTATTTTCTCTATTCACCTCTGAAAATACGTATTCTAAGGGTCAGAATGTGGAGAATTACTGGATTGAGACATTCTCCATGTGGCATTGATTCTTGAATATGTGGCTAAAGTATTTTTCATTATTTCGAAATTTTCGGCCAACTGAATTATTCAAAGTACCACTCCTTCGGCACTTCCTACCCTCGGACACACACACAGAAATATCCATCACATGTACACACCCCTGGTATTCGTGTCTCGGTAAATATGTCCACAGGGTGTGGAGTATAGAAGGAGATAGGGCAGAGTCTCGTTTATCCTGACTGTCATAAAATTAGATGTTGGTATTCCGAGTGACACGAAATTCCATATTTTCTCCTTTTTTCCCGATCGATTCAGGACTCGTTTGACCGTCCTGACCGTCCCAGTTGTCATTGCACCAATTGCAGAGCTTTCATAATCAAGATTTCCTCAAAAGCTCCAGATAAATAAGCAAATGATAATTTAACCCAGAAACACGATTAGCCAGCACGTGGCAAACGTGCAGAATTGCCATTCGCGCAACTCATCCCCACCTGGATTTTAACAGTAAATTCTGAGACGTTTTCACCCCCTCACGTAATTCCAGTGCCTTTCAGTATCCAAAGTTGGTAATCCTGGGGTTCAGATAGGGTAGAAAAATTCCCCAAATCCACCCTTCACTCCTCAAGTTTCACTCGCTCGATAATACAGGGAGAGAGGCTCTTCTCAGGCGATTATGAGGAATATTATCGGCACAACAGCCACTGGGTTTCAGGCAATTTAACGAGCGCTGGTAAGACAGAATTCTGCGCCTGTTTGAGCGTCGGTATATCGTAGACAGAGGATTAGAGAGGATTCCCCGATGTTCATGAGTTTCTTTGGATGTTGAGAGGATTCTTCGTGTACCGACTGAAGCTGAGGATCAATGGTATGAGTGTTTTATATGATCGATTGTTGTTTAAGGACTCAGGCTACACCCTTCTACGTTTTTTCAAGAAATAAAAATTTAAGTGAACTCATGCTCCAATTTTGGTGAGAATATACAACCATTGAACTTTTATTCCATTCTGTCTGTCTAAAAAAAAAACCCGGAAATCTAAAAGAACCCCGGAAACCGGATCACTAGGTCAAAGGGCTCGCAGTGGGTGTCGTCGTGTCATTCGCATCTTTTCATTTTTAATGACGCTAACGAGAGCTCTTCTGCTGGACCACCAACCGAGGCTATACATTCACATACACCTTCACCAGCATTAATATTATATGTCAGAGGGCTATGGCCGCCCATTTTCCTGTTACTCCGCGATAATTTCATGCAAATATAAACAATTATCCAGCCAGGCACTGCTAACGATGAGTATTCGTGTACACAGATTCAATTCAAGGATCTCTCGACTTGTTTTTCCCTCCACCGAATATTCCAGCGTCTGATATCCTATCCTCTTTTTTCAACCTCGGAAAATAATAATAATATACAGAATTGCAAAGAGAAATTTCTGGGTGTCATCTGGAGTGTAGCTGAATAATTAACTGGTGAATTCTATTATTCGTGAAAGTATAATTTCGCTCTTTTATTTCATCGCTTCATTTAATTGGGGGAGGGGAAAAAGAGGGGAAGTGACAAATGAGATGAATACAAACAGACTACCGGGGTCATTCATCCCTGGATTTTCTCCCCCCCTCTTTCTCCTCACTGTTTCATCCATCCAATTTTCATTCTGACAGAGCACCGTCGACGCGTCTTGTATACCAGCATCCAGCGAATCTCATTCTCATGGGTTTGTCTCTTCTCACCTTCTTTCACTCTCATACTACACTTCTACTCTTTTACACATAGACTTTCTTATTCTCACATTTAACTTTCTACAGTGTAGAACCCTTCTGTCATACTCACAGTGTGAGCATCCCCCTATCTGCTATCCAGGATGGAATTTGTGATTGCAAGGAAGAGAAAACCCTTTTCTTCCTCCATCCTATACTCTTTTAAATTCTACTTTTTTTTTTTCAGAGTTAAAAATGAAAATTGGAGTTTTGTGAACGCAATTCTCTACTTGACTCCATAAACTTCTTGAAATATTTCAGATTCTCCCTGGAATTTCAATGAAAATATGATTTGAATTTATGTGAAGATTCTTTTTTTTTTATCACTTGAAATATTATGGAGATGAATTTAAAAAAGCTCAGCAGTAGAATCTGCAGAATTTGATTCATTAAATATGTGGAATTGAATGGATTTGATTGGATATAATGGAGATTATGATTATCAAATCTACCATGTGACGAAGGAGGAAACATGAAAAACTTCTGTACATGCAGAAACTCGTGTGATTTCGTGTAGTACACGTTGACAATTGAACAAAGAACGAAATACACCATGCACAGTCGGGTATTTCGGTCGCCATGAAATTTTCAAGTGCGCAACATCCGGTAGGGCTCAAATGTAGATTAGCGCAAGTACTGGTACACGAGTGGTACACATATTGTTCTAAAATGTTGGATGCATTGTTTGATACGTCAACTCTGATGATGTTGGGGTTGAGTTCAGTCTGCATCTATTCACGGAGAATTGCATTAATTCCACCTGATGCCAGTGCGATGGTGAATTCATTAATTATGTACTCGATAATTCAATGAAACTTGACATTTATGTTGATGAATATTTGGATATTGAATAATGGAGAAAAGAATTGTTGGAAAATTGTGCTTTTTTAACTGAATTATTTTAATTAATTTACTTTGAAAAATCCTGCAGTTCTCCAAGAAATTCTATAACAATGGAAAAGGGGAAAAATAAGATGTTCACAGCTTGGATGGGTGTTCTCTTCGGAGTTGTCGATACCAGACGCTAACTGGAAGCATCGACCCGTTTTCTCTATATTCCTTGAGAGTCAGAGTTCCACGAAGTAACTCGCTTGGAAAGGGTGTCGCTCTTCTTCTGATCCCTCGTGCCATTTCATAACGACCTTTCTTACGCCAAGTGCAAAAGCTCTTATATCTGTATGTATAGGTATAGGAGTGGATTATTTTTACTCAGATGTCGCGAGGATTACTGGAGAACCGTGAATTCATATATCTATAGAGATATGGCGTTAGCAATGTAACTTTGGCGATCTATTTGAACTTTGTTTTATCGAGAGGCTAGTATCTCTGAGATTAGGAAGAATGCATCTCTGAGATGTATTGAAGACACTTAAATACTGGATGCTCTCTCTCTCCTCTCTTTTTACTTTATCGAGATGAAAAGTTTTGAAAGTCGTTAAGTTGTTACTTTACGATATTCCAAGGATCTGTTGAATCTCACGTTTAAAAATCCAATATTTCATTGGATCCAATGACTTTTCAAATCCTCAGATTTTGCGAATCTCATATTTTTTTTTATAACTACTTTTAATAGGTTCTTACGTCTGATTCTTTTTGATGGCAATTCTCGTAAAGTAAGGACCATTATGAGTTTCGAAACTTGAGGACTTTAATTAAAGAATTTTTTTCGTCTATTTCTTTCTGCTCTTTGGAATCGTCATGAGATGGAGGAAAATTTAAATTCACGACGGAGTTTGAGTTTGACCACGAGACTTTTCCCAGTTAAATTTCTCACGATTATTCTTGCCCACCATTTTTCCTGCTTTCTTCACCTCATCATTTACGTACGTCCGAACAGGCAGTAAGCGATTGAACATGGGAATATATGGGAGAATCCTTTATTCTTTACGTAGTTCTCTGGGTTCGGATTTTCCTCTAACTCACTCTTTTTTTTTTTTTTTCATCTCCATCTTCTGGGTTCAGTGGACTGTGAGAGAGAGAAAGAGTGGGAAAGTGAATCCAGTGGAAAGTTCTGAGGTCAGACGAGTGAAAAACAATGGCGCGTGTATATGCAATTCATTGAGTAGATGCTACTGAATTTTACAGATTCCATAGTGAAGATGTAAAACAGGATGAGTCAATTTTCACGAGTTATTTTGTAAAAAAAAATCTAGAAAAGAGTTTCGAAACTAGAAAATCGAAGTGAACGTTCTATCCTTCACTGTTTCTTCCTCGAGATCCAATTTCCGTTGAAATTAAGAGAAACGATCGATGATTACGATAAATTAAAGTTCGAACTTGATGGGAATCTGTGAAGCAACTTTTCCCCTTCGCTCAATTTCACGTTTCCAATATTGTTCCTCTTTTTTACCCAGCACAGACTAATTCAGAGAATGCTAACAAAAAGAGTGATTCCTCCTTCTCATTATGGTTTGTTCAAGCCCGATAATTTTCTATGAGAATTAACCAGAATGCAGACTATACGTTCGACTCTCCTCTGCATCAATGAGAAGAAGGATTTTCCCATAATGAATCCTATCTCCTCGTATTTTCCAATTATCCCCAATTACATTTCCTCCTATTCATCTATAAATAATTATTTTCCCCAGAATGAATCCATAATTCCACAATTACCCACCTCATTATTTTTCTCAATATTGAAATACTGAGGATAAAAATAATGTAAAAGTTATCGCATTGAGAGGAAATGGACAGTCTCCTGGTCTGACCATAGCGTATTTTCTTCCACTCGGTGAAAGCCTGAAATTGTGCAGAGTAAATCAACCACCATTTTGATACAGAACATACAACCGCCTGAGCTTCCCAATTCCTTTTATTTTTCCCCTCAAGTTATTTATAGTATAGCCATTGCGATGCTCGGTAGTTAACAAAAAATAAAAGCGATGATAAAAAAAGGAGGAAACAAAAGGAAATACAAAAGTGAACAGCCACAATCTGGCGGTTGGGGATAACTCTGCAGAAAGAGATTACGCCTCTTTCTCTCTGCCTCTCTTTTCTCAACTACGTAATACCATGAAAACCGTATTTTATGTAGAAGAAAGAGGAGACCAAAAGGATTACGCCTTGTGTCTCTCTTTGAAGTCGAACAATATCCCATGCCAAACGAATTGATTCAACATTCGAGGGCCATCTGCAGCGAGGAAAATACCAAAAAATAAACTCAATGCAGCTGGAGAAAACGAAACTGGAGTAGAGAAAATGAGGGAGAGAGGAGATGTACTGAGGAAATAGGTACTTGGAATGAAAGAGGATCAGTGTATACAGTCGTCTCGAGCTTCTGATGCAATCTGAAGAAACTGATGGTGCACTTATCGAATTCACATACCTGAATCTTTTTCCTTCATTTATGATTTTTTTTTTCAATTATTCTATTCAGTTTCGGTGTAGTTTATAATTTGATTATCTTCAGGAGAAATGTGGAGTACTCGAATTAACATTTATCGCCTGGAACTCAATGAGCCAATCTCACGATTACGTAACTCATTCGAATTTATTGAGCTCCGATGGAATTACATTGGAGAACGATATTCAACGTCAGAATTAGTAGTAATTATTGTACTCTGCTGAGGACTAAATAGTTAAATAGTCATGAATATTTATGGCAACTTGAGTTATCGAGCGTATTTTCAAGTTAATTGCCGTCAATTTGAAGTAACGAGATTCTAAATACCTTCACGTCCATTTTCAACTTGAGGCTTCAATTCAGCTTAATTTATTTTATATTTTATTTTACTCTTTCATTTTTGTCCCATTGTTCAATTTTCCAACGCTCCCGTCTCATTTCGTGTGCAACAAAAGGGAGGAAAAATGAGAGGAAAAAGGAAAACAAAAGGCTTTACACAGAGATGCAATAGAAAATTGCACAACTATTGTGAATGGAACAGCTGGAAAATTCAGATAACTTAATGCACGTTGTATTTCCAATTTGTATGAGATAGTGCCCTTTTTTTTAATGTCAACTAGCTATTCAGTGGGTCATGAAACCTTCACAACCAAGTGTAGCGTAATTTAAAAAAACGAATTAAATTGATTTCTCAAAATTTCCATAATCCATAAATAATTCCATCAGAATCACCCCGATACATGCTGATGCATGAACGATGAATCATGAAATTACGCCGATGAAGATAAACGAGCTGCTTCACTCATAAAAAATCCAAAAAAAAGAAGCAGAGAATGAGCAGACATGGAAAATGTTATTAATCTGCTCGTAATAAAATCAAATAATCCATTATTGAAGCGCATCCGGCTGAGGGATTCGTCTGGACTGAGTCTGATGAACGCAAATTGAATCTCCGCAATTCTCCATTCTTCTGCTTCGCTCAACCTGTATGGATAATCCTGGGTGATAATTATTCATTCGTTACTGGGCTATATGCGGAAGCTGGTTTGGTATGTTGGTGGCTCACGTGGAATATGACTCTATATCTAAATAACTATGTGTGCTTCGTAGGTATTAAAGGGATCTCAGTGCATAGCATTCCTCGTCGTTGGATGCCTGTTTCGCGTTTACTAAGTACGTCACGTATTTGCCTCTAGCTGCATTACCTTGAGCCTTCTATACTCGTTGTGGTCTTTCTGGTCTGGACGAGTCTTCCAATCGCTCCGGTTTCCACAACTTCTCGTTTCATAATTCACTTGATCAAGTTCGGAGTAATTCATGGATGCTCCAACTATCCTATTATGATTCGGGGAATCGTGATGATGTGCAGTAAATGTACGGTTGGATTAATGGTAGTGATTAATTGTGCTTTTGATGATATGCGACGTTATGGATTTTTTCTTTTATGATTCGCATTTTTATCACTGACATGAGATGGAGTTTTAAGTGCCTTCTGTAAACTATATTGTCTACACCTCTGTCGAGCATTAGATGCAGAAATTTTTATATTGTTATGGTCATGACTATCGTAAAACATGTGTATTAAACTCTGTGATGATGAATATTGCGGAATTTTTAGCTCACCAAAATCCTCTTTAATAACTCTGTGTGGGGAAAAAAAGAGAGAAGTATGTCGTGAATAAGATTTTTAAGAACTCCGAAAAATCAGTGAGTCTCTCGGCAACAGAGGCCTTGTAGTATTCATGGAAAAAGTTTTTCATTTACGGTGAACTCTGGAAAGAGTGGGAACATCTGGGGATACAAAGTTGGTTTTGTGAATTGCAAATACTCGAGTGAAATACGCCAAGGATTTCACTAAAATTGTAGTGAAGTCGACGCAGTGAAAATTTGATTTTTCTTTTTTTTAGAAAAAAAAAGAGAAACATGCTATCGTTTTTATTATTTGTTTCATTCTTCCATATGCTGTGGAGTAAATATTCATGATGACTGAACGGAAGCTTGTGCATTTTCAAACGGTTATGAAGAAGCCTTCAATGTGCGTTGGAGATGTATTTTATAATTCATGCAGTATATGTACAGAATGAGAGATTTTCATCTTTCGCTGGAATTATAATGGCCGATTTTTCCTATTCTTCTTTGAGAATTCTCTCTCTCAAGTCGAAAAAAAATTGTAAAAAGAATTTCTTCCCAATGAAACCATCGAAAACGTTTCACCGCATCTTCTAAACCCCTTCAAAGCAATTTCATCAATAAACTATCGAAATTCCACCTAAATTCAACGGGTTCCTTCTCAAAACTCGAAATATGTACAGACAATAGCTTCCCCCTAACTTTGGCTATCTTCTAGAAGCTCCAAAAGTTTTCATAAAGGGTTTCCAAGACGAGTTCCCTGAACTCCACAGAATCGAGGTTCCCTCCGAGAATTGGTCTATCTAATTTTATTAGAAGTAGTTACCTCCAGAATTTCGATAGGATCCAACAGCATCATGGCCTGCAGTCATTTACCCACTGCAGTTTTCTTCAAGAACCTTTTCTCCAGAGAGATAACAGTTGAAAACTCTCCAATAAAGAATTCCTCACCATTATTAGTCCTCTCCTCCCAAGAATTCTGTCTTCCTCATTCATTCTCATCAGAACATGCTCAGGACTTTATAATGTCCTTGCTGCATCATTCAGAGACTAAAATTCACGGACACTACTAAAGCCCAGACTGCACTGGAGTAATTGGGTACACGTGTTCACAGCGACAGTAGTTAGTTTGCCTGTTGGCGAGGTGGTGCTCAACCATTGCTCGTATAAACGCTATGATCTCCAATTCAAGCATGCTGGATGTTAATTCACCTAACATCTGGCATTCACTGACTAAATGGGTTACAATCTAAGAATCTAAAGTGCATTTGCATTTCTATGCTCAAACGCTTCTCATAATCCGCCCAACCGTTAGTTCCTCATATAAATCGAGACCTTCTCAACACTTTCCTCAGAGTTTAAATGAAAAAGGGCGTTGATATTAAACGCCCTCAGATTTTTCCCGAGTTCATTGCACCCAATTCTACAACCCTCATTTTCTCCTAAAAGAAGCTGCAATTTCCCCGACAGTTACGTGGAGAAAGCAAAACATTCCAGTATGAGGTGTCCCAGTTGCTAGTACCCTTCTGGCTAAAATCGATTGCAGCCTACAGTTCCACTTTCTAGTTCAAAGTTTTGAGAATGAAAGAATTGTCACTCGATTCTAGATACTTATTCACCATGTGATTTCAATGGTTTTTCAATTATCTGCAATGCAACAGTATTGATTATAAACATAATTAATGTTTGGGATAACGAGTTTCATGAATAATTGCTGATGAATTAAAATCAGGATGCTGCATAATTGAAGGCTTTTATAATATTCCCATTTTTTTTTTAATGCACATTGAAACTCAATAGTTTAAGTCCTTGTAAATTCATCAAAGTGTCCAATGGCAATTAGCAAAGGCTGTAAGGTCAATCTAGGCTGCTGTCGTCCTCGATATGGCGCACGGGATTTGCTTGCAATTAAGCGAGGTATCGCGCAAGAGAGTCTAGGGGGCTTTAGTGTTGTAACGGGATGTCGACGGTCCACAGCATCAAGATTTACAGGGAAAGGATTTAATTAATTTCTCCTTCAGTATCTACCCCCCCAAACGAATTCGTTCGACTCTTTACGTAATACTGTAAAACGGTCTTTAATGAAAAGGTGATTTTTCATGGTTTAAAGGAATTCCTCTGCATCTCTTTATTGGATGTTTTTCCACAGCAAAAAGGAGGAAGAGAGAAACGCTAAAATGCTGAGGTATTTTCGTTGGTCTTATTTTTTTTATCACGTAGTGTTAAATACGAAGCAGCCTGTGTCGTGAAAAGCTGCGTTCAGATTTCGCCCATGGGCGCCCAAGTTACATTTATTATCTAAGCCATGCTGCGACCACCAGAAGATTTATGCGAACACCGGCAGTGTTATTTATGTCTTCGTACAATACCACTACACGTCCCAGTATTCACGATCCTCGTGAAAATTCGTACAAATATTATCGGACAATTTATTCCAAAATTCCGAAGTAATACACCATGTAGTGGTTGGATTTATGGTAAATCAGTTTGTGTTATCTAGATAATCGCAGATATGAGAGATAAAGAGTGTTATTTGAATGTGACAGTAAGAATCATGTTCTATCGCGAATCATCTGTCCATGGAGATGGACGAGGTGGGGATCCATGATAGAAACTGAGTAATAGGCAAATTGCAGCAGCTAATACAATATTGATTCACCTCAAACACCTAAACGAGATATAATCAGATCATCCAATTTGATCATACTGATGATACTTGCCCTGTCTGACGTGGTAATTCATTTCGTTATCCTTCCGATGAAGTAGATAACTCGTGAGAGTCACTATATTCGTTTGAGAATATTCAAGAGTAGATTGAATATTTTCCGATCGTCTTGGGAATTGGGAGCCAAGTAGGTCAGAAAAGTCCGCAATTCACAAAGTTAGGTTTGGCTGACTTGGGAATGCTAACTTTGGCTTAATAACTGCAGTTATCAAGTAATTGTCCATAAACAGTTATGACGAATATCAGAGTCTGGTTATGAAAGAAGTAATCGATACTCCTAATTATGCTGACAAGCCTCAATCATTACATTCGAGCATTGAACTGAAATCTGGCAGAAATTATGAAATGCTGACTTCCTGCAGCAATTAGTTTCATTCGGAGATTTAATAATCCCCTTTGAATTGAATTCGAACGATCTGCATAACGAGCCTCGAGTTTCCACAATTCTATGAATTTCCTTTCACCATTTCTCCCTTCATAATGCACCATTGATAACTCGAGTGAATTCTCCCGCATTGATCAACAATATCTAGAAATATTTTTTGTGTTTACGGAGTGAAATTTTTTGCATTCATGGAGTGAAAGAGTTCCCTTTGAATATCCTCGAATCATCCTCGTTTCTCACATGTTTTCTTCAGCAACCATAAACTATCCTATTGCCATGGAAATGTAACTATTACGTGTCATATCCGGAGCGAGAAATCGACGAGAACATCTAGGAAGTTTCTTCAAGGAATGCAATTTTAAAAGAGAAATTTTTTGTATAACACAATTTCCTCTAGTCCTTTCTCACAAACTATTTCAAACATTTCTTTCTACGTATTCCGTAAAAATGGAAAACGATACTCGCTGTGAATGAGAATGAATCTCCACTGATGTGACATTTATCACAGCCCGATGGATTTCATATCGAATAAAAAGAAATACAGAATATCGTTGAGATTGATAGCAAGGAGAATGTATTTTTAGAGTAGCATCCATGAATTCATACAAGTTTTCATGGAATTATTTATAAAATTCGCGTACATGACGAATTTCTACAGCTTTCAATAGAGATCCTCCATTGAATCAGTTTTCTAGGCAATTGGTAGAATTTGTGTACATATGAAATGTAGTTTTCTTCTGATATCCGTTCAAAGCAATTCACATAAATCCTGCCACATTTCTATTTCCGTTACTTTACATATTGAAGCACACGTTGAATTTTTATCCAACAAGATATGGCTATGCAGATGGTACTTTTTAGCACAATTTCTTCAGTCTGGCGTAGGGAGAAGTGCTGATTTTTCCGGAGATTGGATTGTTTCTAGGAGACCACGAAATAGTCTATCTAAGGGTCAAAGTACGGATATCTTTGGGTGTCAAATGAGAAGATGTGCAAGCAAGTGCAAGCCCGGATAACTTACAAAAGCCGGTGATAGAGAAAGCAGTTGGAAATAAAAGAATAGCACAAGTATGGTCAGAATGAGGGGCTTGAAGAAAGTAAAGCTCCTTTGATCTGACCACCTGCGGCAGAAAAACCTGCTATCTACCTCTTTCCTAGTTGGAGCATACACAGATACATGGATTTTTGCTTTCGGGTATTTGGTATCATGAGGGAGGAAACAGGGAATAGAGTTTGCGGGAAAAAAGGAAGAACTCTGAAGAGTCTATAGTTTTTATCTTTAACGGTTTTCTTTTGTCGAAGAAAAACATTTCCATTCTCAAAGAAGCAAAGAACTCTCACATAAACTCTTTACATTGTAAAAAGTGAAAAAGAAATATTTTTAGATACATGAAGGTTCTTAGAAGATATACATTTCTCATTTCATTCCTTTGTTGTTTTATAAATCCTCTTCTCTTGAGATCTCATTTTATTCTTCAACAGTTACGTGAATTCTGGAGAGATATCTCTCATGGCAGTATTTTGCGACAGTTAAATGTGTCAGGTACGGGAAAATTTTCATACCAGCACGTAGACTAATATTATCCTTTGTTTGCTAACCCGAGGCTGTTGGGGCTAAAGTTTTTTAACTGCGGTAAATGAAATGAAACATCCGTACTGTCTGGTGTCAGTTTCATGCTCTCGTTTTCGGATATTAGTGTTTGTAATTTTATTATACTATTTCATCTATTGATGTATGCTTTGGTGGGTATTTAAAGCATATCTCATTGCTGCGTTTGACATGGAGAAAATGAATTTCTTTCTGCAAACATTTGATTCTAATCAACAAAAATTAAATATTAAATATAAAATGTTATTTTATCAAAGGATTTTCTTTCAGTTCTCCATTTGAAAAACATATTTTCAACTAAATAAATAGTGTGTGAACGTGGTGAGTGTAAATTACGTTCCACATCAGTTCGTAAAGTCCTTCAGAAATTCATTTCCATTTACTAAATAACTCTTTTTGAAATTAATTAATTCAAGCAATTTTCATATCTCTGAGGGAGAGAAGAAGAGAAGGAGGTAAATGTGAAGCGAAGCAACAAATAATGCCCTCGCTTGATTTAAATGAAAGGAGAATGAAAAAGAAACGAGAAGTTGCCAGTGATTTTTTTTTTTTCAAATTCCCCAATGAGAATTAATGGGATTTTTTCCTTTTTCTCCTTGGGAATTATCAATTACTTTGAGAATGTTTTTGATACTCTGCCAGGAGGAATTAGTGGAAAAAGAAGAGGGAATCAGTATATGGAATAGTTTCTGCTAGGGTCACATGTGAAATTGCCTTTTTCTCTCTTGAAAATCGATATTTCTTCCATTCTCAATGGTAGTATATATTCCACACACTCCCCAGAGTCTTAGTGGATAATGGGAGAAATGAGAGAGACAAGAGGAGGCACTGATAAAGGATAAAATAAATAACTGGGAGCAAAAGTTTTACGGAGGTTTCCTCTCGTCTTTAGTGAAAAACTCATTATACCAAATAATCCAGTGCTCTCGGAGAGAATTTGAATGAAATTCCCCCAGTTCTCCAATAAATATGAAGATTAAATTAAAATGATATCATGTGACGTTGGAATATCGGAGTCTCATCGATTTACCTTTTTTATCAATCTCAAGTGGCTCTGAATTAATCCTCATGAGAAACCTGTTGCATTCACCGCCTTAACTCGATTTTATAGACAAAAGTATAATTTTAACGTGTACCTTGGGTAACCAAATGCACGAGGCAGCATGCTACTAATTAGTTAGAGTTAATTACTGGCATCGATGACGCAATTAATTCGAAAATTGCCGACTTCCAGATAGTGGATAACTAAGTGAAACTGGTGCATTAATTACCTCAGAATAATTGACGTTAATACAATGTTTAGATTACAATTCAGTGAATTATGTTTTGTTTGAAAATTTATGTAGTCAGTATGGATGCAATTTCATTGTTAATGTAACAAGCGTATATTTTGCATGAATTGTGAACTTTACAAATGGATTCTTGATTGAAAAACTTTTTGAATCTGCATAATGGACCTTTTCCCCCAAAAATTTGCAATTTATCTTGCGCATCGTTTGTGAAGCTCAATGGCTACATCGATATTCCTTTATACTGTAGACGTCGATCAGAATGAAATAGAGAATGGGAGAAAAATGGGGAATATTCGAATGGCAGATGATCGTTTGTGAAATGTGATAAAAAACAGGGGTAGTGCACTAACAGAAAGCCCTCAGGCGTTTGACCCTTTCAAGGGAAACGAGTGTGCCCTGAACATTGTCCTACATATTGTTGTTATGGAGAGAATAGCGATTTCTCTGGGTTTCGTGGGAATATCGTGGAGAGTGCCTCTACATCCGCTCCAAAACTCAAAACAAATTTAATTCATTCATTAACTGATACTTTATTAAAGTATTATGCAATACTTTGGGAGATAATTTAAATTCTTTCATAATTTGAATTCTTTGATACTCGAGTAATAATGTAAATTCCATATTTATTAATTTTTTCATTATTAAATTTTTCCCTTCATCATTTTATGATTATTTTAATTGCTTGAAATATTTTTGAGTTACATTTTTTGTCACAATCTACGAGAGAAACTATATGTCCACAGTTCTTTCATCCTGTTGTCTGAGTTTTAATGAATTTTTTTCTTTCATTCCACTCCACGTCTTTTGTATCAAATGCAAAGGTAGAAGCAATGTTTATTTTTCCTTCTCTTTTTTCACCTCAACGCAGTTAAACAAAGTAGTAACTGCAAATGTTTTTAGAAGCGGAAAAAGATGTCTGCGTGAACATATTTTCCGTCTGTGATTTCTCTGGTGAGAGATAAAAAATTAAGGATAATAATATTCATGAGAGAAAGTTTGATTTGCACAGTGAATGTTTGTTGAGAAGAGATGAAGAAAAAAATTGAAACTAATGAATTTAAAAATCCTACTATACTTTATAAATCAAACAGATTTAATTAAATCCATTCAACTTGTTCCTTATTTCAATATGAATTCTATATAGTACAAAAGTTTCGAGTTTCTAAAAGTTTTTGGTAGAATCGATGTAGTTTGCGCTGCGTCTAGAAGAGTAAATATCGAATTTATTCCGCAAAGTTTAGTGAAGTTCTCTTTTTTCTCTATTTCCCCCTCTTTTGAATGAATAAATAGACATGCACAATATTTAAGTTGTCGGTTGTTCATTGTAGAATACCGTCACGATAATCAATAGAGTATTCTGCAAAGTGGAAATAATGGCAAAGTTACAAATGTAAAGTGATTTTCTCGGAATAAACTGAATGGAATTCATGAAAGTGACATTATTCTCAATGGACTAAACTCAATTCAGAATTAAAATGATTCAATTAATCTTCTCCAATTAAATGATTACACTGCATCTGTTCATTATCGATTAGCTTTCAGAGCACAGCACCAACAGACGCGTCAGTCTGTTGGTTGAGGTTGACTACTCAGAAACGTCTGACCACTGCTGCAGTGAATTCAGGCTGAAATTGTAAGAGAATGCCACTGAGGCATGTTCCCATCAAAGCTGGACGTGCACAACACGATCACATGTAGCTCTGTTACACTGACACCAATCCTAAGGCCAGCTTGCGCTAGTTTGCCCTCGCTCGAATAACTGCCACTTGTCTCAATGATTTTGAGCATCGACAGGCTGCCTTAAACGTCTGCGTCAATGTTCAAGGGGACTCCAATCCCTCAATAATACATATATTTAAAAAAATTCTGTTTTTCCAAGGGATTATCACGTGAAATCCTCCTTCCAATAGCAAAAACATGAAATATATTCGATTTTCTTTCATCGGAAATTTTTTTCATTTCACCATCTCTTTTTCCGCTACTATTTACCCCAAATCCTCTCACGATTTCAAACGAATCCCATGCACAAATTCCAAATCCTCAAATGTGGCGAGTTACACGAGTGCTTCTCAACGAAAGTACACGCTCGTAAACGGCCATTCAGAGACGCTGAGCCTTGCTAGTTTCTAAATGAGATTAAATGGAGGGATAAACTTGTCTCTTTCATTTTGTTTTTTGTTAAATGCACCTCTTTCTAACACAGAGTTTCACCTACCTTCAACAAGCGGATATTCATGAGGTGATTTATGGAATGCACATTGTTCCGCATCACTTTTGGAGGATAGACATGATCTGCATACAGCATTTTACGAGATGACTCGTGTCATGCAATTTATTTTCACGCATGCATAATAGGCTCTACGCAAACTGCACGTGACCCTGGAATGAAGCATTTTAGAGAATGTTGGTGTACATCACTCTGTACGTTTCATGAATTTTGAATTACGGTGGAAATATTCAGGAAAAGCGAAATTTCTGTTGAGTACAATTAAGAGTCATTTTTTTCCTCAAATGAAACTAATGATTCTCGACCTGTGAACAATGCGAACTGATCGGTTTGCATCGGATCATAGATTCAGGACACGTTTGCGGGATGACAGTGATAATTCACGGAAGTGGAGTGGATCGACAGTGGTATGCAAAGCGTTGCGACAAACGGCGCAAAATGTTACCGGTGACTCGAAAATGAGGAGACATCGTTCCACCAACTTGATTAAATGCTCTGGTTTTACGAGGCTGCAGGCACATACGTTGCCCCATTGAAGTTTAAATGTTGTGGAGCTGTGAAAAAAGAAGAGGATTGGCTGCAATTCACAATGGTGAAAATGATGCCACTGTTCATTGCTTTTTACGATCGGAAGGCATCAAAATGCACTCTAACCAACGACATTCTGTATATTTCATTATTGTGTACTTTTGCACCTTTGAATCCGGAAATTGATGGCTCTTGTCGAGCAGAGTGGCTGGATTGGTGGGGGAACGTTTTTTGATTGTGGAAAATCAAATTTTTGGAGGATCACTTAGTCTATGATGATTTTTAAGTGGAAATATCCGCTCGGAAAGAGAGGATAATTGAGATAAATTTGTGGAAGGTTATAATGTTATGAGATTCACGAAAAGTTTTGCTTTCAAATTACATCACAAGAATTTCTCCAACTTCTTGGAGGAATCCATCCATATTTACTTCAATGTCACTTGTACAGTGTGATACGGATTTTCACTAGAATAGTTTCACTATACTTTGGGTATTCTCTCACCCAACTATCTCTCCAACCTCCAAGATGTCACAGTGCGAGATAGCCTGAGGTAAAAGTTTCACCAAGTGGCAAGTGTAGTTTCGTGTGAAATTTTACTCCTCTATTTTCAGAACTATCGATGCTTGCACGGATGTATTTCATCGATTTTGTTTCCCGAGGAATTCGGGTATTTTTATGATTTTCTTTATACTCTGTGATGGAGATGACTTTTTAAATTTGTATCATGATATTTTTTTCAAAAGACTAATAGAATTCTCTTTTTCTTTCTGTTTCAGGTATGTATGAGTTCTTTTAACGCGGATTTCCTGAATTTCCTCGACTCGAGTCATAAAGTGAGTCAACTCTCTATTTTTATGTCCCAGAAATTTATATTTCTTGTTTTGCGTCATCTGCAGAACCCAGAACTTCCGGAATTCATGGAAATATCTGAATTCAGTTTAAGGATCCTTTTTGGGAGCTATGCATAAGTAATTTATTCTCTTCCCCAACAGTCTCCAAAGTTTGCTTCCTTCGAAAACAAACCCTCGGAGCATATTTGACTTTGTGCAAAGGCGCTTTCGCTAAAAAACAACTGATAAATCACCAGAAATTATCCAAAAGATCAATAGAATCACGAATAAAAAAGAAATCCTTCGCTTCAGAAATGTTTCTGCAAAAATGTCCAATGAATACCTGACAATTTCATATTTTCCCAGCATTGAACATCGTGTTTTCTCTCACATGTCACACCTTTCTACGTTCTCTTTACCACCAGTATTTCGTAGAGTGCAAACCATCATTCTGCAGTAAAACGCGTGGCACATCTGGGAAAACGAGATTTTCTCTCCTCCACTCTCTCACACCTTTGGGTGGAAAAAGCGTTGAAATATTCGTGAAGCACACAGGCACGATACGGCCTCTAACCCGTTACAACTCCACAGTGAGCACGAAAAGAACAGATGTGCCTCGACAAGCGTGTGGTGTAGCAAATTTGTGCTTTACTAGTAGCTCCATTATGATTTTATAATTTGTGTTGTAGAGAAAACTCAACGGAGATTTGAACTCTGAGTAATTTCGCATAATAATTCCCTTATTTTCCTCCTTTCTCAATAATTCCTGGGACTTGGTGCAGTGAAAATCGACATTAATAAGCTTGCTGTCCGTTTTTATGGAACATGTCTACATGTGTAGGAGACGTGAACACATGAAACGGGGATCAGCCTCGAAAAATCTCTGTTGAACTTTCCTATCTGAGCCCCGTGACACAGGGCAATAATTTATCTACCTCATGTTCCTCGGTACGAGCGACGAGCAAGAGAGAGAGAACGAGGCAAAAAGGAAGAATGATGAAAGCAAGAGTTGCTGGAGGGACTTATCTCTATTGTCAGGGTTAATCCCTGAAAATTGGCTCGAGCTCTCTTGCTTGATATTTCCACGTTTGCTAGTCTCTATAATTCTTCCTTCCTGTCAAACTCTACGATATTCCGATGACATTTAAAAGCATCAACATCTCCATTAGCACAGATTCGTCCAAGCAGCTGCAATGAAAAAATTCTAGTTATTAAGTGTTATATAATTCCAAGAGAAACTAAAATCCTATTTACTCAAGCAGCTACTCGTTTTCTTTGAAGTTTGCATCTGCACTGGGCAAACTGCTTAATAACCTGTTCTGAAACTCTATTTTATCGTGCTTCCAGCCTATATTTCTCGCACGTACGAAAATCCTCGTTTTATACTGTGGATCAAAACCTGGATTATGAGCACAATACCTCCATACTCACATAAAATAGAGTTGCTAGGTTGTTTAGCATTCTGCTCGTACGTTTCCAACGAATTATTGCGTGGGAGTATAGCAGCCACCTTCACACGCCATTTTCCCTGATACACAGCCTTGGACCTATTGAAATAGGATTTTTGAATCATCGAAAAATGAGCATCAATCATCCAAAACTTATGAATGAAGAACCACTAGAATATCCATTCAATATCCACCATATGCAGTATTGAGACTGAAAATTTATAATCCAAAGCACACTATACATCACACAAAGTTACTGGCTAGTCGTAAATGTCGAAATATATCAATAGTTGAACAAGCACTAAATATCCAAGTTGCATAGTCTCGAATGCCAGTGGGCGAACCACCATCGTCCTTCTGGTAGCGTCGATCCTTTGGTTGAACCCAGCACCTTCAGTGCTCCAATACGTAGCCTCCACACTGAGGTGGACACAAACCAATAGAAAATTAATGACTCCTTTTATGTGATAAATTTATGATCTCCATCAACTCCAGCTTTGTATTCTCTCTTTTCTTCAATGATAAAAACGAGCATTTGCACTCAATCTTTATTACCACAAATCCACTTATTCCAATATTTTCTATGTCATATGAATATTTTGATGTTTGTTGGCTTCTACATGATGCACATGGTCTTGAAATTGGATTTGAATAGGTCTAGGTTGTTTTTTTACATTCTGGGTCATTGCCTGAATAAGCATCGTATCACTATCAGAAATTACTCAGTTCTGGGCTCGCAATCAGATGCAGAGGGAAATACACAAATCTAGTTAGTAACTGTGGAGCAGATGGGGGATGTACATACAGAACTGTAAGCCACATCCCTGCTTACTATCGATCCTAACTGCGTGGTACTGGCCTTTGTTCTCGTGATTAAGTGCACGCGCATATCCCTTCTATCTTGGTATCGATACGCATCCAATGGATTCAGTTTACCATCAACGATGCACTAATGAAACACATAGTGTGTTAGAGGACCAAAACCAGAATCAGGATTTGGTTGTAATCACATCCTCCAGAGATGTTTGTTATACAAACTCCTCTCATTACATAATGTTCCATGTATTTGATGAAGGTGGAGAGAATATTTGCTCGCAATTGAAAGTACTGAAAGAACTCGAGGGGAAATGCAGAGGAAGAAAATGAAGAAAGATTACCAAACGAAATCTAAAAGTTGTCTCACAAAATCAGAAACTTGACTCTAGAGTTCAACTTCCGATTTGGATGCACATCCAATCAAACTTCATCAGACAAAAAAAAAAGCAGCTCTGGAGTAATGTGAACTTTTTTAAAGTTAAGTTAGTTGGGTAATTCAAAATGTCTAGTTTAATTAACCACAATTTTCACAGTAAATCCCTCTGCTAATCACGCAAAAAGTTCCCGAATACACGAAAACGATTTCTATCGTGAGAGTGCACTGTCTCGTTCATGGATTAAGTAACCATAAATCTGGAGATTTGACGAGGACAAAAGCCCAGCTGCTTTCAGTATTAAATCAGTGAAATAAGTTTGTTAATGATGCCACAAAAGCCTCTCCACATTTACGGCAGAAAATGAAAAAAGTAAAAATAAGTGTTTGGATTCCGAGGATTTTCATCATCACAAATTTTTATGAAATCGTAGATATTCCCCCATGTCGTTGGAGGATGTAATAGAAAATCGAGGAATCTGGTGGAATACATGGGTACATGTGCAGTAGTGAAGGATAGACGTCCCACTAAGGATGTGAGGTTGGAAGGTGAAAAATAAGAAGCCCTAGAAAGTTTGATGGAAAAAAAAAGGGAATAGAAAGACGAAGGAGAGTAAAAAGAGAGGAGATAAAACGACGTGGTCGTCGGGATGGTTGACTGGGAGCGCGGGGTGGTTTGGCGAGGGGTGGATAGGGTGGCGCCATGGGCCGCGCCGTCGCCCAGCATCCCCTGTGACGCTCGTCTCCCGTAGAGGCGCACCCTCAGTGCCAGGAGTATCCCGCTAGTCATACATTGGACCGTTGCGAGTTAACTGTGTATTTCAGACGGTGGCGTAATCGTAACGTTTGAATCCACGTTGACAGTTGGTTTACGTCCAGTGTTGTTATTTTTTTGTTATTAATTCCGCAAGCTTTATCACAATGGATGAAAAACGAGTGATGAATAACTGGCGCCTGTAACCTCACCCCTCGTGTGATTAATGGGGCATCAATTGGCAATGGATGTACTGTGGTTTAATAAGTGTCATGATGAAACGAACTGATTGAACAAAGTTGTCGGTGCACTTTGGTCTCCGTCTCACGATTCATTGGATTCTGCAAGTGACTCTACGATTGTTACCGTTTCTAATGAGGAAAACTGAAATATCACGGGTTCTTGCGCATGGTACACTCAATGGGATCACCGCCTGTAGTTATAGCAACGGGAATACGTCAACATCATCAGCACGAAACAATTGGAGCTGGACTGATGCTATTGTTATTGGCATTGGACAATCGAAATTATTTTCAACAGTTATTGTATGAGGCAACATTGAATCATTGATCTTGCTGTCAGGCAAAACTACTCACGATGAAAATCACGGATGATTGACATTTGGTGACATCCGTTTAAAGTTGATGAATCGTGCTGCTATAGAGAAAGGATACAATCCAATGGAGAATAAAAAAAATATCAGTTGAATATATCGTGATGATTTTGTGTTAATTCAGTTATAATTGGAGATGAACAATTGAAATTAATTTCATTAAAATGGATACTTTTTTGATAATAGGAATCTGTTTTCTCTGTTATGAGGTCTGTGATTTGATCAGACGTTATACAGCACCTGTGAACAATAGCCCTCAGGATGTTGTAGCCTCAGCACCTCCCTCGCCTCGGGTTTACTCAATCTCACATAAAATTCCATCTCAGAATCCTCCAGAGTGTTTTTCACAATAAATTGATCCATTTTAATTGACCAATACGAGGAATTCTCAAGATGAATCGAATGATGTTTTCAAATATTTGAAAATCCTTTGGAGTACAAGAGTATGAATGGACAAGAAAGGAGACTTTACAGTTGCCGAATTGAATACTGACGAGAGGTTAAAAGCCCTCAGGACGGCACGTTTCTTCGTGACCCACAGACCACCAACGGAATCAAGTGAAAGCTCTTGGTGAACCGCATGAGCCTTCGAAACTTAGCCTGGAGAATTGTCTGGTACTCATGCTCATTTTAGATGAAAAGGGAAACGAACCCATGACTGTTATCGACTCGAATCGCTCCCACTTTAAGCATCAAACTGCTCGAAAGTATGAGCTCAATTGATTCTCCATCTTAAGGGAATTCTACATTCGAGCATTCTCTTGACTACTTGTGATGAATCCTTCAAGCGGTTAGACTTCTTCATAGTTTATGCTTGCGTGCCGAAACCAGAGAATTTAATCGATTCACCAAGAGAATAGTGATTCAATAGGAATAGTGTTTGATGAAATACTTGAACAACTGGTGATGAGGTAGTCTCTGTCTTTGATCACAGTTTGATTGAAATCCTGAATGAATGGGGAAACGCCAGTTTATAGAAATGAGGTTAGTACCTCATCCAAGTACTCAACGTAATCAGAGTGTCCACTGAGTTGACGTATTTCAATTGAATGGATTTTGGCTCAACAAGGTTGTTCATCATGTACATCGATTTGGATCAGTGGCATTGACTTGTACGTGCATTGACAGTAAGGAGGTATTGTTGAATATCTACGTCAGACTTTGGCAGTTGATTAATAGCAGATGGAGGTAATGGTCAAAGTGTCATTGTGGACTATCACTAGAATCACAGAGTCTCGGTGAATTAACCCTCTGTTTTTTTTGCCCCATTAAAAGAGAACTACAGAGGAACTCCATTACCCGAATAATAAACAAGAAGGCATGGACTCGTTGGAGCGATTGATGAGTACTGGGCCCCATCATTCAGCACTTACTGCAGCATCAAGGACGCAGAATGCCTTTGTCCAAGCAAGCCTATGCTCCGTGATTGGACGAAAGGGTCGTCATCTAACAGGCACATTCTGCTTAACTGGTGATACAATGGAGGGAATCATACAGTGTCTTGTTTTTCTCAAGGCATTCTCGGTAAGGGCTCTTAAGAGGTCAAGCCCCATTCTCTTTTCCCTCATTTTTTTTTCACTCTCCACTCTCTCCGGTAACTATGTGTTTCAATTGAATTGCTAGTTTGGGAAGAATGATAATGGATTTGGGAGGTAGAGTCACAGACCCCATCGATCGAGAGGCATTCCGTGTTGAGTGGAATATTATTCTAGGGAGTTTAGGCCTTTGCCAATGACCCGAGCAAGGGACACATCCATTGGTGTAAGATAAGAGGATCCAACTGGAGAGTATCTATCTCAGGGAATTTAGACAATCTGCTCTATTTGATCTGTCTCAGCTAGATACCGAAGAATGGATTTTTTTGATTTCTTCCCTTTGATCTTCAAAATGATACGAATACACTTTTGGAAAATGGGATACGCCTCTATCGCTCCTCATTATATCAGGCACACTCATTTTTCCAATACTGTCGTCCCTGTGAGGATGATTTCCTCTTCGCCAACTCTCTTATCCTCAAAGTTTACCATACAAAGGATATAGATACACGTGGAAGGCTCTTTGAGTCTAAAGCTTTAACGTTCACTTAATACATTTTCCATATCGAAAATATATCCATTACGTAGATCCTGTCGTTTCTCGGTAAAAAAGTAGAGCCGGAAATACGAAGGGATGTGCAAAGAGTGAGGAGGAATGAAGAATCTTGAACCGTGAGATGATAACATCAAAATAGGACCCTGTATTTTATGAATTTTTTATCTGCCACTGGCTTTTGAAGAGCTCTGAATTAGGCGCCACATAGCATGAGTACTTGGTGCCATGCGGGTGATGAGATTATTCGATAAGATCGAGCTTACACCTCTTCCCTTTGTCATTACTGTCACATAGTTCATGCCTATTTCATCTGAATGAATGCTTTCTTTTTCCCCCACAATCAAATTACGCGATTTCGAGTCTCCCTTTTTTTCGTTCATATTTTCACTGAGCAATAAAACCAAGCGCAATGGTTATACGTAATTCGTATGTTCCATCGGATTCCCAAGCGAGTGGCAAAATGCGTGTGTCCTGGGGGCAAATTCGTGTTCTGTATGTCACTGCGGTTAAGGTAAACATGGCGTTCATCTGTCGTGAATCGTATATGATCCACCCGAGAACAATTAGCGTTTACATTACATGCAAATGACTCGTTGGTGTATCTGTTTTACGTTATTGCGTTGAACGTTTAATCAGTTGACTATTTACGTCATGAAAGTGCTTGAATACCTGCTGTATCTGGAAAATTTTCATGCGACAGTTAACACCAATGATTCTCATTAAGTTTCACAAAGTTCATGTTATTTTAATTACATTCATCTCATTTCCGTGCTACCAGTGCATTTCCTTGGTTGCATTATCTTCAAAGATGATTTGCTTGGGATGTAATTAGTTTTGGAAACAGTTAATTAGTTGGGCTCTTTGATATCCGACGGACATTGGATAGTAATTTGCTTCTAGATACTTTAAAGCAAAGTGCGATGTATCAAAATTAATAAACTTTTAATATTCATGAAGTATAGTGCAGAATTTCGGATAAATTTCGAATATTGATGATTTGACGAAAGTTTTCCCCTGTTGTCCGATCTAATCACTCAGAAACATTGGAAATTCAATACATCACAGTTTTTTTCTTCATACTGATCGCTTGTCTGTATCGTTTGACCAGAGGAGATAATTTGAACGTGTGAAAATAGAGGGGGAGGCAGATTTGATAAAGACAAGTGTTTACACGAGTTAACAACCAAGCAGAGTACACACGTGTATATGTCAGGGTAACTATCACTCTCTCATCTTTCAATGGTGATGAGAGTGAAATGGACGAAATTCTTTTTCAGAGCTTTTAAAAATACAGAATTACAGTGTTTACTCTCTATCCTCTGATTCAGACTCGGTCTATTGATCATTTTTCCTATTTTCATGATATAAAACATCCAGCTAAAATGAAAAAACCTCAATTTGTCTTCAATTAAAGACGAGAAAAGATAAAAAATATTGAAGTGTTTCATTTGGATGACATCCAAGTATTTCACACTCTGCCAATAAATATTTAATACGAGAAGAATTCCACCGCAATAAAATTGAGCAATCAAAATGAAAGTAATATCATTGAAGCACGAAGATCAATTTTTCTTTATTCCTTTTAATCACTGATGGTGCTGTGGTTCAATCGATCGTCATTAATTTAGTATGAACCCGATCAATTCGAGGCATACGGGAAACTCGACGGAGCGTGATTCAATAAATTTTCACCCGAGATATGGTGACTGGTACGTTTACCGGATGTACGTGGAAAATTCGCCCCAAGCGCATTTCAATAATAATGAATACTGAATGAAAGAAAATAATAAAAAAATTGTCGCAACAATACGATATATAACCAAGTACTAATAATGAATTCATTCATGTAACAATAAAATTGTTATTATTGTATTTTGATAATAAATCTTTGATAGGTAAAATTCAGTGATTCGTAATGATTGTGAAAGCAGAAATACTTTCCGCTGATTGGACAATAGTCATTAATTTATTTATGAATCAGAGGCTATTAATTTTGCATTGAGGTGGGGTCAAATGGATATTTCAATTGAATATTGTAATTCCATTTTTTTGCAAGAAGGGGAATTGGGGTAAAATGGACATTCTGATTGAACGGTGCGAGATAGCGATTTTCTGATGATTCCATTGAAAAGCTGAGACGATTTTACGTTGGAATCCAGTGTCAAAATTGATTTTTTTGAATTTTCAAAAAATTCGATTTTTTTCACCCGGATTTGAAGGGGTTTACCTTGCCAAAATTTGAAAAAACACATTTTTGGCAATATCTCGGGTTCTATTAGTCGTAGCTCAAAAATTCCGATTCGAGGTGAAAGCTGAGCTTATTTGCGATGAATTTATGTAGTTTTAAAATTGAAAATACGATTTTTTGAGTGACTTATAGTGGAAAAACTGATTTTCAAAAAACACCCCAAAAGTATATAAAAAATCGTATTTTTGATTTTAAAATCATATAAATTCAGAGATATTGCCAAAAAAGTGATTTTTTTTAATTTTGGCAAGGTAAAGCCCTTCAAATCTGAGTGAAAAAAATCGAATTTTCAAAAAATTGAAAAACAATATTTTGGCACATGATTTTCATTCCACCTTCCCCTACACTGAAGTCCAATAAAATCCAATTCTTTTCGCACAAATTCTGATGCAATATCAATTCCCATTGACACCCTCCAAGAAGACAGAATCGACGTTATTGGTAGCACGTGTATTAGGTCAAACGTCAAGTCAATTTCGTGCAGATGGCGTGCTGCTGTTGAAGAAGAAGTTCTTGGAAATGTACTGGCTCTCTGAATCACTCTGAAATTGTGGAATCCATTGATGAATGATCTTCATGTACTGGTGAGATTCAACAGCACCTGTAGACGACACTTTATGAACAGCAATCATACTTATGTACACAAAGAAACAGGATCCGATAGAATGAGGGTGATAATGATGGGGCGATGATGGTAGAACGTGGCTTGTTGGAGTATTAATGCGATGCCTATTAGCATTAATGGAGGAACTCGATGCTTAATTTCCTGTGCTTCTCTCAACGATACAAAGACGTTCATTCCAATTTGACGTAATGGATGGAAGGAAAAATTGAAGGACTAATTGACATTTTCATAAATATTCTTTTCATCATTCCTCGCATTTATTGTGGAACTTTTTTTCATTTCCTCAACTGCATAAATGCAATTTCATTTTATTCCTGTGTAATCTGCACTCGAGAATATTTTTTCCCATTGTATTTACTTCGTAAAAGTCCTTTTTTTTTCCTCTTTTGAGGACTCGACAATAGACAAATCGACTTTGGGAAAGTAAGAGGCCTCTCGTTCTTTTAATTCTCTAAAAAATTCTCATCATCGTTTTTTAGGCTGATAAATCTCCCTCAACTCTCTCTTTGATGCTGACAATTTGAGGCTCAAGAATAATTGAGGTCTATGATACAATGGCGAAAAAAAAACAGAGAGAGTAAAAAAAATAATTTAAAGCCAGTCTGGACTTTATCCTTTCATTTGAGCTTTGTTTTATTTCATAAACCCCCCCACACAAGACGTTTCAATTGGCTCAGCAGTCTCGTTGACTTTTAATTGGGATTTTATGCATTCTCTTCACGAATCCACCTATTTTTTTCCAACTGCTCCATCATTGTCACATGTTCCGGATATACGGTTAAAAAAAGAAAATACAGAATTGTTACGGTTCAAACCGAATTGTTGATAACGTCACACAGAATCGAACAATGAAGGAACTTTATATTGTTCCAACTTCCATTATAAAACATTTTTTTCCCTGCTGAAATCAGCTGGAGTTTGAGACAATGGAGTTGTCTCGGCCGTGAAAATACGAGACGCTGGTAGTATTCCAGAAATTCCAGTTTAAAAAAAAAGAAGTAAAGAGCCTGGTATATTCTGCCTTCGTCCTAGTGCACATTAGACACGAGGCATTGTCCCTGAACTCTATTGTCCAGTCTCAGAGCCCATATAAATGATGCCGTTGAAATATATCAACTTTGATATACGAAGGTCGACTAGTTTCCCTTTTGCTCTTAACATTGAAGCTCTTTATCCTACATTTTCCATTATATCCTCCATATTTCAATGGATTAGTCTGTGAATACCATCTCAGCCTATTCAATTCACCTCTTTTCAATTCATAAAACAAATGAATAAATAATCAGGATCAACCAATAACCCATTGAGGCTTCCATTCACTCCAGCAAAGAAGAGATGACCACAAGAGACTCCCCAGGTAAATTAGAGAGGCTGTCCCTTGCTAAAGCCAGAACTCGACAGAATCACTTGTCAACCGCAATTCCCAGTTGGCATGGCACACTCGGTTCCACCAGTTTCATTCGACTCAATACCACCTACACCGCTTCATCTCCGAGTTCAAGCTCTCCAGTAACTTCACAATGATGCTGGGTAGGTGGCCAGATGTCCGGTGCTTCAGCATACCTATATTTCACCATTGTCCACCTACCAAACCCCAAAATCGTTTCGACGCCCAAAGCCAGCCCTGTCGTAAGCGCAGCTAATTGCTCGCTCGCTCATTCCACTGGACTGATTGGAAGTGGATTACTACCAACGGAAATCGTTGGCTAGACCTCTACATCCTCTGTATACCATTGAAGCTTGTTTCGACTTTGTCCTCCTTTTTTTTTTACTCCAATTTTTTAGTTTGTTTCTTTGGTAGTTGTGGTTGTGGAAATTGTAGGAAACATAAAACTCCGATTAAGCCCAGGGCTTTTATCGATTCCTTTTGAATCTCTGTGGGCTCAGTGTCCATTTTCTCAATTTGATGATGAAAAATCTGCACAAATAGCAGAATGATGAGTGGATAAATTGCGTAGTGTAGGTGAAGGACTTGTGAGGGGCTTTTTCACTCCAGATCGTATTCTGGTTGTCTGCTGAAAGACCTCTCGTTTTTGGCCCCAATGCGCTCCATTCATCAGGCACTTCGACTTGTCATCGACACATTCCTACTATCTCCTTTCAGTCTTTGGGAATAGTGAAGGGAGATTGATGAACCAAATACATTGAAGCATCAATCACTTTTGTAAATTCTTTGGAATCGTCTGATTCTATGATTCACAATCTTTTTATTGATTGGGGTTTTATGAGTGATATAGTTACAACGTCATGTATCAGACATTAATAATAATGTGGAGTTGAAGGGTTCTTTCTTTGATTCTGTAACTTTATCGATGACATCATTAATAATGGTGTTGGTTTTTATTTTTGCGATTTTACTCAATTCGTTGAGAGAATCTCTGGAATTTTCTTTTAAGCACTTATGAATTACTCTGTTTTTCTCCACTGGTTTCTACATAAAAGATGGAAATGTAAGCAATATAATTTTATCTGCACCTCGGGACAATGGCTGCAATTCAATTCACTCAGTTTACTTGATTGTTCTTTTACTTTTTTTTTTGGTCTCACTGGCTTATCATAAATCCCTGTCATAACCGTAAAACCGTTTCTTCATTAAATCATAAATGCCTGTATTCAGAAAGTACCAAGTGCCATTTCCATTCTCATTTTCATCCTCAAGAATATTAAACAATTTTCACTTGTTCTTGTAATAAACGAATTTTTTTTATTCTTCATTTGTTTCAGGTATGTAGACATTTCTATGATGAGGAGTATTCAAGAGATTATCCAAATGTTATGTGAGAATATTTGAAAAGAATTTTTAAATGTTGATATATATATTGAATAACTTTAAATGTGTGCGTGTATTTTGAGACCAAAAATATAGGATTTCATTTCTACTCACTTGTGTCTCATTTTTTTTCTCAATTTTTTTTTCCATAAATTTCTATTGTATTTCTCTTTTTATTTGCCTGATTGATTACTTTTTTTTTCCTGAGGGAATTAAATGAAGAAAAAAGGATAGAATGTGCAGAATATAAGATAAATAAAATTGAGAAAAGTGAGGAGAAGAGAAGATGAGATTCCAAAGTTTGAAAATGACGATGTAAAAAGTTTCTCTCTATGGTACATACGGCCTGTGTAAATAGAGAAACTTTGTGATACAAAGAATGAAAAAAGTTACAATTTCCAAGTAATGTAGAAGCCGTGAAAATGTAAGAAACATGGTTGAACCAAGTTGAGTACATTTGATAGCTAAAAAATATGTGTTTATTTTGGAAAAAGTCCTGACTAAGAGTGAAGTTAAAAAATTGGAAATTTTTTCTCATCGATTTGCTCCAATCTCCTTCACCACTTCCTCTCTCTACTCAATGGAATGGAAACACGTTCTTTATCTTACTCTTTGAAATAATTGTGAGAGGACTGAAGAAGAAGAAGAAGAATAAAAGAACAAACGTATTTTATCTCTCTTAATACTCTCTGATATTCCTCTTTTTTTTTTTTATTGAATTTCTCGTTTGATGTTGGAGATCTCAGAAGGTCGCAATCAACTGATTCTTTACATCAAGAATAAAAATTTTGATTTAAGGTTTCTTCACTCCTCGAGGAGTTTCTTCTTGACTGCCCATTTTATCATTGCACCTTGTTCATCTATTCTTCACATTCTATTTAATTCCTTCCATTGAGGAATCAAAAAGTGCAATTATCTTTATTGATAATAATTCATTGTCTCTGATGTTCCAGTTGCATCAAGATATCCATTTTACCCCATAAAAACCATAAATTCTTTATCTCAAAAGTCGATTAAAATCTAAATTCTCCTTCATTCCTCTGAATAATGAAATTGCTCATTGCCTCATTGAATATTAAAGTAAAAAAAAGTAGATAAAAGTTCTGGCAAATTTGCGAATAGTAATTTGGTGAAAAACTTTTAAGAATTATAAAGAAAAGTGTGAATTATGAAGAACGGAAAATCAAGAGAGTACTGCCTGATGTTTTAATGCCTTGAACGTGAAGAAAATCAGTGAATTTCAAAGAAAGAAGAGTGGAAGAGTTGTGAGTAGTCTTCTGAATCTCTCGACAATTCTTTGATTAAATTTTCTCCTTTCTCTTAATAATTCGCAGATAAATGTGAGAAGATTCTTCCTTTTATTCTCATCTTTTCCTTATTGTACTGCAGTTGTTCATTTATGGTACACTAGAGTCTCTCAACCGTTCTATTTTCAAGCCAAGAAATCATGAAACTTTAACACCCCTCAGGCATTCCAATTTCTTTATGAAAATCCCAGAAATATCGTAATTATTCGAGGAATAAGTAACAAGAAGAACTCATTACCCATAAAAATCACAATTAAACCAAATCCAAGTCTCAAAACTCTCGGAAATTCTTCGAATATTGATTCGACCTAAATGTGCATTGACTCAGTTGCGCAACAGCAATTTTCTCGCTCGAAAAAATCAAAGAATGTCCCAGAGAAGGAATGAAACACAGAGAAAAATGACAAAAAAGAAGGATAAATGTTGCATAAAAAAAAAAAAATACGAGAGGAGTGAAATATTTTATGTATATTCGTGACCTCATCTACCCTAGTGATATTTCATTCAAGTCCTTTTATTTTTCATTCTTTCTGTGAATGTATCAAAGCTTTTTTAGTGTTACGAATCGTTGAACTTTTTCAAAGGCACCTCACACACACACATAGAGAGATGAGACAAGAATGTTTTATCAAAATAGTAGTTTGAAAAATTCTGCAGATTGTGAAAAAGTGATGTGCAGACATTGTGAATCCTTTGAAATTCGATGTTTTTATTCATGAATAATTTGAAAAAATGAATTAAATAATTTCGAATGAATTCTCAGTTTGAAAACTCATTTCAGAGAGGAACATTTCATCCACTCGAGTGTTTTAATACTTTGTCCGGAAATTATCCGTATTTATGAAGGGCTTCACTTTTGTTTGTTGAAAGCAACTCTCTGACTAACCATCAAATTGACCGCATGTAAGGGACTAATTGAAATAAAAAGGCAACGAAGCACTTGCGGATAATCACAAACTCTCCATAATTCTCCTAAAACATTTTCCCCCAGGCTAAATGTACAGCTGTTGATGAAGTCTCATCCGACTAGATGAAGCTTCATGCACACAGGAAAATTACGAAACTCGACTTCAATTAATAATCAATCGCACATATGTGAGAGACTACATGGTTTAAGCCGAGGGATTAAAGAACCTTTTCTCCTGCACTCAAATCCCGTTTATGTATTAAACTCCCAAGTGCTTAATTACTGTACACCGAAGATATTGCTTCGGTAAAGTTATATTCTCTTCTTTCACAGCCCCTGAGGCTTCTGTACCTCTTCCTCTGTATTCACGGAATCAACTAAACTCATGCTAAATTTAAAGTCGATATATCAATCCGCAAATCCCCCAAAAACCCATTTTTTTGATGAAGAAATAATAACTCCATTAAACATGTCCAGAGATAAGCTTTCCGATCGAGAGTCTCATTCCACTGTAAAAAAATCCTATTTATATTTATTTCTCCGTACAATCTATTATCATCAACACGTATCCCATATACTGAATCCAACGAATACCAATACATGAATCCTTATTCTCTCTTTGTGTCCAGTTCTGAGATGAAGAGAATAATCTTTCTACGTGAACAGAATTCGCAAGGTTCTTATTTTTCAGAAAGGATGGAAAGAATTGATATGAGAGAACATGTCGTTGGAATTCAGAAATAACGATTCATGCTTTTCGTGTACGATTATAATGACACGTTCATCCTGGAAGGATTCTCCATTCTCTTTGGAGATGATAAATATCACCTCACGTGAGAGAATTGATGAAGCTTCTTTCTTTTTTCACTCCCAACCTGATGTCACTATTCACACAGATAAGCGTCTCTTATTCCAGTATATGAAACCCTACTTATGTACACACGGGCTACGTCTCATGCAAATAAACTCAGCATATACAGAGTTTAATATCCTAGACCACCAGTACCTATTTCGAATGATTACAGGATGCTGGATGCCATAGAATTTCCCACGTGGCATTTTCACCACAAAATATTCACTCATATTTATTCTTTCTATCCTCATGCCCTTCGCACACAAGAATATACACATTCACGCGAATATACGAGCGTCTGGGATCTTCTGCTCTTCAGGTTTTCACAATTTACGACATATTCTTGAAGTATCGGTGCTGATCGTTGAATATTTCTTAACACTGTACATTCATATCTACATCGTGTCATTCTGAGTGCACTTTGTGATACTTTATATGACCAGGAGAATATAAAATGACATTATTCACAGGTTCTCTCGGTTTATCGTAGAATATTGGAAATTGAGATGGAATAGTTCAGAGAAATATTGTGTTAATGTAGAAAGGAGAATTAGGTGCAAAACTATGTTCTTTTGCTTTTCATGTAATTAGAGTAATCTTCATTAGCTCTTACATAATACTTGAAAATTTAATTAGGAAAAGTGGGTGATTATAGTGATGCTCTTTTTCAAAGAATAGAGGAGGTAATTTATTTTAATTCAGTATTGTTGAATCTCTTTTTTCTCATTTTTCTTAATTTCCATCGAAAGCTTCTCAACTGTCATATCAATTCTCATTGATGATAACTCTGACATCAAATTTCTCCATCTTCGTAGATTGCGTAATGTATATTTAATGAAAAAGATCACGTGTATCGATGAATCAAGTCACGCGGAATCAACGTGACACAGCACAAAGTATCTACTTGTGTAATATCTGTCGAATAGAAGAAAATACTTGAGAGAAGAAATACGTACGTGCAGTGAATTATTTTAAAATTTATCTAAAATTGAGTTTTGCTAAATTTAGAAGATTTTTTTTTGGGGGAATAAACCCAGAGTCTTTGACTCAGCTCAGTATCTCCCTTTTTTCAAGCAAGATGATTGGAAATTTAATTTAAACCATTATCCCGATAAACCCTGAATTTCATTGGATAAAAAATAAAGTTTATGTTTGAAGAACCAGTGGATGCTCTCCATAGTCTGGCTGGGAAATGAAAAGATAAGGAGTTTTAAGCCTCAACTAAATGATATACAAGGATGCGAAGCCTTTCTGACTATCTCGAGTGAAGCAAGCGGATTTTATTGGGCTCACTCAGTTCGCATTTAAGTCGATAAAGGGGGAGTTGAAAATCCTTGATTTACTCGTGGCTTCCCCTTTCTTTTTATTGAGTGGCAAGAAGGAAGCACTGGGACTACCGGAAAGGATAGAGAAAACACGTTATATCCAAGATGTCTTGGAGAAAAAGCCACTAAAAGAGAATACAGAGAAAGTGGCACGTGACACGAATGCCTCAGTTCTAGTTAGTTTTCAAGGGGCAATGGTGCTATTGGAGAGCCTGCGAATGAAAAACATGCCTATCTCCAATTCGGACACCGAGGCCCTCACTTTCCTCTTTCTCTCCGTATTTTCGTAAAGTACCAGAGTAAAACGTCAATGTTGCCATCTCTACGAGGCTATTCAACACAATATCCAACGTCGTTTTCTCTCCTCCACCAAGCCCCCATCCTCCCATTTACCATCCGTTCATTCTACCATTTCTGGTTGGAGCATTTGTGAATCCAATGCATCCAACCCGCCCCTTTCTCTTCCGCTTGACCCGGTTGTGGCCAGCACCAAAGTTATTCGTGCCTCGAGCATGGGAAAACCTTAGTAGTTTTCAAGAAAAATTCAAGTGAAACATTTTTCTACTGGCGGAGGAGAAAAATCAAATTCCTGGTATTACTGAACTGAATCAGTTTGTTTGAAAAAGTTAGAAAACATGAATTCTCACTGAGGCAAATGGATTTTTCAAGAGTCTCATGTTTGGAATATTCTCATGGGATTTTCAAGTGTGTGTACTTTTTTTTTTGTCGGTGAAAAGACGTTTGGGTTATTTCTCATGTGTGGCGCGAGTGGGGAAAGATCCACAGAGGGTTATACCTTGGCTGAGAATGGACCCAGGGGTGAATTTAGTGATAATAAACGCAGTAGCCCTCACACCAAGTACTTGACATTCTCTCCACGTTATCTCGGGTAAATGGTCTTAGGGTTTCAAGGTAACTGCTAAAGATAATGGTTCGCATCCAACTGAGTAAACCACGTATACACTTAAACAGTAAAAGTATAGTGATGTCGTAGCTTTTGTTGTCTAATGCAACGGAAAGTTCTGAAGGAATACAGTTAGTCATCGCGGTTACTCCGAGCACTAACAACGTGAATTTTCGTTCTAGATTAACAGCAGAAGTTTCTGGTATGCTGTAGAGAGTGAGGCTTCTTCCAGTTAAATGTCCATTGGGAAATACTTCTCATTTTCGTCGTCTTCACTACTTCTGACACAAGTACAGCATCTGCCAAGGATGATCCCTTGATGAGAGTGGTCAGGAGTAACTTTATTTCAAATCTTGCTGACCAAGTGTCCCATTGGTCAAGCAGCAGCTTGCTGCAATCATCTCTGCCAGTGGCTATTGGCATATACACACTGGGCTTATGTACTTGGACATGATTTACTTGTGCCCCAGGGACAGCTGGTGATAGATCGATACCCAAGCTGTGAAGCTTCAGACATGGGCCAAACCACCGTGAATTTCAAGGTGTTAATTGCTTGACTATGCCAGCACACTCATTCCAAGTCATGAGACAATTAAAACTCTACAAACTATTGATGGGGAAAATTGAAAGATTCAAACTATTGAATTTGTCGAATTCACTTAAATACATGTGCCTGTAGATTTTAATCCTCTGACACTCTTCATTGCCATTACGTGCCATTGTGGATCTCTCGCAAGTCCGTATTGAATGGAGTCATTTATCCTGATACTGCCAATAAAAGGCAAATAAATTTCACAGTGCTATCCAACCTGGTCCATCAGATACACATTGCCTGCTAGTTTGGTTTCCCATGAATTCCAATTTTTTTTCCACACTTTTTCATTGTTATTATTTTATTTCCGAGTTATTTCGATTGATTGGTACTCTAGCTTCAAAAAAGGGTGATTTAGTGGAAACTCTTGTGAAAGTCGTAATTGAATGAGTCAGTCAGGTAAAACGCTCTGGGGAAGTGATGAATTCACTGGGTAGGATACTTGCAAAGTGACTCTACAGTCTTGAACTTTTTTTTTTTTTTGGAATAAGTGTAGGTTGAAACAAGGAGTAACGACTTGGAAAATTCCGAGACTTGTGCACATGGAAAGAGTGAGGCTGTGCTAGAATGAGACCAGTAATTTCTTCAGCAGTCGTTTGGTGCTGTTGGAAGAAAAAGAGACAATGTTCTTTCATGGAGGAAACTAGGATGACCTGTATAGTACTACTCACTCCTGGTCCTAGTGACTCGAGGTGGAGAAAGAGAGAGAGAAAGAGAGTTGAATAGCAGGAGTTCTGGAGTCTTGGCTTCTTTCACCTCCGGGGGATCTATTTCCAAAACTAACGAGTTCGTTCCCAACGTTTTGCCAACTTTTACAGTTTTACCAAGTCCTCTGACTATTCTTCTCTCTGTATAATTGTTCACTGGTCGGTTTTATATTCACTGATTCGTTGAATTCTCTCACAGTGAGTAAAGCCAGAAGAGTCAGAGGAAGTGGAGCCCAGTGACCTGTTCAAAGAGCCATGAGACTGAAACTTACGCTCACTATTCTCCTCATTATGCTGTCCAATGAGCAGTCTCAATAGTGTCGCCTCTTTATTGAAATTCGTTGAAAATTCGTGATTCAGTGAAAATATTGAATTAATCAATAATCAATTGAAATTTTAAATTCCAGTAATTCAATTGATATTCCAGAATTATTGAGAAACGGAAAATTAGACATAACTCAAAGTTTCAACTATTGATTATTCAACTTGAATAGCAAAGTTTTGTGTTTAAACAATGAGTTTCATGAATCATGTGATTTTCCAATGTAACATGGAAATTGTTGCTTCATCCATTACTTCCACATGAACTAAGTGAGATAGTCCCTGGGCTATGCTCGGGGATTCTAGAGATACGATTGATTCTGTTACACGATATTTCATGGGCAAGCCCTAATCTTTCGTAACTTAATCCGAAAGCGGTCTAACCAAACCCTGGGACACAGGAAGCTCATGGGGCTCACCGAGGAATACTTCCTCAAAAGAGCTGAAAGCCTTAAGGGTCCTCAGCTATGACTGTTTGGTTTAATTTCAAACTAACGACATTCTAAGCCGTAAACTGATATCTCAATACTCCATTGGGATACCTCGTAAATTTTTATTTCACATTGCAACATTGTCGTTTAATTTTCCACTGGAAAAAACTCACTTTGTTGGTGAAAAAAAAAGGGGGGGAATCAAATGTACACTGAATGCAGAGTATGAATTCCAATTTTGCCCTTTTTTTTGCTCTTCTTTGTTTCTTTTTTTTGGCCAACATTAACCCGTTGTCATATATCGTCAATGAAAATCCCAGCGGCCGATTTTCACGATTCCATCGGTGAATATCCTGAGGGGCTGGCAATCGTTGGGGTTTTTGGACCTTTTTCCATTGGATTTTCACATGAACCAGTTAATTCTGAACGATTCATTTTTTTTTTTGGTGAAAATCCTTTTATTCGTTTAAATTTCATCAAAAAATTTGTAAACATCGGTATTATTGGAGTTGAGGAAATTCCGAGTTAATTAATAGAGTTTCAAACGATTCATCCATTCAACAACGAATAATCCACATTTCCAACAATTATGTCAAGAGTTTTTATGCAGTCGCTTCTTTGAATGGGCCTAGATGATAGGGATGGTTTATTGGGGAAAAAGGGGATTCCAATAATTGGATATAACGAGGAAGCAACGGAGGGCTTTTGAAAATTTATGAACAATGCAGGTTCATTATTCGTAACGAATACGTCTCTATTTTTCTCTTCCAAAAAAAAGCAAATACCAATAGCAAATTTCCATTTTGTGGAACTATTCCAACGTTTTTTCAATGAAAATTGGATTTCGTTCTAATTGTTATTGTGGACTTGCATAATCTGATGAATGCCAGTGTTTTTTGATAAAACGTAATTGAAAATACCAAAGTCCTTTTGAAAATGTCGATAAATCTCTTTTGGTGGAGACGACAGTGCATGGGTTTTTGAAGCAAAGCACCGTTCGGGATTGTTGGTGAACGAGTGAAAGCTGATATAGAGGATGAAGAGTAAAGTATGGACGAGGGGAGGTCTCTGATACTTGAAAAACGTGTGTCGGGAAATTGAATGAGATAATCCATTTGTATATAGGTTCAGTGTCCTGTGTCACTGTCCCTTTCACCCTTGTTCAAACCAACATATGACATGTGTATTGCTGATTGGTTTGATTTGTGATGCCCTTTGCTTCATGGGATATTGAATTCAGTAGTGAGGATTGTATATTGTGCGTTAAATAAGCTCTTGATGGATAGTTTTACGTGATGAAAAAAATAGCAGAGTTCGTTAGTGAAAGGATTGTGAGATTTTTTTCGAAAAATTCAATGCCAAATAACCGATTGTCCGATGGTCCAGCTTGTCAAACATGCAAAGCTATTCGAAAACTAACAACAAAAAAAATATAGATAAAAATATTGATGGCATTCACTGATGTAATAGCAAGAGTCAAACTGGGAAAAAAAAGGGAAACTGTCCTCTGGGTTCAGCGAATGTATGCAGTCTCGTTCACGAAAAATTGCATCAACAAAACAACTAAACAAATGGAAAATATCGTGCAGTAAACTGAAAATTGATAAAAACACAATCAACTTCATTCACTCTTTTTCATCTCTATATCTGTATATACGTGGGAAATCTACTGACGTCAACAAGGGATAAACTTGCACTGCCAGTTTCTCTTCGCCTGGTCAATCCCAAGATGAATAGCAAGTTTTGGAAACAGAGAAACTTCGACAATTGGAGTATGACATGGGTGTTGGATTTATTTCTGGAAAAAGTGTATTTCCCCCAGTATTTTGTGTCACCTTCTGTCATTGATGTTTTTTTCTTTTTTTAGTTACCTCTGCCTGTCATCGAGAGACCCTCGGGAAAATAGTGTCCCCGAAAACGTCGCCTCTAATTCATTCAATAGAATTATTAATGAGTTCATAAAAGTTTTGTAACAAAATAGCGACTGGAGATGAAAGAGCATCAACTCGTTCCTCATTACACGAACTTTCCTTTTACTGCTTCATTTTCTCCCATGCACACGTTCTATCAGCGTTTTTCATCCTTATCACCGATTCCAATGCTCGTCACAAGTCTCTCACCCGGTTATAGTACCAGAATTCACCAACTCTGCTGTATGACTGGTGAGGAACAAAAGGGATAACAGATCTGCAGTACATAGCACGTATGTAGTTTATTGGAAGCGAGTGTACGTGCATCAGTGTCTTCAAACGTGCACATATATGCTCCTTCAGTTCCCCATATACACCAAGAGTCTAGCGCAGTGTCGAATAAAAGTCAATAGACACTAGTGCCTGGTGGAATGTGAATTGGAAACTTTCAACTATTTGATACAGAGTACATGTGGCAATACCAGCACACTTGGTATTTTCATCAATTGATATTTTTTCAACGAGGTCAGTTGTGAGGAAAAAAATCAAATTAACCATTATTAAAAATCACCGAAATCCTTCGAATTATTCCAATTCTCCATGGACTCCAATAAAATACTCTCTCAAAAGTCTAATATTTTATGAAGAAAATACACTGCCATGCACTTGCTTCGATACTCGTGCTGAATAGTTTGAGGAAGGAAGTGAATACAGTGTGGAGCAAAGGCTATCCTATATGTCTCATGGAGGAAACGAAACTTCAGGAAGACCGGAACGAAGGAAGCTTCGGGTCTCCCGGTCGTTTGATCCTTCCACTCATGATACTCCCTCTGAACTCGCTCTTAACTTCCTCATTTCTTTTAGCACTTTTTCCTCTCCCTTTTTTTTTTTATTCCTCCATGCTTCACTTGTTTCACCTCTTTTATCTCCATCCTCGTTCCACTCCTCTTTTTTTCCCCCTTCTTCTCATACATTTTCTCGTGATCTAGCGTACATGAAACTATTCTTCACCGAGAGACACATTTCATGACAAACCACCCAGTGCCTCTCTCACGAAACGTCATTATCGAGAGATACCGAGTGTTACCTCCTGTTCTCTCCCACGTTCACTTCATCTGTCTTCACTGGTTTCACTTCTCATTCTCCTTCTCCACGTTTCGGCATCTCACAAATCCAATTGCCAACAATCCTAATTTCCACTTTTTTCCTCTCCATTTTTCTGCCCCAAGAAACAATGGATTGTCAATCAGCCCAGGATTTCCAATGCTATCAAGATTCTCCTTATATTTCCAATTATCCTCGAGAATCAAGGCTCTCTGAAATTTCTCTCTTCTATTTTTTCTTCAATAATTTCGTAATGATCATTACGCTGCAGCTGTGCAATAAGCTCTTTTCTCCTCTTAGTTTATAATGGCATTGGTAGAGTGAAAAAAAACGAGCCAAATAAATCCACTGTCGAATTCTGTTTGTACGAATGACACAAAAGGGTGGAGCTTTGGAAAACACGAGCTTGAATTTAAATGAAAAAAAAATCCGTGTATTGCAGAGAGATAACAGCATGAAACAGATTGAATTAAATTTTCCTCGGATTTAACTTTATCAAAGCTTCATTATTATCATTGAACCATTTCTTCTCACTGATTCTTTTTTCCCAGGCTCTTTTGAATAGTCATGTAATAAATGTAACACAGGAGGCGAATTAGGCTCATTATCTCCATTAGAGTAATCTCGAGTTGCGCTTGTGGCTAATACTGTCATTAATTCCTTTGTTATTTTACGTCCGTTTATTTTGACTCTGTAATTATAACTCGGGCCATTACTACGTGTGTCATTATCTGGTGCAACTAATGTTCACTTAAAAGTGTATTCAGACCTTCATGCATGAACAAAAAAAACGTTGCATTAACCTCGTTTTTATTATTAATAGTATTTTAGCACTCAGTACAGAAAAATTATGAAAAAATCCAAATAGTGGTTCATATTGAAAGCACTAACGTGCAAAGCCACGTGGTACATGACTATTAATACCCACTACTTCGATCCATTATCAGGAACGTTGGAAAGTGGCTGGTAACCATAATGTGACGAGGGCGTAATTAAAAATATGTGCAGTGAAACGTGAAATGATTCATACTATAGAAGAGAGTAATGCTGAATCAAAAATTGGAGCTTTTGTGTTGAAAAAAAAATTGGGGATGAAAAAGAGGGAGAGAATATTTTTGAAGTTAAATTGGATGGAATAACATTGAATTTACATAGTTGAAAAAAAAAATCAGGATTTTCCATCAATTTTTCCCTCAGCAATTTCATACCAGTGAATTACGCAATTAACTGGATTTCAGAGGGTTCGAAGTAGGTTACTACGTGGAAATACGGGTTTTTCTTCTTCTCTCATTTATTGTTAAATTTTTTTGCCTTACATTGCACAGGGAAATTACGTTTTTCATTCAATTCACATTCTCGTTAACGCACGAGCTTCAGCTTCATTAGCATTTCCCACTCTTCAACGTGCTCATTGTCCTCGATTAAAGGCAATGGCAGTTAATCGTTTCTTGATGAAATAAAACACGATCACGAATTCATCACAAAAATTCTTACATCAGATGAATAAAAAAAAAAAAAAAAACGATTACTTTTGGATTTGGATATTCTACTCTTTGAAATGAATTTCAGTGAACTGGAACGCGTCTAACGAGCCAAAGGAATTTCCTTTCCGTTGCCTTTCATACTTGGTTGATTCAGGGAGAAAATCAGGTCAGACTTCACATCCCTTAATTCTCCTCATGTCCCACTACAATTTCCCTTTAAAAAATTTCCCAGATTCTTTAATCTTCATGGAAATTCCCCAAAAACTCTTAATACCTAAGATAAACGCACTTTGATGTGTTCATACGTATTCCTCAAGTACCTGCACGTGATGACAGTTTCTCGATAAACGGAGGCCCAATGTAATTGCCAGAGGAAATGAGTATTAGATATAGGCTGACGCCTGTTACAATTAATAATGTCTCCAGAAGTGTTGTAATTTGCTGCCACATCCGTTGTCCAATTGTCCCGTTACAAATTGTCAGTGACATGACCTATGAATGTAACAGATGGATTAAATTCCGAGAATCGTCTGATTTACGATGCTCCAAAGCTCCTAAATTCACGATGTCATTCAACTACTTTTTCAACCATAAAACTTTTCCGGATGATGCTATCATCAGATGACAAGTGCTGATGTATTGCAGAATGAGTGAATCCACTAATCTCCAATGCACTTGATGAAATTGATGCGAAACATGGTTTAGGTCCATTTAAGCAATGCTGTCACCATTTGTCATGGATACTAAAGCATGTAACTGGAGTTAGTTTCACCCTCGACTTAACCTTATTAGGATAATTACTCTGGCTCGTGCAGGCCAAAGTTTTGAGTTATAACGGCACATCTCCATTATCACATTTGAGTTAGGAAATCCAAGATGATTGAGCTACATGGAGATAGTCGAGGGGAATTGGTAATTGAGAAATATCATTGGGCTCTTCAAACGGTTCACTGGAAGACGAGAAACCGAGGGATCTCTGGGGATATCATTCACCTCTTGGCTTCATTATCGAGTGGATATACTCGGAATGTTATCTGGGATGAAATAAACGTTAGCTTCAATTCGAGGACTGTTATGGTGATGTATGGGGCGAACAAATGGTGGAAAATACGAGGATTCTTCTCGGGGGACGTTTTATCATCTCCATTCGAGGGAAGAATAATATAAAGGGTGAAATGAAGACATTTTAGCTTTGATGTTTTATTTTATGTGAGAAATTAGTGGAAATGAATGAGATAAGTTTTTTTTGCGGATAATTCCATTGAAAAGATTTACCTATTACATTAAAAATTAAACATGCATGACGTCTGGAAACTCATTTAGGAACTGGAACAAAGGGAATTCCCACAATCGCATAAATTCCGAGTTAAAATTCTAAACAAAGTAGAATGTACAATGTTATATCTAAATCCTCTTCAGGATTACGTACATGTCCCAAAAAAGAAAGAATGGCTCCAGCATACCTATTCCTGACGACGAAACCACAGATGCATATAAAATTCTTTGTTGGTATATGCATAATACGCCAGGAAAAAGGGATGAAAAAATGCTCCCTAACTCAAGGGACATCTCGGGGACAGAATGGCCGTCTAATTAGAAGAAACGCGACTTAAATATAAATGCCGTGAGGGCAATGCGGTACGTAACCAGTAAAGAGGACAAGAGCAATGTTTTCAGCGTGGCAGAGGGAAAAGAAATAAAAGGGGTAGGTCAGCGCGTGTTGTACTCCTGTTTGCTCGGCTCTCTTTGATATGCGACAAAGTAAAATCCGCTCTCCTGCTTTTCCCTTAAATAAACATTCCAATGTTTTCTCACGGTATTGTCGAATAATCAAAGAAAGCAAAGCTCCTCCTCTGTTATACACATTATGTATTATTCGTTGTTTTCAAAAGGAATTTTTTCATTCATACAAAATGTACCTTTGCCTCGCACGAATACCCTGGGGCAATGAAAAAATACATAACCAAGTACACAATGAATGAGGTACATGTAAACCTCAGGCAATGGGAAATATGAAATTTTTGAAAATTCAGTTGAGGCAAATAATTCCACGGATTTCCCCTTTTTTTTTTGCGTTAATCCCATGCAACTCAATGAAATGTGAAACCAATTGGAAATAACACAATTTCATGCCAACTCCTTCAGCAATACGTGACGTGACAACTTTCAACGTATCAACGTACCTTCAACATTGTCATCCATCTTCCAACCTGCTTTCACAAGTGTACTTCCAACATACAGCATCATCCAATCGTCGAGACAGTGCTCCGAAGATTTCCCGAATGGTTTAACTCTGCATACGCACTGGAATATAGATCAGAATACACTGATGCTTCACTATTCTTGTATGCATAGTCTCATGTAAATTCGAGGCAATCGAAAGGGCGACACGAGTTTCAAGTGCAAGAGAGGAACAATGTTACAACAGATGCAGTGCTATCACCCATTGAAATTGAGATTCTCATGCAAATCGATGATCCTTGGAGAGATTCACTGCTTTCTATAAAATCTACAATTCTCTTCTTCTGATTTTTAAGTAAAAAATGCTGAAGATATTCTCCAAAAACAATGGAAGAAATCAAATAAACTTATCCCATTCTACCTCTTCTCAATTGAATTACAGGTTTATTAAATCTACGAATTTGCGTACGAATGGCAAATTTGCAGATTGGCAATTGGTATCTTGGCAATCACTCGGAACTTGAGAAATTAACTTGCAACGATAATCAGCGTTTCGCGGGCTTGTCTACTATTTGCATTGCTGAGTAGACAAGTTTGGTGTGGCTTTCCTGGCTCGGTTTGCCTGGTTTTGGACCAACTGGAAATGGAGAAGGTGTAAAAGCAAGTGGTATCCAATTAGTGACTGCACCACCGGCCAGCCCTAATTCACTGACTCCAGCCCAAGCTATGGCTCTCATCTCTACCATTTCTCATTCACACTCAGAGTGTTTTACAGACGGCTTCATTCTCATTTTTACCACAAAAATTCTTGGTAAATCACTGAAGCTTTAATGATATTAATTCATGTGACAGAGATGATAAATTCTTGCTGAAGAATTCGACCTCACAAGATATAAGAAAAAGCATTCTGACATGTAGGAAACAGTAGCACAAGAGCGGCTTATTGTCCTCTGGGGATGAATGATTTTTTTCTCAAAATGGCGAAAACGTGATATAACCGTGTGCTACAGTATTACAGTATCTGTAAAACAACTTTGTTTCACTTGTTTTATGGTTCTCTGGCAGTAAAGAATACCGCATTGTCCTCTGAGTATTGACGGGAATTGTTGAAAGTAATAAAATCAACGTCATGAGCTCCTGGTTCTTATTAAATTGTTGGAGGATTGTGAATTATTTGGCAATTCTGTGGAAGTTGGAATGAAGGATTTTGAGGTGACTGAGGTGGTCCAGTCAATAGCTCCACTGTCTCCTTCATTCTCTCACAATACGAACAATTATCCATCTCTTGCTGCGAGAACTTTGAACTTTCTCAATTTTCACTCTACGCCTGAGGACCAAGGTGCAAAATACTGTAAACTTTCATCAGAAAGCTAGGAAATGTTATTGCTTTATGAATCCCCCTGAAGTTGTCAGTTGTCAAGTGAGAAAGGAAATCTGACTCCCAGAAGGATAACAAGAAAATTCTTCGTGGAGAAAGGAAGTAGTGGCATTGAATTTTGTGTCTTCTATTCACTGTGTGACATTTTTGAAGGGACTTGGCAATTTGAAAGTTTAACTTTTCTCAGGAGAAATATGAGAAAATAAGAGGTGAAGTGAGATCAGTAGGAAAAGTTCTTTCATTGAATCAGAAGTGAAATAAAAGCTCTTCTATCTCAGATTCTCATGGAGTTCTGAGGGAAATAATTCATGGGAATCTAACCAGAGATTTAAATTCATTGAATATTCGAATACTCCTCTATGTATCTTGTTTAGCACTTTCCTGCTCATGAAGTACATGCTTTAAACGTCACTTTAATTCAACAAACTATGAAATGAAAGGGACTCGAAAAGCTGTAATGAAAATCGAAGTGATGATGTATATAGACACTTTAATAATGTGAGACATGGGAAAGGAGGATGAGATGTGAACCGGAAATTACACTCTCCACAGAAGGCGACGTTTCCGATTTAGTGGTGGCAATACCCGCTGGCACGAGTGAACAACCGTAAATCGTAGACAACCAGTACTGTCCGTCCTATCTATTCTACCAGAACTGCGATTCAACTGGAATAAAGCTAGTGTCCCACTTGGCCATCACTCTCATCAGACCCGATAGGTTTTCGCCTCCTTCTCCACCTCCCCCACATCAAATTCAGTTTCTCACCCTCCCGAGGAACATAAGAATGGCTACAACATTGTCTCCCGCCTGACTTTTTACATTCACGTCCTTGGCAAGTGAAAAAAAAAAAACCCGAGGCACGTTCAAAGCCCAACGAGATTTCCCTTGATAATAGAAAAGAGAAAAGGAGGAAAAAAAAATAGGAGAGATGAGCCCGCAAAGCACCCAGGGGTGCATCCAACTCCTGGAACGAGACGGTTTTTATTGTCGGCCAGTCGGCCGCAAGACCGAAAGCAATGCGCATGACTCGATAATATAGAGTGGCAGATCTGTGGAATTCGACCGTGAAATACGGAAGAGTGCCTCCGAATTCTCGATTCCGGAGTTGTCCGAAAAATCCCAGGTTATAGGTCTCATTTCCATTTTATTTTTTTTCATGATAGATGAGGCAATTGATAGTGGAATCAATTGGCCAGTCTTCCGTCAATGAATTTTCCCTTTTTCCCCTGTTTTTGTAATAAAAGAATGAGAAATATTAATTTAGTTACTATTTTACTTGTTCTGTTGTAGCTCGTTGGTGGAGAATTCGATATGGAGCTCAATTTTGTCATCCAGGACGCTCAGAACATCAGGCACATGCTGGAGTTGCTTGATCACTGTCCCCCAAATCTCCAGGTAAGAAGATTATCACAATATTTAGTAAAGTGCGTGAATTATTCAAGTCTTACAGAAAAGAGCTTACATAATTTCTGGAAAGTGTAAATCCTCTGTTCACTGCATGTGTGTGCTCATGAATTTTGATTGAATACGTAGTGATATTAGAATTCATGAAAATCGTCTTGTAAATTCACTGGATAAAATTGTAATGATGTCAGTAGTTATGTAAGAATAAATTTTGGATAATAAATGTAGAGATTACAATCGGTACTGTCTGCAGATGCAAAGATTTTTGCGATCGTTACGAATTGCAGGTATGAGGTCGAACGTGATGTAACAGCAGAACGAGAATGGAATGAGAATTTTAGATTCAGTACACGTACATATTTCTGTAGAATAAAACGTGCCAGTTCTCACCATTCCACTGACACGGGTCTGACCTATTCGGGATATAACTCCTGCCAGAGTATTCTTTCACTCAGCATGTCTCTTGGTCCAGGCTGAATTGAATAGGAGTGTGCTGAGGTACACACGTATCACGTTTGACCACTACAATGTACATCAGTTGAAAAAAATACGCAAACATCCGCAGAAACGCGAATTTATTAGGAATCCAATGGAATGCAACATGAAAACTAATATGCATCCATTTAACCCCACCTCTTTCTATAAAACTTTTATTCTGGTCACTTCAACAATGAAAAAAAAGAGTTATTTTTGAGTATTTTTACGGGCGTGCACCAGTAAATGTGCTCTTTCCTGTCTCCTCATTCGGCTTGTTGTTGCCGCAAAGAGGTGGCAAAGGAAAAAAACCAAAACTCATGGCATAACCATAAATTTAGTCGTGGAAGATCTATGGTTAAAGTAGCCACGAGTTACGAGGGCCATTGGGTAAACCGTAATTCTGCTTTTACGGCACAAACAGTTTGAGGTTTGTTAGACTTAAGTACCGATTGCGAGTATATACGACGGGGTCAATAATTCCCGATTAAGTGGAGTGTCCTTTGAAAAATTTTAATCAATATGAAGAGAGCGAGGGAATATTTTTAATTTAAAAAATCTTGCAGCTTTCGAGCTTGCGGGCAATTTGAAGCGATTATCATTGTATATAACTGCCTAAGCTTCTCCTGAAATTCAATCTGTCTGTCCTACCTCTAGAGTCTATTTTTCTCAATGCACTCCTTGGAAATTGGTTTAATCTCATGTAATATTAAAAGATTTGTTTGTTTCCACTGTTAATGCAGTTGGTGCTTGTAATTGGAAGCCGTGAACTTTCGAAATTACGTAAAGTAACTCCTCCGTAAAATCGTAAAATCAAGGACAATTGTAATGCACAATAGAAAACAAATAGATCACTTATAAACAGAGTCATCTACGTCACTCGAAACTTCAGAATCTCATGTCCTTTATATTTCATTAGAATCCAAAAATAAATGAATCCTTTAAAAAGGCAAACCCAATCCAATTTTCTCCATTTCCACTTGAATGCAAGAGTTCAAACACGAGTGTCACAGAATAGAAAAAAAATGGGGAAAGAGAACTACTCTGTGTTGAGTTGAAGAAGAGTGAGAAAAACTTTTTGTAACCCCGTTAGTGTCGACTGTTTTTTCAGTAAAAAAAACCCGAAAAGAAGAAAAAGACTTCGTTTACGACTTCTGCCTCTTCGTTTTACGCTCTTGCATCTGTTTCTTTTTTTTTCATCTATAAGAAACACTTGAAATGTGCTGCTGCTGGCAGAAGTTTAACGTGAAAATGTAGAAGAGTAAATAGAAATTTCAAACTGAATGAACAGAAAGTGGAATTGAGTAAGAGGCAACAGAAAAATTCATGAGCAACTGTGCTTTCCAAACGAATACAAGAGAGATAGAGAGACTCCATTATCACGTAAAGATATTCAGAAGAATATAATCTTCCTATTTCTCCAATATCCAGAGCATAAAAATGATATGAAACTTGCCTGAAAAAGAGTGCTTGCTCCATAATTCAGACACACTGATCCAAGTCAGCAGTTTGGAATGGCGGTTATAATCAACGTTTGGATCAATTTCGCATCCTCATAATATCCTACCCAGCAACACTCTGAATTGTTAATATCGTTAAAGGAGTTTCCTCGTAACACTGAACTCCCAGTCAATCTCCAGCAACATGAACTTCCAGAGTTAACGTGTGTTGTACTATTGACTGTAAACCATACATTGTCCACTGCCTTAATGTCAACATATTGCCTATACAAATGACATGAATCTATTTGAAATGATATAGGACAAATTCTAAATAATCATTAGTTAGAGTTTGAACATGACATCCATTAGAATCAGATACTGTAATTACGAGGGAATTTATTAGATCAACGAGAACGAGTATAATTATTTTGCTCAATCCTGAGTTTATTAGATTTGATGGGTGTGGTTATTACTATGCACCTAGTGACAGAATCTGCAATTCTCTGTGACCACATAACTGATTCACTTCAATTCAATTATTTCCACTGATTCTGGGGATATATATATATATATATTTGTGCTTCATTTCCTATGGGAAATTTTAAAAACTGTTCTTTTGCTGAAAATTTTATCAATGCTGCACACGTACTGGGCTTCTCCTGATTTCATTCCAAACAATGGTGTGCTGATGGATATTTCATATCAAAATAGCTCACCAACGAACCGGTGCTTCTATTCATCGCATAACTGAAATAATATCGTTTCAATATAACAGAGGATTTATTGTAAAATGAAAAGGGGGCAGAGACAGAATTTTGGTATTTTGTGGATGAATATGCAGTATCTAGTTTTGATAATCAACGAAAATATGGGATTATTGGAGATTCCTGAAGAATTAGGAATTAATTGAATTCTCAAGCTTATCGTTAATTGTCTCAGTTCTGAATAATATCTATGCTCTTTGAGCGACGAATTTAATTGGCAGAGATAAACATGACGAATGGAGTAAACAGAAATAATTAATTATCTGTAATTATGCAAAATGAGGCATTTGCTTGGAATATCGTCGTAATTTCAGTGGAAATTATGCTTTGATATACGCTATTTCTACATTAATTACAATATGATGGAATTGGAAATTTGCTCACTTTGAAATTGTATATTAGGAGAAATCAAGGGAAATATTGAAGATATATTTTTTCCGACGATTCCATTGGAGAGCTGAGGAAATTTCCGATGAAAATCATGTGCCAAAATATATTTTTTTTAATTTTTGAAAAATTCGATTTTTTTCACCCAAATTTGAAGGGGTTTACCTTGGAAAAATTTGAAAAAACACATTTTTGGTGATATCTCAGGTTCTATTGGTCGTAGCTCAAAAATTCCGATTCGAGGTGAAAGGTGAGCTGATTTGCGATGGATTAATGTGGTTTTAAAATTAAAAATACGATGTTTTTTGAAAATCAGTTTCTCCACTATAATTCACTCTAAAAACCCCGTCAAATCTGGGTGAAAAAAATCGAATTTTTTGAAAATCAAAAAAAATCCATTTTGACACTTGATTCCTATGTAAAATCGTCTCAGCTTTTCAATGGAATCATCAGAAAATCGCTATCTCCAACCATTCACTCAGAATGTCCATTTTACCCCGATTTCCCCTGCGACCATTTTCATTAAAGTGTTCTGTACCACTCTTGTGAATCAGATACTATGGTAAATTACATGCTGCGACATCAGAATATCATCATCATCAACAGATATGAAATGTTCTGACACAATTTACATTCCTCTTGAAACATAAACAGATTACTACAATCTAGTTTATGCATACAACTGGTATTTCAAATACTGTGAATCTCATTTCAGTGATATTGTATTACGAACAGACGAATGAGGATAAATATAATTCATTTGCAGTTGGAACTTGGCCCATCATGATCAAAATATGAAGAATAAAAAAAGCTTTATCACATGCTGCTATCGTTATGCAGTGAGCGCTTTTCAATAAAGATAATATAACTGATAAAATTGAATTGTTGAGTAAATCGAGATATTCGTGACACACGAAATGCTTTTACCTATTGAATCGAAACGATTTCAATTGGAGCTGACGATAGATTAGTACTGGATACTGTAATCATCTTCAGATTCAATGCTGCTAGATGATATTCCATTAGGCTGATGGAAGCCGATGTAACTGCCGTTGCAATAGTCTACTCTCCCACTATCGAACAGTACCAAGTGCCTCAAGCTCAACTTGTTAATGTGCATGAAATCTCATGCACCATGGAGAACACTGAAGACACATAGCATATTGGAGATGGGGAAAATCTAACTCAGCAAGTGTCTGAAATTCTCACTATAATAACCAAAACGATTGGAGACATTGAATCCTGAAATAGCATTTCCAATGGAATATACGTATAAATTGTAATTGCACTCGGAACTTGGTTCATCCAATGAACATCATTCGTGTGGAATCTTATTCGAATTGTTTCAGCAACAAGTGATGATAAATATTGATGATGATGGTGTGTATATACTGTGAGGAATGCTGAACTATACAGTTTGCCGAGGTATATGATGGTAAATAAAACGAAACGAGCCCATAACGTCGAGTTGGTATGCACGCAGATTCTGTGTCGTAACGCCACTGCGTGAACTGAATATATTGATTTATCGCCCACCCTGATTCACGTTCAAAACCTCCACATCTATTCCCCCACTTCTGCAATCCAGAAAGGTGGGATGCAGAAGAGAGAGAGAGAATACCAGCTCCACCCGGCAAACTCCCTCTATATTCTGCAACGTCCTCTGTAGCTCAACACTCGATTGCACTTTACTCTCTACTGGTCTCTCTAATACTCATTCGTATGGTCTATATATTCAAGAAAAATCAAAGCCAAAGCCCCAAAAAATGGTCAAAAAAGGTATTACTATTTTTTTTTTGTCCTCTTTAATTCCCTCTTTTCTTTTTTTAGTCGGCTACAACTAAAAAACTTTGGCAATATTCAGGGAGAGGTGAAAATTTTGTAATGGATGAAATTTTTCCTGGACTCTGCACCTACAATTTTCCGCAACAGCTATTTCTGCAATATGATGCAACTCCAAGCTCTCATTCCCAAGCCAAGTATGACGTCAACTGAATTCTCAGGCTCAAAAAGTTGTCTGTTATCACTGAGATTTTTTAAATTCTCGAGGGAAAATGAGAAGAGACTAATGCAATTTATGAAAAAGGATTTCTTGAGTTACCGAATGGCTCTTTCACTTCATTTTATCTTTTATTTTCATTTGATTCGGTAGATTCTTTCTTTCTGACACAAGCCAATGCGCATATCTCCGTTGAGACCGAGATATGAAAGAATAGATGGGAGGTTGGTGGGAGTGGAAGGAATGAGGAAGAATTGTAGATTGGAGATTTGTCCTCGATTCTCTCTCTGGTTTTGTGAGAGGATTAAATTATTGCTTATGCAGAAGCCACTTTCCAGCTAAAATAATTTCAACATTTTCGAGGCTTTCAATATAATCCAGAGAGCTGCGATTTATAAGTAAGTCGTTTCCCCATGTATTTTTCATACTCCCACTCCTTGGAGATGAAGAATTACAATGAAATTCATGTGGAAGTGCTGGAGATATTGGAGATAGTGCTGAGTTTTTTTTTTTAGCAAAGACTGACCCATGATGTTATCCAGTGAACTTGATCCCTCACTTCACGACGAAAAAACCTGTCAACTTCAGACTTTTATTGTTTCACTATCTACAAATCTCTGCTGAAGTTTTACAACCATCATTCTTCCTTTACCCCGACGCAGATAGACTAGCTCGGACATTGGTATGCACCCCTTGGTCCTGACTAATGGCCATCCCGTATTTACCCATCCTCCCTTCGTCACTTCATTCAGCACAAGAGGAAGATCCAAATACTCCAAATACCCGAATCGCTTCTCCTTTTTTCATCCCTCTCTCACCGAATCAAGTGGAAATGCTCAGTATTGAGGCAGGAATTGAGGCCAGTGAGAAAAATCACCGGGTATTGAAATTAACGAGCCAGTGAGAATTACAAACTACCATTAATTATCATTACCACACGAACTATAACACAGAATGGCGAGAGGTATGGTTGTCTTAATGAATGTTAACGTTCGTCATGATCTCGGAAAATCCCCAGGGGAATGAATATAACAAAATTTACGTGCCAACAACAGCACAAGGCAAACAAGTTATGCCAGATTTTCTTCTCAAACAAGTACATCTTCTCGGGTCGAAATTTCAAAAGATTATGCCAAGTCATAAACAAGCTTGATAACGACGTCACGTTAAAATTCATCCAGGTTACTTCAATTTTCCGTTCATCCACTTAATTAAAATTCACACATCAATTTACCTCTTATTATTATCATCATAATTAACAAGATGATTCACTCAGTGGTAAGATATTTGTCAGCGTCATACTGTATTATCAAATGTTTGAGCCTCGGTGAAAATGAAAACACAATGAGGATATTGTTGCTTGAGTGTGTCTGCAGTTATTAGTTACCCCCGTACTCGTGTGTACGAACACACGAACACTTGAGACTGCACAGTGCTAAATGAAAGTGGGGCTTTTCCACGTATAGCAAGTTCCCCTACTCTTAAAGTACGTGGTGTAAACAATAAAAATTGAAGCACACTGGCTGTCTTCCAAGCTGCCTACAATATAAAAAAGATGAAAAGAAAACTTTTCCAAAGCCCTCCAACATGATCATCATTGAATGAAGAAATATGTTTACCCGAGTTTCATCCATGTCTTTCAACTTGAGCATCAGCAAGTGTACTCGATAAAAATTAAAAAGAAGCATTCTCCATATAATGGAGAAAAAGAGGTGTAGAATAATCTGGAGATGATGAATACATGTTGTGGAGGATTTTAAAGTGCCTGACTGAAGGAATTTTGTAAATGGAATAAATCAGAAGACTGTGATACACCAAGCGTGAAAACTAGTGTCGTATTCACGTTGAAAACTTGTAAACTGGAAAATCTCGTGGATTCAAGCTTCTGGAAGGTAAAAATAAAAGTGTCTTATTCCTTTGAGACGAGATTTTCCAAGAGTATTTCACTCCTCGGTGTTTTCCAAAACTACTTGTACACGAGCACATAGAACGTAACCTCTGGAATGAAATAGGGTATACCAGGTCATTGTACATTTGGTGGCTCTCAGGGCGATAGCATCAGTGAAATTCCGGTGAACGGATACAAAAGCCTGTGGGGAGTTGGCAGTTTTCGGTTGGTGCTTTTACCCCGAGAAAACCTCCCACCAGTTTTAAATGCCAAAAAGAAGAGATTCTCGGTAGATTCAACGACGTCAATATGCTGATGAGAATTTAGTTCCACGTCATGCTTCCATGGTGCCTTGTCTGTGGCCCCGTAACCAACACTATAGACTCGGGCTTCTCTTTGCTCAAGAACCTCTCTCAAGATTCCACAAAAATGCAGCAATATACCCTTCTTCCTTTTTCCCTCCATCTTCTTTCATCTATTCTTGCCGGCAGATGTAACCCTCTGAATATATGTAGACTCTTCTTTTACACTAGTCTGAGGAACTCCATTTTTTTATTCTCTATTCCTAGGCGTACATCCCGTTTTCGACGATTCTCCATTTCACTGCACTTCGCTTCACGCCACTTCACCTCCTCGGATTTTGCATACGACCATCCATCCCACCGGAAAATTATTCTCCCGATGCACTTTAGGACTGTTCGATATTATATGTATAACCCATTCTCACTAAAATTCAACCGCTCTGTGCAATCCCCTGAGAAATCCTCATCTCTGAAAAGCTTCTATTCTTGATAGCCGATATGAAAATATCCATCTTCAGGATTCTCCATTTTCATATAAATTCCCCATGAGATGAATGCGTGATAATCATTTTATAATGTATTCCATTATCAATGCTCTCATCGTTATTTGTGAATTCATTTTCCTCAAATCGAGTCACTCGTTCTGCACATTGTGTTTATGGGGGAAAAGAGGAATTCCTTTTGGGGAGAATCATCAAAAAAATTATTCCTCAAATATTTGCACTCATTTCAGGGGATTCTCATGAGATGAAATATTAAAACTAAAATGTCCCCAATGCATGAACATAAAAAATGAACAATGATTTAATAAAAATAGAAGACGAGCTTCCCACTGTGTATCAGACTCACTCAAGGGATGTTTTATACTCCAGAAACTCGTCTAAAACTCTCTTCCTCCAGTACAATATTTCAAATGAAAAGTTGATAATTTTTTTTTTCTACTCTGTTTTTGTTCATCCCCATATCCCACGAGTTCTCCACTTCTCATTTATATCATAATTCATAACAGTCTCTCTTTAATTCAACCGGTTAATCATGAAACTTTTCCAATGTTACAAAACACAAATTCATAAAACAGTTTAAACCTCTGAAAAGAGACTAAAAAATAAGAAATAAACCGAATTATTTCAGACCAATCTTACTCTTGCTTACAAAACAAAACTCTAGACTAAATTTGTGTGCACTATTTCCCCTCTCATGTATACCTAGATTCTCTATTTCTCCAAAATTGACTGGGTATGGAGAGAGGAGTAGAAAATTTTATGTAAAGTGCCGGTGCAGAGGGTGTCTAACCCATGTGCTCTGGTGAATTTCGGCAGCTGGAATAAACGTTTATAGTCTGCGCGTATACTTGAATTAAAAAACCTGAAAATTTATGAGTTAGAGAGAGTTATGCCCATTTCCAAGTGTCACAAAAGTCAGGAAAAAAAAAAAAAAAAGGGTGAAACCCTATCAGTATCCTTAACGTAATTAATTTTTCCCATTTTAATCTCATTTTTTTCAGTCAATTGTTTTTCAATCTACCAAGAGCCTTGCATAGTTTCAGCCCGTGGAAGAAATTAGAAATGCAAAACTAGATAGGATGAGACTCCGGCGGTTCTCTTCCTGATGCAGTTATCGGGTTGCCGAGCCACTGGGTTTTCGCAGCTCACCCTTTTTCACCCCCCAACATCACTCCTCTTACTCTCTACAAGCTAACCAAGTGCACCTCTATCTCGCTTCGAACGTAATTTGAGTTTAACCTTCCCCGTGTTCAACCAACTTCTTCCCACACCAGCTATTCCAACTCTTTTAGTCTCTCTCTCTCTCTTTTTTGACATTTAAATTTCTGATGCTATTTTATTGCCCTAAGCTGTTTTATTTATTTTTTAATCAACTGGAGGAGAATCGATGGATGATAATTTAACGCTTATTATCACTCAATTCTAATAATTCATAAGCTCCCATTTTTTTTATCATGGTGCTCGAGTAATTTGGAATAGGTACAATTCATCCAACAGTGTTCCAGAAATGTTGGCAAACCTCATTTCACTTCTATCAATTGCTGCCCGTTCCAGATACCGCTATCCAATCTGGATTTCCCGCCAGCACATTAAATTATCGGAAATTCTGGCTGAATCTCGAAGACAGGGGAGATGCCATCTGCCTCATAGAATGATCCTCAATTAAAAATAACTCGGGAAATTATGGGATTAAAAATATCACCAATTTAATTAACTGGATATTCTCTTCTTTTTGTTTCTCATCCATTCTACCCCTTTTACCACTGATTTATTCGGAATTTCTCTGTTCTCAGTTTCATGATTCATGTAAATACTCAGAGAATATGCATTGAGGTTGAATTTTGGACAAGAGGTCATAGAGAGAACTCTGGAATTTTCAATAGCTCCTTTTGAAATGTGATAGGTCACTTGAATCATTTGTTGAATCACTTCTTCCCCCTTTAATTACAAACTGTGCCAAGAAGTTAACCAGAGAAAGAGCCTGAGAATCATTTGTTCATGAACTTCAATGCTCTCGAAATTTCCTTAAAACTCGAATTATCTGAATTATTTTCCTGTTAAAATTGGAGAAAAAAAAAGTTTCATTCGTAACAAGTACTTTTTAGTAAGACAATATAAAACCCTCATTTTTTTTTTTTAATAATAAAAGAAACTTTTCATCGTACCATTCAAGTCCCATTATCTTTATCTGTCTTGTCTCATTCTCCAGTGCTTTCACTTCTCCAATTTTTCGCTCATTCCAGGGTCATTAGTGGTTCAGATGAATTCTATTCGTGGCTTACATTATCATTGAAGCTCTTGCCTACCACTTTCCAGCATTAGTCGGTTAAATGTTTTAATTATGTAAATTACAGTGTTTATATCCACAATGTAGATTATTTCAGATGGCCAGCTGTTAGTTGTTACTATTCCCATGGTTTTGCATTAATGGCCTCATTTGTTTATCCAAGAACTGTAACAGGAGAGAGAGAAGATTAAGGAGAGGCAGAATAAATACTGACAATGGCCACAATGAAATTAAATGTATTTTCTTAATTAAATGTGTTAATTGAATGAATATTTCTCCATTAATGAAAGATAATACTGTCTCAAATTCAAAGAACAGGATTCCAGGTTCACAGTATCATTTTACACGTTTTGTTTGCTGATATTCAAGAGAATTCTGAATTTTCCTAGTACCTTGGATGAGAATAGAAAAAAGATGAAGAGTGAAATTCACTTGAATTAAAGAGCTTCATGAAAAAAAAGAATCTCTTTTACATTCTCTTCAGCTATTCAGTGTCAGAACACTATCTACATAACTATTCTCAACTTTAGGATTTATGTACTTATAGTCTTTTCCACATAGTCCAAACTGAAACTTCTCCAATATCTTATTTTCTCTCTCTCTTCTTTCAACGAGGCACTCTATTCTTCTGCACGTGGGTAGAAAAATTATAATTACTTTTTCCTCTTCCTAAGTAAAGAAAGTGCAGCTATATATATATATATAGAAATGGAACAGATTTTTTTTTTATTACCTAATTGCTCTCTTTTGTGTTCTGTAATTTTGTGAATAATTACACTTTATTCACTTGTTTGAAAAATTTTAAACAATTAACGTGCATTGTCAACTGTGTTTTGTTGAATGAATGTAAATTAAACAATTATTTTAATTTGCAGTGGTGAATTTATTTCTGAGAATCACGAAATTGAGAAAATTACAGTACCATTGAATAATACTCATTCAATCAGCAACACACATGGAGCCATTATCCATCGTATTGCAGGATGAGTAAAAAGGAGAAAAATCCCTCAGTTTCTATCGTGTGCAGAGAGAAAAATAAAAAATGCTAAAACCACTCCCCTATTTCTACCCTTCTTCCTTCCTATTCTTTCCCATTCTATTCTAACAGCTGTAAAATCCACCACGGGGGATATCGAACGTTTTTTTTTTTCTAAAGAAAATGGGTGAAAAAAATTGATCCTCTGAGAGAGAGAAAGAGCCTTTTCGTTTTCATTATCGTGGAAAATCATTTCATCTTATGGGCAATTCCTTTCTCCAGCATTCTGCACCTTTCCATTACCAAAAAGCAATTCAATATCTTTAAATGCAATTGAAATTGAAAATCCCAATCAATTACACAATTCAACGCGTAATGCCAATTCAAGTGGGGCCATTGGATAATCGATCATTCCAATCAGTATTGTCAACGATATCATAACATCATATTGGTTTGGCCGATTTGAGTTTACGAGTAAGGGGATAAACGTCGATAGAGGAAATGATGATGCGCTCTCGATGCGTATGATAGTCTTTCACTCGATTGAATCTGGGAGATCGAATTGCTACTGCAGATTATCCTCGAGATTTGAGTGAGCCATCTTGGGATAAGGCGATATTTATCAAACTCCTTGAGACTCCTGGTGAAATTGTTTTTGTACGAGTTTTTATTGGTGAGTTTGATGAGTCTTTGGTTCAATTATTTCATCTGGTAATTGATATCTAGAGCGTTAATGATGTTATTCACATTTATGAGGAGACAATAAAGAGATGCTTTATTTTTATTAAAACTTTTTCTATCAGACGCTCCAATGATTTTAATATAAATTTATAAATGCAAATCTCTTGATGACACCCAGGCGTGTTTGAAGTATCGAGGTGAATTAATGCATAACAGAAAAATATCTCGAGCTTTTCTCCCTTCAATGGAAAAGAAAAAAAGGAATCCTTCATTTATCCCTCTGCAAACTCATTTCTCAGTCGAAATAAGTTTGACAGTAGCAATGATTGAGCACATTTATTTCCCTTTTTTCCTCCTCTTGTCTCTGGGTATTTTGAAAAATATAACTGGCGCATTTGCGGTTGGGAAGAGTGGCAGAGTGAAATTCAATGACAGGAGCATTTTAAGTAATCCATCAATTCTGGTTAAACTGATGGAATGTGTTATCTAGTCACATATCATCGATTATGGAATTTTGAAAAGAGAATTAATGGATTCATCTCGATTTTCATGATATACAACTTTGGAATTAGGATGTGCACATCTTTGTCTAACGGATAAATTGGAAGAAAAGCAATTTATCATGAAAGCAATCAGGTACACAATATTCTGAATATCGAGGATACCCTAGGGTGCAGTGTTTCAAGGATCATCAGATCTCAACTCAATTTCCAATACAATTCACCTCTTGCAACTGCCTCACAATACTGCAGACGAGAAATAAATGATTTCCTCAATTTTTACTTTCAATATTTTCATTGTTAGAGGAAAATTGCTGATGGAAGCTGAAAATTTCTTTATTCAGTGAGACATCCTCAGAGTCTTGAATGAACGAATTCCTTCCTTTTCCACTTATTCAAATGCATGAAGTGAAATCCCCTGAAATTTTTTATTATCGTTGAATCTAGCTGCTTCAGGATGAATTTTCAATACTATAATTATGATAATTGACAACTCTGACAGGTGAAAATTCCAAGTTCGTTGTTGTCCTAAGCATGATGGACAGTTTCGTGTTAGAATCGAAGTAGCATCATTAATTCATTGTCACGTATTCGCAATACGTTAATGTCTCTCCACTCATTCACCATTATGAATCCGTTTTTCTCATTCAATATTCATCACTTTGATACGCCATCTTTGCAATTAAATGTCTGCGTCATTCTGTGTCACTCGTTTTATCACGACATCAGCTTGATGAGTCAAAATCCCCCCGACAAAGTAAACCTTCTATACGGATGCAACTCAATGCTGCACAGAGACTCTGCTCGATTCTTGTGGTAGGTCGATAAATTATTGGTTTTGTGGTCTAATCCGAACTGACGGTGATGGGTGAACATTCGGAAATCCCATCGGGGGATTCCAATTTAACGCGATTGAAAATAGAGCAGCTTTCTGGAGAAGAAATGAGTATAAAAAAAAAAGAGAGAGAAAGAATTAGAGGAAAAGAGTTCTCATTAGCAGCCGTAAATTACCATCGTTTGGACATTCGGTCAGTTCAATTAAAAAATAATAATCCAGGCGCAAAGAATGAAATCCGAAATTTTCCCTGAAACAGCTGCTGCTAATTGGACATCTCATTATAAAAAATTACGATGTACTTGCGGAATTTTGGTGAATTACAGTATAACCACAAGTGCAATTGAATTGTTACACACAAATGTAAGTAAAGAGAGCATTTATCCAAACCGCAGTGAAGGTAGAGTGTACGAATTGATATAGAAACCGCAGGAATGTGTTTGTACAAGTGTGAGTCTGAACCCCAGACGGCTTTCTGCAACAGCACATTTAGAATCCGTTTGAAAGCGTTAAGGTTGGCATACTCTCAACCACTCCACATCTTCATCCAGTGTCTCATCCAAGTCAGTTAGCTGTGCACGAAACTCTCTGACCGCCATGTTCTTCCTGTGTATTATCAAATGAACGTACCTCAGGTTCAGTTCAATTCTCGTTTACCCAGTGAATGCTCTGCTTTCCTAGCTTTTAGTATCTCAAATTTCATCCCAGCTATTTACATATTCATGGAATATCTTGAATTACGCATCACATCCTTGGATTTTAATCTGCAACAGAATAATACAATAATCCAATTACTAACAATTCACATAATCCTTCGATAAATCTGGGAAATTGATAATAAATACATTTACCTCAGAGTTCTCAACAAATCATTCACTGATTGGAGCAGATAATAGTTTGTGAAATCGATTAACAATATTTGGTACAATTGGATTAGCACACAGTCTTGAGTTACTACGCAATTTGCCTTGAGAAACGTGGAAATCTGACAATACGTGTATTGGAATCCATGGAACCCAAATGGGCTTCGAGGAACGATTGCTATTCATGTGAAGGATTGAATCTCCGAGACATCCCAACTGTTTCCACTCCTCCAATACCTTAATTCCGTTGATCGCTTTTCGGATCAACGATTTTATCGAGGATTTCGTGCTCCAATAAACGTTCAAGAGTAATATCATCGATATGAATAGTGCCTCCATGAATTTACTGAATATTAATAAAGAATATTCATGATGAAACTATAAAATTATCAAGTAAATTTGTTACATCGTTCGAGGATTCATCAATTCAAGATTGAAAACAATTCTCTTACTCAACCAAACAAAAATACTTTCACCCATGATCAGCACGATTTTGTTTGTGCTGATGCAGCAATATCACCATGTACAATATCCCAGAAACAAAATATTCATAAATATTTATATTCTCCCAAAATCGAGGACTATGTAATCCTGTACTTTATCCCAGATCTATCGATCTCCCAGTTTTCCAATTCACTGAATTCTAGGCATTTGCAGAATACTAACGCAAATAACAGCACTAATTCCGATCATGGCAATGGACTCTCTCGAATTTCCATCATCAGTCCAATTGGATTCGGTGAATTCCAGTGTCTGATAATAGTCTGAAAATTCACAATTCACTTGGACAAAAGGCCAGAGAGGGAGAAAATTAAGTAATAGAAATGGAAAATGGCATGAGACAAACGTTACATTCATGAAGACTAAGGAAAAGTGAAAATTCGTCTAGTTTGTTTTGGGGCTCAGTGTCTCAATGTTTGCACATGGGCAAAAGCCACAGACCATTCTCCGATTTTCACTCTTCTCCCCAAGAGACTTCAGTGACTTCTATATGGCTCTCTTTTGCCTTCAGTCTCTCCACTTTATCACTCGCTCCACTCAGTGATTTCCATTTCCCATGTATACAAAGTACACATGCCTTTGCACGACGAAAACAGACTGTCTCAAATGCACGAGAGAAAGGCACTTGGAAATTCATGGATTATTGAAATTAAATGGAATTATTGAACTTGTCATTGTTTATTTCCACTCGGCTTAATGTATAATTCCATTTTTATCGATTCACCTGTAAGTTAATAAGCGTCTGACTGAAACGATTGAATTCCACAATCGATCACCAGTGCTTGGAGAAAACAACTGGGGAAAGATAGATTGCTTCTACCTTTCTCCGTAATCTCATTTCATCGTATACGTTTATTGTAAATTGAATTATCCCCCTCTCCTCCATTTTACAGCTTCAAATATTTACAAAAACTGTAGCACCTGACTCCAGATATTTATCTTCACTTTAATCCGTAAAAAAGTGGATTAATCGAGCTGTGTTTGAGTTAAATGAATGAATAATAACGTCAGCCAAATAGCAAAGTCCCAGAACGAAATAATCCATATTTGATGGATAACAAAATTAACCGAGTAATTATATTGGCGTATGATTAACATCACCTGAAATGTTCGATTATCCACGAAAATCATGATTGTCCCATAATTGTCATGAAATATTCCCCGAATATTCCAGAACAACGTGATAAAACTCATGTGAAGAATTAAACTGAAAATTCTAGATAATCATTATTTCGTTAATTACACATTTGCATTAAAGTACAGAGTGAAACTACACGTTAATATCCCTTTCACGAGGATTCAAATTAATGCTGATTACAATTGAAATACGTAAAATTTCAAAGTCAAACAGTAAAGTAGTCAATGCCTAGGAACGTGCAGACTTGTTTGTTCATTTCCTTTAAATGAGTCGCTTTATCTCTTCTCTGTTCATTCTCCATTCCCTTATTTTATCCTGTGACCTCGTTGTTACTTATTGCACACTCTGAATTACTCTTCCTAAATTAAATTCAATCTATCAACCAATAATTTTGTTATTCTGATTAGATTGAGCTTCTTTTTTATTAAAATTGTCATCTGAAAGTGCTACGATCAAACGGAATTCTGATAAAAATAGCCCTTTACCTCTTCTCCTTCGGTGAACCTAAGTAGAATGCAAAATGCCCCAGTAACAAGTTCAGCTGAATGCCTGTATCGTCGATCCATATGTGAATCCTTTGATACATCAGCCATCCTCTCGAAAGTATAACATATATGTCATGAACTCGTATATGTAGCCTTTTACCCAAGCTCCAGTGGTTTGGCTTGTATCAGAGTCAAGGGGAAGGATGTCGTAAAAGCCGCTAGAGACTTTCCCCTCTTTCCCTTCCAACAGCCAATGCATCTCATGCCTCTGGTTCTCCACCTCTTCCAGCGTTATAACTATAACATGACAATATTCATGGTTGAGAAAGCCAACTAACTTTGAACCTTCGGTGTTACAGTTACGTCGTTTATCACGCACAGTGTGTAAAAAGTGACATTATATTCTTAGAGCTTCATCATTCCCATTATTTTTCCCATTCTCATTTATGTTAGTAAATAATTCATATTTTATTCAGCATCGGAGGAAGGTGTAATGGCAGTCATGAAGAGAGTAATTGAATGAATTCTGTAATACGAGGCTTGAAGAGCAGTAATTCACTTTTTTCTCTACTTACTTGGTGCTTTTTTTCTTTATATACTCTGGGTGAAAGGTGTCGTCTCTTTGAAACAATTCATTTAAGTAATTTGAGCTGTCTGTGTAAGTGCAAAGGGAAAAGTTACTGGGAAGAATCAATATCTCAGAGCACAAAGTGTATACATATACTTCAATAGAGTTTCCATTATTTTTTATGACTTTTTTTTTTATTATTCTGCAGATGAATGATGACGATGAAAATTAATTGATATTAAAATGGTTCATGTCTCTGTTCATTCATTTAAATGAATTTCAATAACTCTGGTTTTTATTCAGTGGAAAATTTCATTTCAATGATAAATTAAAGAATAACAGTAATTTATGAAAAGGATATGAAGCATGCTACGATAAACAGGAAAATAATAATTTTATTATCCAAGTTTCATAACTCTAGTTTAATAACTGATGCCATTTTACTATGTTTCATTACTGCTATTATTATTATACTTGATACAGAAAACTATGTTCATTGCAACCGAATTCTCCTGCATCTGTACAACTCTAAAATGTTATTCACAAAACTTCATCTTTTCATGAAATCGTAACTGGGATTACCGGAATATATGGAAATTTCTGAGGGCCCCAATGTATTCATTCTCTCTTTCTCTCATTGTTCCTTCAATAATAATTTTAATTTTAATTAAAAGAGATTTTGATTTTAATTAATTGAAAAAAATCCTACAAAATTAAAGTTAATTAAATCACGTTGATTCGAAATTTAGTTGAATCAAAATAGCGATTGAAATTCAAATTAATGTTTTCAAATGAAACTAATTTGCCTCAGTACAGAAGATCTAATTGCAAATTAATTGATGAAAATGAGGTCAATCAATGAAACACAGGATAGTAATAACAATTGTTTAGTTCCAGAATTCAGAATATATTCATTGTTAGTATGTATACTATGTGTTTGTGTTAAATATACAACAGTTGACAGGGCAGAGCCTGCGGTGATCCTTTCTGTACACTCAGAGAGCTTTTGCGTTTATGTTTGGTTTAGGAAGCTTAATGAGAACTCGGGCATTTCCTATTGTGGTTAATGGCCGCTGTGCTGTTCCGGTTGCTGGAAAAAAACCGGATTTTATTCATCAAAAATTGAGCAAAAGCTAATGGAGATGTCCCTTTTTTTTGAAGACTAAAAAAATCGATTTATCTTGTTTTACCTCTTCCACTGAATTTCCCAGTTTTTCGCAAATTCGTTTTTTCCAATTATCTTGTTAGATGCGATAGGGACAGCGTTAATTATATTCCGTGAGAAATCAAATTTTCAATGTTCAGAAAGTTGGTGAGCTTGGGTAGTTGAATTCTGGATGACCCTCGACGGATATTTGAGGCTACCATGTTCTCCGGAATATTAGTTACGTGTTAAACTATGTTATCAGCATGAATTTGTGATACTGAGAAGTAATTATCCCCTGGGAATATGAAATTACTTGTTTCGGCAAAATTTAACGTATTTTTCTTTGATAATTCATTAATTAATTGAGATAATTTTCAACGCAAGTTTGTTGGTAATGTTTAATTTATTCCTCTCTCAGCTTTTGCATTATTGTTTTTAAAGGATTCTTCAATTTGTCTTGCTTTTATGCACTCATTCCTTCAATTCTGTGAGGACGAAGTTGGAGTATTGTGAGATGATAATAATAATGCAAAAGTTGATGGGGAATGAAAGGAAATGTAAGTTGACACAGCAGTGTGCTTGTAAGTTTTGTGAATTCGTTAGTTATTTGCTGCGTTACTGGTACTTGGAGTGAATAAAAGTAGAGGCACTTGAGAATTTGCATTTTATTAAATTTACCTACGCAAATACTTTTAGAAATCTTGGAAGATGGAGGAATTTTAATTGGATTGAAATAGTTTTATTGAATCAGTGTTATTTGTTCTGGAATTTTTTTGTCAATATAATTTTGGATAATTGGTAAAGTGCATTTGATTTTCGGATGGAATACTGATGAATTGGTATTAATGAAAAAATTCGTTCCCTTCGTCAAATATTTACATTGAATAAAAGAGAAAAATTCATTTTTCACTGGAAAATTGTTTTTTCCATTAAAAAACGTGAAATAGAAGTAAAATGAATTGCTGGACGCAACGAATCTGCATTCTACCACTTCATGAACTCGCTGAAATATTTTTTTTTCATTATCCCGTAGTATTTGGAGAATTTTCAGATTGATGGGGAAAAAAACTGATTTCGAGTATTTCTATAGAAGAATCTCTATCATTTGGAGGCTTAACGCAACTGTTTCAATTCTCTGGAAAATGATCAATACTCGTCATGTGGAATTGCGACTGAATGTAGAAAGCTCCGGGAATATCAATTTTTTTAGTTAATATACGTTACAATATACATGATAGACAAGAATTCGTAATATTTCCAAATCAATTTCATATGAAAAACCACTCACTAATGGACATTTCATGTATTTTCTATTTAAACATGATGGAAATTGATGGAAACTCAATGCAGCAAGTTGGAGACAAAAAAAAATGAAAATGAAGAAAAATTAAATTTTCCCTTCATTCAGACTCTTTAGAATAATTTGATCGACAATGTATTTTTTTTTGTGCTGTGCAATAAAAATGTATCGAGGGATGGAAGAAGCGTGCAGTGAAAAGCAGAGAACAGAATTTATGAGGAAATATTGAGAATGCCTTTGATCATGAAGAAATAGAATTTTTTTCTAATGAAATAATTAAATGTTCCCATTTGATTAATAGACTTTTCTCTTTTTTTTCAATTCCAGGCTGAAATATGGAGTGTTTTCATCGCAATATTGAGAAAAAGCGTGAGAAATCTTCAGGCATGCACAGATGTGAGTCTAATCGAACACGTATTGCATCGTTTATCACGTGCAGAAACAGTTGTTGCTGGTAAATATTTTCATTCCTTTTTCTTCTGAAAATTAAAAATGTTAAATTGATTAATTCTTACGATTTAATTGAATTAATTCAATTACAGATTTACTAATTGACATGCTTGGTGTACTGGCAAGTTACAGCATAACAGTCAAGGAATTGAAATTATTGTTTGGTGCAATGAAAGCAGTAAAAGGAAAATGGGTAACATAAATTTTATTTATCATCTCTTATTTCTCTTCGAATCAAAAGAATTTAAAGATTCTGTAAAATACATTTATTTTATTTCTCTTTTCCATTCTCTTGCAGCCACGTCATTCAGCAAAATTGTTAAATGTACTACGTCAAATGCCACAACGAAATGGACCAGACGTATTTTTCAGTTTTCCAGGGAGAAAGGGCTCGGTAAGTTTTGAGCTTAATGCCACAAGTTAAAAGAATTAAGCTCCTTTCCAGTTGCTCAAGAGAGAAACTCGTTGATACAAGAGTAGAATAAAATAAAATGAAAAGAAGAAAGAAAAAGCACAACAGCAAAGGCTGATGAGGTAATGCCGGAGCTTTGTTGGGTCCTTCTAGTTCAATTTCATCCAATAGTTTACTGATTGTATCGAGATAGAGCTCCAACGATAAATTCAATTTTTAGTGTATCACAAGAATTTTTATTGAATTCGTAAATTCAATTTTTCTCGTTATACCTTCAGTACAAATGAATACATCACTATTGATCCATCCAGTGACCTCAATTCAACAAATTCTAAATGTAATAATAATCATGATAATAAAGTATTAAAAAATTTTCTCATAATTGACCAATTTTCAAAAAGCTAAAGCTTAATAATTGACAAGTAAAATAAGGTCAGCATCAAGTTGCAATTACGGTTAGCTAACAATCTTCAAACCGCCGTCAGCACAGTGGAGGATTATCTAGAGGAGTTGATGGGTACCAAGTTATCCGGATGATAACGAAGCGAAGGCTAAAACTTGCTGTTGGAAAATTTTCGTGAACGATCGATGCGAGCCAAAAACTTTGTCACGTAAATCACAATGTCAGGAGCTTTGCACCAGCGAAATACACAAAAATGAATTACCGTTGTTAGATATTAAAAGCCAAAAGCCCCAACTTGTATATCTTCCTCGGGGTTAAAAAAAAAAAAAAGTATGGAAAACTAAAAAAGGAGAATTCAAGCTGAGACACAAATCATAGTAATCCCCTCCAGCTACATGCGCCAATTTAATTCCTCGCTCTTTATTTTCAAGTAAAAAAATAACATTTTTTTTTCTATAAATTCACCAGGCTGTTGTACTGCCGCCAATGGCAAGATGGCCCTATGAGAGTGGCTTCACATTCACAACGTGGTTTCGTCTTGATCCCATTAATTCCGTCAATATCGAGAGAGAAAAGCCATACCTCTACTGGTGAGTGGCTCCTTTTGTATAAGTACTCATCTATTGTTGTATCTAATAGCCATGATAACGATATTCTACTGCCTTTGATCTCAGTCTAATGATACTTTTTACGACCACTTATTATTCATCGAATTACCTATTTACTCTGGATGAAAAGTTGAATCTAATGACTAGTCATTATGATTTATTTAAAAAAAATTCTTATTACAGCTTCAAAACGAGCAAGGGAGTTGGTTATTCAGCTCATTTCGTTGGTAATTGCTTGGTACTTACTTCGATGAAAATAAAGGGCAAGGGCTTCCAGCACTGTGTCAAATATGAATTTCAGCCACGAAAGGTAAAATTATTCAATTAAAACCCCTTTTTTATTTTCTCTATTTATTAAATTTGTGTGGTTGAGAAATTATTCAATGCTTCTTTCTGTTCATCCCTTTACACAGTGGTACATGATCGCCATAGTGTACATATACAATAGGTGGACGAAGAGCGAAATAAAGTGCTTGGTCAATGGTCAATTGGCATCAAGCACAGAAATGGCGTGGTTCGTTTCAACGAATGATGTAAGTGAATTATTTAAATTTAAACATTATATAAATTATCAATTCAATGAAAATTTAATTAAATTAAAAAATTACAGCCATTCGATAAATGCTACATCGGTGCTACACCGGAATTGGACGAAGAGAGGGTATTTTGTGGTCAAATGAGCGCAATATATCTGTTCAGTGAGGCGCTTACAACCCATCAAATTTGTGCAATGCACAGGCTCGGACCAGGATACAAAGTTAGTGATTATTACAATTGAAATAATGTTAATGTGATTTGGTAATGGTGGAATTAAACTCAATAGATCCTTGAAAATTCTCTTCTCATTATTACTAATGGAATTATATTCGTTGCAGAGCCAATTTCGCTTTGACAACGAGTGCTACCTGAATTTACCTGACAATCAAAAAAGGGTGAGTGATGAACAGGAGCCCTCAAGCATGGTCGACCAAAGTATGCAAACTGTAAGCATTTTGTTTTTAGTTTTATTTTTATTTAAGTTTTTATTATTTTTGGTAATTAATGAATCTCACAATGGTTCATTTATAACGATTTTTGTAATTGCAAATAATCATTTTATAAATGCGTTCACATTCGACTGAGGTAAAAATAAATAATGAAAAATCTGTTACTGATGGACAAGTTAATTCTACCATTAGACTTTCAGTTTTATTTTTTTTTTCGTTTGCGTTTGTAAGTAACTTGATTACGTGCGTGACTGCAGTAAATGTTTTTTTTTTCCCGATGAAATGGTTTTTGATATGGTTTATACACCAATGGCATGTGACAACTCTCCTTCCCCTCTTCTGATTCTCCTGTCATGCTTGCCTATTTTTCTTTTAACTTGTATTTACAAAATAAATGTAGTGGAAATTGAAATTTTGACGTATTTCCTTGGAATCACATATTTACATTTGCTGCACTGTTGTAAAAATGAGTTGTTTGAATTGTATAAATTAATTCAGAGTTATAAAATATTTGTCTGAATTTCCCAATAATGAAAAATACACATGGTGAATTTTTTTTTTCGGCATATAATAACAAATATTTTATAAATTTCAATTAATTTCCAATTTGTTCCTTTTTTAGTCTGTATATTTTGAGGCTCCAAATTTTAATTAAATTTTCGCTTCAATCCAGGTTCTGTACGATGGTAAACTGTCGAATGCAATTGTGTTCATGTACAATCCAGTAGCAACAGACTCTCAATTGTGCCTACAAAGTGCACCAAAGGGAAACGTCTCTTACTTTGTTCACACGCCTCATGCTCTCATGCTTCAGGTAATGATATCACTATAAAGAGTGAAATTCAAGCAGAGTTGACTCTTTTTATGAAAAAATAATTAAATGAAATTTGAATTTTTTTCCTTTAGGATGTCAAAGCTGTTATTACACATTCCATACACAGTACACTGAATTCCATCGGTGGAATTCAAGTTTTATTTCCATTATTCTCGCAATTGGACATGCCTTATGACTGTATAGCACCGAATGACATCAAAAGAGATCCTACACTATGGTAATTAAGATCACAAACTTTTTGAATAAAACAAATGCTCCAGCGGTACGTGGGAATTAAAAAATTCCATTGTTTTCGCAGTTCAAAACTTTTGGGATTCATCTGTGACCTCGTGGAAACTTCACAGACTGTACAACAGCATATGGTACAAAATCGAGGCTTTCTAGTCATCAGTTTTATGCTTCAACGAGCAAGCAGAGAGCATCTAACTACTGAAGTACTTGCGTCCTTTCTCGAACTTACTAAGCATCTCGTCACTTGCCTCAGTGCCAACAGCGATTTACTATTGAAACAGGTATGAAATTCAATCAATTTGTTTTTTATTAGTGTTTCACATGGAATCAATTACATCTGGTTTTTTTTTCACAATCAATTAATTTTCAATTTATTACTTCTTCAATGATACCTGCATGTATCCTCTTGATCAAAAAAATGAAACCCTACTCCATTTTATTCCATTTATGATTTTACAATCTATCGAATTTTTTTTCCCTCTTTAATTTCAATTTTATTACCACTGGCTACTCGCCAAATATGAAATTTTTACGATCACATCACAGTGACGAGATAATATCAGCATGTAATGTAAAATAAATAATGAAAGAGCAATGAGCTTACAACACTTTGGACCGCATGTAATCTACCGACTTTTTCAAGCTTCATATTTATTTTTTTGTTCTCTCAGTACTATTATATTGATGAAAAATCAAGGATATCAATTTACCTATGAAATTCTCGATGCACTCCAATCTACTTCCATCGATATGAAAATTCCTTTGTGAATTAACAAAATTCCATAAATTCTATCAATTTCACTCACTATTAAATGTTTCACTGAAAATTTCACTCTCTTGCATGTATTTCACAAAAATTTAATATAACTGCTTCGAAGCACATTAATATGATTAATGTCTTCACAGTATAATTTATTATTCACATAAATTTTTCTGAAAGCACTTATTCACATTCACATCTAAAAAATTCAATATTGGAAAAGAAAGATTAAGATATATGAGGGAAAAAAGAAAATGAATAAAAAGTCGCATAGATTTGGCGTGTCCAAAGAACAGGCAGATCCATGGTGATGTAGTTGTTTTATTTTTCATTCTTAACATGGCAGCTGTTGGACCATGTACTGTTTAATCCAGCACTATGGATTTACACACCAGCACCAGTACAAACACGTCTTTACTCATACTTGGCCACAGAGTTTCTCAGTGATACCCAGATTTATTCAAACGTCAGGCGTGTATCAACAGTACTGCAAACAGTCCATACCCTCAAATATTACTATTGGGTAGCCAATCCACGTGCAAAAAGTGGAATAACCCCAAAAGGAATGGGTAAGTAGAATAATTAATAATAAATTGAGGGAAGAGAAAATCGAGTAAAACTAATCAACATTATTGATTCCAGATGGACCACGTCCCCAGCAGAAAGACATTCTCACAATTCGCTCATACATTCTGCTGTTTCTCAAGCAGTTAATAATGATTGGAAATGGCGTCAAAGACGACGAACTCCAGAGCATATTAAATTACCTAACAACTATGCACGAGGACGAAAATCTCCACGATGTCCTCCAGATGCTCATATCCCTGATGTCAGAGCACCCATCATCAATGGTACCAGCATTTGACGCTAAACAAGGCGTCAGAACAATCTTCAAGCTACTAGCAGCTGAAAGCCAATTGATCCGACTTCAGGCATTAAAACTCCTCGGCTTCTTCCTCAGCAGAAGCACTCACAAACGTAAATACGACGTTATGAGCCCCCACAACTTGTACACACTTCTATCAGAACGTTTGTTATTAAACGAAGAGACACTACTTCTACCAACTTACAACGTACTCTACGAAATCATGACTGAGCACATAAGTCAGCACATCTTGTACACAAGACATCCAGAACCAGAGTCCCATTATCGACTGGAGAATCCGATGATTCTAAAAGTCGTTGCCACACTGATCCGACAGTCTAAACAAACAGAGCAACTGTTGGATGTCAAAAAGTTATTTTTATCCGATATGACATTGCTATGTAACAATAATCGTGAAAATCGAAGAACAGTGCTTCAAATGTCGGTTTGGCAAGAGTGGCTGATAGCAATGGCATACATACACCCGAAGAATACAGAGGAACAGAAAATATCGGACATGGTTTATTCATTATTCAGGATGCTACTGCATCATGCAATAAAGCATGAATATGGTGGTTGGAGAGTCTGGGTTGATACACTTGCAATTGTCCATTCAAAGGTTTCGTACGAAGAATTCAAACTCCAATTCGCCCAAATGTATGAGCACTATGAGCGCCAGAGGTCGGACAACATAACTGATCCTGAAGTTAGACAACAGAGACCAATAAGCACGATATCTGGCTGGGATCAACAGCATAGTGGGAATAATGGGTACAGCAGACCATCAGCATGGACGATACAGCAATCACAGGATGTACAAAGTATAGAGAGAAATTACAAAGAGTATGAGACACTAGAGGGCAATGATAGACTCGAGGAATCATGCAGCTGTGATTTGAATTCCATTGACAATACAGAGAGCGATGGTAGTCCATCAATTGTTAAATCACGTAGTGATAATTTAGCATTGCAATCGAGTGAGGCAGTATCATTGGACTCTAGATTCAGTGAAAAATTAGAAACACCAGCTGCAGTTGTGGAGAATCATACTGAAACACCAACTATACATGAGGAAGCCAACAGTGAGGCTATTTCATTACCAACTACACATGAAACTAGTGAAGTTGTATCGATTGAAAGCTCGAGTGAATTGTACAGCGAAGTACAGAAGGTTGAGGCAAGCTCGAGTACGGATTCGATAGGAAATGAGGCATTGAAGAAGGATGAGAGTTCATCTGAAGGGCATGTAAACAATGTGGTGGTTGAAATTGTAGATGGAAATGTGAAGGCAGCATCACCAGTTCCAACTGAGGAGATTGAGAAGAATGGAGAGGAGAAGAAAGAAGAATCTGAAGTAACTGAGAATAACGAAAATATTGTGAGCCATGATAAACCGGAAATTGAAGGCAATGCTGATGATAAGGGGAAAATATTAACAGCGGAAATTGAAAAAAGCGATGTTGTTGAATCTGAGGACAAAGGTGAATTGAAAGAAAACATGAATTCTGATGATACTGTCAATGCTGATAATGCAAATTGTGATAATGAGGTAAATAAATTGAAAGAAGAGAGAATAGAGGAAACTGATGAAAATCTATCAACTGCCGTGGAACCAGAGAATAATGAAAAAACAGCATTGGATGAATCGAATGAGGAGACTGAGTTGGAATCAGTTGAAAAGAAGGTAGAAGTAGAAAATACATCGAATGAGACTCCAAAGGAAACATCCAACTTGTCAGAAATAACAGAATCTACAGAGAGTGTGATAGAAAATATTGAAAGCACTGAAAATCTATCAATGCCAGAGAGTATGTCAGTAACTCCAGATAAAGAGGAAAAACTCATTAATGATTCCGGATGCTCTGAGGCTGCTGTAGACACAGCATCACTCGAGACTGATGAAACTGGTAAAATCGAAACTGATGAAACAAAAGAAAAGGCGAATGGTGAGGTAAATAATGAAAAAATTGAATTGGAGCAGAATAATCAAATGGAAAATGAAAATGTTAATATAGAAGATACGTCAATGGTGAAATTGATTGAGAATAAAGAAATTGAGGTTGAAATTAATGAGAATAATGTGGAAAAATCAGAGAACGTGATTATTGAGGATATTAAGCCATTGGTAGTGAATAACATTGATACTATGACTGATGATGTCAAAAATGATACTGTAATAAGTGTAAATTGCTCAACTAGCGTAAATGAAACGACCGATGATGATTCATCAACGGACAAAGTTAATCTAGAAGTTGAGGATATAAAATTGATAGAAAAGATTAGTATTGTCAATGGTGAATGCAAAGTAATTAATGAAAATGATGATATTGTTATTAATAGTAACAATGAGAACAAAAATGAGAATGATACAAGTGAACCGTCCAATATTTCTACTAGTATAAGTGATAATACGAGTGTATCAGTACGTACTGATGAAGTAGAAGTAAATGATAGTGCTACTAATAGTATCAATGTTCAAAGTTCTGTAGATAACACGACGCAAGTGCCAAATAATAAGACCCAAATACCAACAATATCTACGGTCTGTGATGAAACTAAAAATATTAATGATGGTGTGCCTCAAAAAGCTAGTAATAATGTCATTGAATTGGACAATCCATTGTTGAATGATACAATTAATAAAAATGAAAGCATTGATAAACACAGAAGATCAAGTTTACCAAATGTTACGACTGATAATGATATTGGTGATGCTAATGATGATGAAGAGACACCAAATATACCGGTTCCTAACAGAAAAAATTCGTCACCCCAGAAGAGACCAAGGAGTGCCTCAACATCCACGCAAGTGGATCCAAATCACTTTGGTAGGTTCCTCAGATTTTATTTTAATCAAATTTCTTATGTTTCAATACTAATTTCCATTACTTTGTGAATCAAGTAAAATTAACATTGAATCCTTAAGGAACTGGCTTATTAACGTTTGAGAAAATTCTTTGAAATAACTTTACTCTCGTCCAGCTCATTTAAAATTCTCTCTTACATTGAATCATGAGTATTTCCATAGTCGACATAATCCACTTGGGTCCAAAGTATTCTGAACTTTATTCTAATGAGGAAAATTCCATTTACAGAGTCAAAGAGAGCAAAACAGGGAAATCCCTCAACCAGGCCAATGTTCAGCCCAGGTCCCAGCAGGCCACCATTCAGAATACCAGAATTCAAATGGTCGTATATACATCAGAGATTACTCTCAGATGTATTATTTTCACTTGAAACTGACATTCAAGTTTGGAGAAGTCATTCAACAAAGTCAGTGCTTGACTTTGTTAATAGCAGTGAAAATGCAATATTTGTTGTCAACACTGTTCATTTAATTTCACAATTAGCTGATAATTTGATTATTGCTTGTGGAGGTCTACTGCCACTGCTAGCATCAGCAACTTCACCAAATGTGAGTTTAGAAAATTGATAAGTAAATAGTTTCCATCGAATGTTCCTCGCAATTCTAATTCAATTATTTACCTTTTTCAGAGTGAACTGGATGTAATTGAACCAACTCAGGGTATGCCAATTGAAGTAGCAGTCTCATTTCTCCAGAGGCTAGTCAACATGGCCGATGTACTTATATTCGCAAGTTCCCTCAATTTCGGAGAATTGGAGGCTGAAAAAAATATGTCAAGTGGTGGAATTCTACGACAATGCCTGCGTCTGGTTTGTATTCATAATTAGAAACAGACTAGATATTTTTTCTCTCCGTTAGTGAAATACCAATTAATTTCTTCTTCCCAAAATAATTCAGTCAATGCACAAAATACCATAAATTCTACATTATTTCATTCTTCATCACGTGACTAGTTATCATCGCCAGAATAGTTTCACATTGAATTTATGAACCTCTCATAATTGAATTCGCGAAGAATTATTGATAAAAAATTGATTCTGCAGTTTAATATGTAAAATAATTATTAGATGCATGAGTCATTGGCATTTGCAGCTTAATTGGCACAAATTTATGCAAATTTAGAGAAATAAGAAAAAGAAATATTAAATTAACTAAATTTGTTGAAAAAAAAAAAATTCAAGCCAGTGAGTCAGTAGAAATTCTAAAGAAATTCAATTATCCACGTAACAAATTGCAATTTAATTTCCATTAAAATTGAAAGAAACAAAAAAATCTACTGCTTGTCTAGGTCTGTACTTGTGCTGTTAGAAACTGCTTAGAGTGTAAAGAACGTGGCAGAACTTACAGCATGTTAGGGCGGCAGATTGGTACTAGTAATAAATCACAGCACATACAATCCCTCATTCGAGGAGCACAGACATCACCAAAGGTATGTTTTTATTCAATTAAATTGAACAATAGACACTAGAATATATATTCAATCAGATGATTAGAGTAGAAGCCTAGCTTGAATTAGAAAAATTCCATCGAATAGATTAATTGATATAAAAAATTCAATAATGTCCACTATTCTGCATTTTTAATGAATTTATATTTTTAGAATATTGTGGATAATTTGACAAGTCAATTGAGTCCTGTCAAGGACCCAGAGAAACTTTTGCAGGACATGGATGTCAATAGACTCAGAGCTGTTATTTACAGAGATGTTGTGAGTAATAATTTATTTATTAAATTAAATCAAGGAAAAATAATGAATTGGACAAATTGATAAGTGCAATAATTTTATGAATTTTCAGGAAGAAACCAAACAGGCACAGTTTCTGTCTCTGGCTATAGTTTACTTCATCTCTGTACTTATGGTATCAAAGTATCGTGACATTCTGGAGCCACCAATATCACAGAGACCCCCGAGTCCAGTACAATCAATACAAACTAACGGTGCCAACATGAGATCTGGTAGTCCATCAGGTGAGGCTCTTGTACAATAAATGAATTTGATGAAATAAAAATGAAATCAATAAGCAAGAAATCGAGATAGTTCCCAACAGAGAGGGAACGAAGGAGAGAATTAATTGCTGAATAAAATTAAGGAGAATCACATTATTATTATCATATCTCAACATTTATTGTTATTTAATTTTTATGGTTTTTATTATTTAAACGGTTGACATTATTCTAATTTATACTTTCTAGTGTATTGATACACTGAATTAACGTCATTCGATCATTAAACGCGACAGAATTAATCATTTCTACTCAGTGAAAACTCTTACGTGTCAGATATGTATTATTACACTTAATTATTATGAAAATTGGCATATTTATATTTTTATTAATTGAATCCTTCGAAGATACTACGTTTGTTTCGAATTCTTGACTCAAACGATGTAATTAAGAGCATGATTAATAATTTAACGATAATTATAGCATGAAATAATTAATTTTAACAGTTGCAAGTATTGTCAGAGATAAATGAATGAAAATCTTAAACGTAATATGAGATATATATTTTTGTTCTACAAAAATTTAATAGATTTAGATTAAAAATTCATTATAAATGTGCAAATTAAATTTTAAAGAGTAAAATTCATTGATTGATTGTCATTGCACAGAATTTTATAACGTACAGACTACTCTCAAGTATCGTCAACGATAAATGCCTAGATGCTGATGAATCAAAAGAAAACACACAGAATACCACCTTGTAGTAGAAAAGAAAAAAAAGGAAATAAGCATGTGTGGTTGCACTGATGTAGACGTAATTATTTCTGTATGTATCTGACCGTGAGAGTTTTGATGTTTGTCGAATGTATGCACATTGATTGATGCTAGAACATAAATCTCACATATTCTCAATTATATCCGGATTCTGTAGAGATTTCACTCTGAATTAATTATTTTCATTTACTTTGTCTTCCGTCATTCTCATTAATTTCCACAATTATTATTTACATTATGTTAATTTAAATTAATTTATTCTCCCATTAACTGTGAAAGGAAGAGAAAACAATGAACAATTATCATCTGTAAGTGGAAAAAAAAACAATTGTAATGAATTAGAAATCCTCAGGATTGAAATGAAAGAAAATTTGGAGGAAAAAAAAATCCTGAATAATCGTATGAAATAAATGTAAATTCCTCCAGCAGATGGGAATGGTGGTGGAGGAGGTCGTCCACTATTTCCACAGTGGTCACACCACGTCTATCCTCAGTTCCTTCCGGGTTCACACCCCAACGCCAATGCCAATGTCAATGCGAACCACCACCACATCAGCCAGCACCACCACCAGCACCCGCTACCAGCTGCCAGGCACACAAATCGCCAGACCCAATCCGGCTATTATCTCCCAAATCATCACAGTAATCATTACAATCATCACCCAAATAATTACAACTATCATCGTCACCATTATTATCATCATCACAATAACAACAATCACCATCACTCGCTTCAAAAGCATAATGATCAGCCCCGAAATATCTATCATAGAAACTCCGGTGTCGGTATGCAAGGTAATTTCATTGAAAATGATGCTCGAGATTTTGAAATTTCAATCAGATAACAAATAAATGAAAAATTTAAATTATTTATTTATGAAGAGAACGTTTTTCTCATACTTTTGGTTTTTTTTTTTTTTTAATCACGGAATGAATAATTGTTGGCATTATTATTATTAACTGAAAGCACCCCTTCATCCATTGTTCTTCTGATGAAGAACATTATTATTGTCGTATTTTAATTGTGTCGCTTTTTTATCGATTTGATTTCCCCCTCATTCATATACTGTGATGATACTCGTGTTATTTTTTAATCAATCATGGTGCCTGGTTTTATCAATCCCTAGTTGCTTCCGAATCGATGTCGTTTTGTCCGTTTGTGTCTTATTCGTTGGATATACACGTAGCTACACCCAAATCTCCACTGTATCCTCATGTTATTATTAATTTTTCATTGATTTATTTTATTATTATAATTTTCGTTGATTATTCACAGGATTCAACTGTTGGAAATTCACACTTCGTCAAGCAGAACGTTAATATTATGATTTACTCATTGATGTACTCTTTTTTTTTTTTCATTGAGACATTTATTTTGCAGCATGACTACGAATTATTATTATTACATATTATTATTGAATTATTGCATGTCTAGAATTGGAAACGTTGATAAAATTCAGCTTCAGTATCATAATAAATTGTTGGAAATTATTCAATCACATTTTATTCATTTAATTAATAATAATATGATTATGATTCTAGGTAGTGGAGGAATTATGAGTCAGTCTGGATCACAGGATGATGGAGAATACGAAGTTATTATTGTTGATGAAAATAATTCATCAATTTTGGCTGATCACGATGTTACATCTTCTGGCCCACCATCGACAAAGGTAAAATGAGTTTCAATTGAACTTCAATTAATTATTTCAATATCTAAGCAGAGATTAACGGGATTAACAAACTAAAACAGTAAAATTACAATTTTATAAAATTTTAACAACTTTGAAGCTAAATAAATAACTGCATGCTTCAATTTTCGATTAATCCTTCAAAATTTATGAAATTTTCTTAAATCCAATTAAGAGCACAAGCTATGCTTTATCTTCTACAATTAATATCAAAGAGAAATAAAAACCTGAATTATTAAAGAATAATCTTTGTAGACTGGCACTAATTACATTCAGCATGAACTGCACGCGTCGAAAAAAGGGGATTCAGCACGTTCTATCGTGACTGTGATTAAATAAATGAAAAGAAAGAAATTAAAAGATGAAAGACCGTAATATATATTTATATTTTTAATTAAATAGTTGAGTCTGCTATGTTTAGCATGTATATTTGCTTATCGATAATCGATGTCTTGCATTTTATAGTCGACAACAATTACAATATAATTAAATCTGAAATATATAGTAATGGACCTTGATAATCGTTGAGCACGTCAATCGATGAATTGATTGGGGGAACAGAACATGAAATAATCCTTTCATGAATATTATTATTAATATTATTCTCTAAAAAAAAGAAGAAATGTATCATTTATTATAATTTAACGAACTTTCTATCTTCAGCTACTCTTTCGATACTTCAATATTCTTTCCGTGTCATACGAAGCATGTTAAATTTCTATTTTCCGGTACTCTCATCGTTAACCCTCTCTGCTTGCAATGCTATTCGTACTAACTACTGGTTCTGAAGGGAGGTAACAGTGGTGTACCTCGGACGCGGACAATACTCGAGGATTACGCCTCGACTGAAACAACTCTCGGTACTTCAAAGAGAGCCGAGCAAGTGCCAAGAAATACACAGGTAAAACATGATAAAAAACAACATAAAAAATCACGAGAAAAAGAGAAATGAACAATAAAGAATTGAGTGATAAAAAGAAAATAAATGAAGGATCGATCAAACTGGCCTTTGATATCGTGATAAAATTTATTGAGACGTCAGTCTCTTGATAAATCCACTCCGTGACTATCTCATTTATATTACTTTATTTTAATTTTTATTTTCACTGTCACCGCTTTTGGAATCACGGAAGGCTTATCTCTTTTATATTTATTTAACTCTTATTACTAATATTCAACTAGAAAGATTGCCTATTTAAGTAGTGTATTCGGTATTTGCATGTTCAATTATATTGTCGTCGAAGTTTTTGTTTTTTTTCTTCCTTTTTATTCAGAAAGAAATATTAAGTGAGAGAATAAAACGTATATTTATGACATAATATTGGAATTCATTGAAATTGAGGAATTGAGAAAATTTAGATAGTTATTATTTTATTAGAAATTTACATAGTTTAATGTAGATTATTTGATAGAGTGAGAGTTCATTGAAGTGGGGTTATACAGAGTATAATTGTTTGCACAGTAAATCGTTGGAGAACAATAAATGAATAAATGGAGATTGGAAAAAAAGAATTGTGATTGAAGAGAAGAAGGAATCAATATGAATTATTTTTTTCTGAATTTTAATCTTCAGAGCAATGACTCCAGCGAAGAGGCAATGCATCGTAGCAACATAACCGCTGATCCAAGCCCATCAGACATCACTACTGATAATGAAAATAAGCATAATTCATCGGAAGAAGCATGGACCGATGTTAATCTGAATGAGGATGGCGATGCAATGCCAAATTCACGTGAGGATTCACGTAATATCCACAATATGTCGCATGCCCATGATGCAGACAGTGAGGGTAACGTCTTGGATCAAGAGAATCACGGTGATCCAGAGCGTGGGGAAAAGCCTTCAGGCGAAATTTCAGTTGTTCGAGTACCAGAGCACCTTGTCGTTAATTCGTCATCACCAAGACCAGATGATTTACCAATCAAAGGACTCGTCGAACATTTACCCGTACCAACGCCTTCCAGAGAAGCTTCATTGACCCAGAAATTGGAAATGGCACTGGGCTCAGTTTGTCCTCTACTTCGTGAGATCATGGTCGACTTTGCACCATTTTTATCAAAAACACTAGTTGGATCACATGGGCAGGAGCTCCTCATGGAGGGAAAAGGTGAATTATTGAAATACTTTTTAATCTTACTTTCTGAGTACTCTCATTTCGTATGCAATCGATGACATCCTTTTATATTCCATTGACGTTCTGGTAGGATCCCTTCTTAAGAAATGTATTGAATAAAAAATACGTAAAGTTTATTTAATTGTTCTGTTCAACGATTTTTAACAGGTCTCACTACGTTTAAAAATAGTACATCTGTCGTGGAACTTGTGATGCTTCTCTGCTCTCAGGAGTGGCAAAATTCACTGCAAAAACATGCAGGACTGGCGTTCATTGAACTCATCAATGAGGGAAGGTAAATATTTTTTGGGAATTTATCTTCACGTTTTGAAATTGATTTAATCAATAATTTATCGATAAAAATACTTTAATAATGGTATTGTTGAATTATTTAGGCTACTCTCTCATGCAATGAAGGATCATATTGTACGTGTTGCAAATGAGGCTGAGTTCATTTTGAATAGAATGAGAGCTGATGACGTCTTGAAACACGCCGATTTCGAGGTAATCCCATTTTTATATAAATAAATCATGTACACATTTAAACGGATGTCTTTAATCATTATGTTTTTTTTTTTAACAGTCGCAATGTGCTCAGACACTACTGGATCGTCGAGAGGAGGAGAGGATGTGCGATCACCTGATAACAGCAGCCCGAAGAAGAGACAACGTTATTGCCAGCAGATTAATGGAGAAAATCCGGAATATCCTATCGAATAAACACGGTGCCTGGGGATACACAGATCCAATGGCTGCCAAGTGAGTATTTACCAAAGATAATTCAATGAAATTAACGACTATGTCGCATGTAAGAAGTATCTAATGTTCAACAATACTCACTTTTATCAAAGTCTCGACGAACTCGACAGATTGGCCGAGTACTGGAAGCTGGACGCTTGGGAGGATGATGCAAGACGACGTAAACGTTTTGTGCACAATCCACTCGGCTCCAGTCATCCTGAGGCAACACTGAAAGCTGCCCTCGAGCATGGTGCACCGGAGGATGCTATTCTTCAGGCTCGTGAAGAATTCCATGCGCATTTAGCCGCCTCACGTGCTCATCAACAACAGTTGCAATCCACTGATCTCATGGATGACAGTGAATTAATGGCTGATGATAGAGATCTCGATAGTGATCTCACTGGTACGTTTTAATTTATTATGAAAATTCAGAGATGAGAAAGAGAGAATTCCATTCTAATTCATTTCAATCTATTTTTCAGGACCAGTAAACATTAGCACCAAAGGCAGACTCATTGCTCCCGGTATAGTCGCACCTGGAATCATCTCCATAACTTCAACAGAACTCTACTTTGAGGTTGATGAGGAGGATCCTGAATTCAAGAAGATCGACAGTGAGGTGAGTGCAATTGCATCAATAATTATTGGACATTTCTTTTATTCTGATTAATTGACTCGAAAATTAAACAATTACACTTATGCTCGCGTGGACAAGTAATCGCTGTCTTCTGAAATATTCACAAAGCCATTTGTGAATTCAACGTGTGGGTAGATTATAAAGTCTCTAACACAGGCACATATCTAGGGAAGAGTGATTATCATATATCGGTCGTAGATCTCACGTTTGTATAACCGAGGAATAAAACAAACAAAGGTAAGGACCCCATGGGGGCCCAGGGACTGATCTTGAGGGTCGGCAATTATGAGCCTCCTGCAGGGTCCACGTATATCCCTGAATAGTACCATCTCTCTCTCTCTCTCTATCTTCTCTTCTCTTTATCTCTCCTGTATCTTCAATTTTTTTATATCCACAGCCCGGAGTATTCAAAGTTTTTTCCTACCTTCATAACCGGCACCTCGCAAATTTGCGGAGAATCCACGAAAAAAAGAGGAGAAGATGAAATGATTAAAATAAGAATTAATCTTTTCATTAAATTGATTTCTTTCATCAAAATCTTATTTTTTCTCTCAAAATTCCTGGGGAAAAAAAAAAGAAGAAAAAATCTCACCTGAGTAATTATTCTCAAATACATCAATAATTTATTAAAATCAGTATAAATTTTGATAAATCATCAGAGTGATAATTTCATTCACTCTTATCTCCACTCTCTTAAACTCATTTTTTTTCTCTCAAAAAAAAAAAAGAAAAAAAAAGAGAGAATGGAATAAACTAAAAGGACTATCGTGTATTCAGACCGGTTCGAATATTCAATTCAATGTCGTTTCTCCCACTCTCAAGTTCCTCGATTGGCGATTTTTTTTATTCGCTCGTTAGTTCAAAATAAAAATTTTTGTGCAGGAGAAAGAAAGAGAGAGAGAGAGAGAAAGTAAACGATAGAAAAAGAGGGAGAAATCAGAAATAACGGAGAAGAGGCGCCGGGGTTATTTCGTAGAATCCTGGGCGATGGATCACTCGATAGTCGAGTCGAGACTTAAGCGATCGTAATGCGCACGCAGGCGGATACTGAATAGTGGCCCCAGGGGAGTGAATGCATCTTGTTTGTATTTTCGTTTACGGGACTCCCTTTTTTTTCAAGAGGGATCACATTTCCATCCCCACTGTCTCATTCCCACTTCACCATTAACCTCGTGATTCTCTTCTTTTATTTTTCGCTCATCCCCATTTAATCGTTCATTTCTTTTTCCTTAATAAATTCTTTTTTTTTTCTTCGTTTATCCAACTTTTTAATTCCCTTTTTTTTTATCATCTTCTTTCTCTTGTTATAATGGCCGTAGCAAACGTATTTATCGTGATTTATCGTTTACACGAGCCTCCTCTCTGGCGTATACGTAAAGATAGGAATATATGCCGTCCGATTACGTACGAGTGAATTATTGATTACCGGTTGAGAGCATTAATACCTAAAACAAATAATACGCCCTCGAAATTTATTCTTAATCATTATAAATTTTTACAAATTTTTCATTCATCCGCTCGTCATTAACGAGACATTACGAAAAATTGTGTAAATTATTTCTTATTCCTCTTTGAAAAGAAGGAAAAAAAGAACTGAAGTGGAGCACGAAGATTGACAGGAGGGCGTGATCCCACGTCTACACACCATAGATTCAACGTCGTCGTAATTTTTGAGATATTTACTTATTCTTTTTTCTCTCCATTCTGTGTTATCCAGCAATGCATATGTATGACATACCCCAGGCACTTGATGTATCGCCAGTGACGTTATAATAATGCAACAATAATTACTACCGTCGTTCTTTTACGAACGTATACTTTAGACTGTACTTTCGTGTCATTACTCCGTTGGCCACAATGTTTTATCAATACCCCATGATCTTCCAGTGGTGATAAATCATGAGGCAATATTTTACTGGCTTCTGGTCCTGTGTCAATGGCCACTTAATGTCGTAGTTTTTTCCTGTTTTTTAATGATGCTGGGATTGGATTTTACATGAATTCCAAAAAAAAATATACACAGCGTCCCATTTCCCTCAATAAACCAAATGAATCGACGATTTAGTAAATCTGCTGGTAGCAAAAATCGACACGAGCGTTTCGGCACAGTAACAAGGAGGCAGTTTATGTAAACATCCATCAATTCATGGGGGCAGGAAGGTTCGGGGTTAATCTCGTGTATCCACGTACGTTAAAATCCAATGAGAGCGAGTGAGAAAAACTCCCTGGCCCTTTCAAAGCATAAAACATTAAAGTTTCGCAAAAGGCCCTTTACCCCGAGCAAGCACGAGGAAGGTATAAGGCGTGTTCACTTTCCAACAAGCCAAGGTAATCACTGCTATTAGGTCGGACATTACTCCGGTGGTCCGGCAATCTCCCTAGCACTCCATCATATCGCTACCTCCAGGGCTATTGCTACAATTTCCTCAACTCTTCAATTCTCTTCCTAAATTTTCAGTTCCAATTCCTCTTGGACAATTGTCCACTGCATTCAAGAATCAGAAAAAAAACGAGGAAAGGATTCTCATTATCATGCTGATGTCCATGAGACTTGGCGCCACAGAATAAAATCAAAAGAAATGAAAATGCATCTCGGTTGACTGGTTGGTGGGGCATTTATTTCGATCGCGATCCAGAGGATGTGACGGATGGCGGCCACCTGTGGATTCATTCACTAATCTCCTCGCTAAGCAAACAGCCGTGGCGCACCCCGTCATTATCGCTGACGGCGTAAGTAGCCCTCCTGGTTTATCCCCACTCCCCAAAAACTCCTTTTTTTTTCTTGCTGCTAGTCTCTCCTTCTTTTTTTACCAAACTATCATCACCATACCTCTTCCAATATTTATTGTGTGCACCCACGTTCCTTCTCACTCCTTGTGTGTATCCACCTTTCGTGGAGTTTTAAACATACGTATTAAAACGCCCGGGATCATTTTCACGTCACCACACTATTTCGCCACATTGATTTTCGATTCCTGTCAGTCTTCGATAGTCCCTTATTATCTTTAACACTGGCTGCTCTTTTGGAGTATCAATTCTTTTTTTTACACATTTTCTTTTTAATTCAACATCTGCTTCTGGGACAGGTGAATTTTTTGGAGAAATTAGAGGGAATTATTATTAATTTACGAATTAATTAAATGCCAGTGCTCTTTATTTCTTCGAATGGGAAAATTCCTTGGATTTTCAGTTTCTAGTAACTCGAGACGTGCAATATTCTGCTGAGAAAAGTATCCCAGAAAACTATAGCTCAAACGCCTCGTGTAACCCATAATTAATGATCCATTGGATCGTTTGTTATCCGATGCCTCTCTTGGTGAGCAGCTGGTTATTTCGTAGAAATCGCGATCGTTGCACTTTATCGCAGCAGGTAAAGTGTAATCTACCTGTGGGGTCTGTGTAAGACAGATTCACTATTATCCTGGAATCTTGATGGACTCTGCTGAATTATTCAAGTGGTATAGGATCATTTTTTTGAGGATCACAGGTTTGATGAAATTGTAGAATTTTCTAAGGTTCTCAATGAAGCCTAAATTTTTTTTCGTTAATTATGAGTTTTCTTGATGAGGAGCACAGATTAGCATGTGACCTGTGCATTTTGGTAAATACATGACTAGAAAAGTATTCGTATCCCATAATTTAACGATTATTTTGACGTGGGTATGAATTCCTGACAGGTTGAAGTTGCCTCAACTAATTCCACTCGGCAACAATTTGAAATATTCTCATTTAAATGATCATTTATGGTGGAAACTTCTGTTTCTCATTGCAAAATCATTTTTTTCAATATTTCCAAAGCTAATGAAATTGTTCAAGGAATTAGACACAAAGTTTCATCTCTAGATCCTCTGATAATTGACTCTTTTTGGGACTCTATACCTTCGTCATCATGTTGTCCAACTGTGCAGGTGTATCCTCCTCAGTTTATAAAGAATTAATTGACATGGTAGCTAAAAAAGAAATAGAGAGAGAGATGAGAAAAGAGGAAAAGAAATGGCTTGAGTGTAAGAGATATCTACCTGAGGTTTTGGGACCACAAGCACTTTTGGTTTCCAGTTTTGGAGATCAATCTGTTGGAAACAGACTGGTTGGCACCGGTTCACTTCTCAGCTCGTTAAACCAATCCAGTTGAATGAAATACCACGAATCTCTATCGCTCTTGAAACAAAAAAAAATAAGTCACTTTAATGTTTATTTAAATCAATTCTTTGAGATAACGAGAGTTAATTTATGGTGAAATAATTTACAACTTTATGATGTTGGTTTAATCCTCAGTTTATTGATCATCTTGAGCACAATTTTCGTTTTATTCTTCTTCATCAATTGGTGAATTGCGAATTTTCGTGAATGAGAGAGAGTTGGAAATGAAAAAAAAAAAAGGGAAAAGATCTCTGGACGCGTGGTTGATATTATAGAAGTTGAAGCCTCAGGCTGGAGACGTAGCTTATAAACTTTTGAATTATGACTCAGGTTAATTATACAAAACATTCAATTATATACCTCCTAAAGCAAATACACGAACATCAAAAGTTCACTCATACTTAATCGTTTTTGAAGAGTTTAAAAAAAAAGGGGATTCAATGTTTTTTACCTCTGGGTTAATAATCATTTCAAATAAAGGTGAATCACGATAGGTCATGTAGCTTTTTTTTTCCTGATATTTTCATTCAGTGAAATTCTTCAATTCACATTTATCCATCCTCCTGCACTTAAGAAACTCTTTAACCACCTTATTGAGCATCACACGCAAACTATCATATTTATTTTATACCATGAGTTATTTATATTACAAAACTATTCATATATCTTCAAAACTGTTGGAGAAATAAAGAGGTTTTCCCATCGTTTAATAAGCAAGAGCGAGAGAGGAAGAATCTCCACTTGGAGAATTATGATGGCACAATAATTTTTCCGCCACTGGCTTCTCAAACACGTATATATATATATACACATTATCCAGTGCCATAAACTACCTGCATTTATGATCAATGTAATTTCCTTGTACCTGTGCGAATTAAAATCCCATGAACTTCCCACATTTACCTCTAAATCTCTAATTACAAATAATCACATTTCTCCGTTTTTTTTTCACCTCAAAAAATTCAGTAAAGGTGTGACTCTTATTTTTTCCCAAAATTTAACGTGATTTCTGGAGGACCATTTATCATGGGCACCTCTTGGAATGTCTTAAAACAAAAGGCAGTGTGGATTCTTTTTTTCCTCCTTCTTTTAACGGAGGATCTCACTACGTGGGAAGAGAGCACTGGCGAAACGTGGGAGGTTGAGACCAGAGTACGAGCGAGAGAGACGAATAAATGATTTTTTTTTGGCCAAAACGAGGAGAGAGAGAGAGAGGAGCCACATAACGCAGAGAAGTTTACGCGCCGGCGCCGGGGCCCCCCCGCGGCTTCAGACGCCCGCCGCGTGTGCTTCAACCATAATACCCAGCGAAAGGGAACCCAGGGTTCATGTTCCTGCTCTTCCCCAAATTCTCACTGAGAGAGAAGAGACACCCGGGCTTATAAGCCTATTCTACTCACATCGGACTATCACTGGCGCCTTTTTCTACTGCCTGAGGTCGTCGTTCTCCACCTCCTCAACTATGGAAAGTCGTTTAAAAAATATTCCCAAGACACCTGTCATACTTTTGGGCTTTTAATTATTATTTTATGACTCTTGGGGAATTTATTCGAAAATTCCGGGAGGTGAAGGCTCGGGAAAATGTTTGGTCATTATCACTATGACTACTCAAATTCCATCATGGGTATGTAATTAATATTATGTGGATTTTTTTTGGGAATTAAGAGTCTTGGGAAGTTGCAGCATCCAGTGCTAATAATTCCCCTAAGAGTCACGTTTTTTCGTGTCCCAGCGGGAGTTGAGTGTGTGAGTGCATCTTGATGGTTAAAATTGCAATACGCCTCGCGTGTTTATACAAACGCCTCACGGAAATTCTTCGTCCTTTCAATTCTTTTCAGATTCTTTCCTTTTTCTTCTCCTCTTGAATCAAAGAAAAAAGGCATGAAAAGTCACGTATACATGTAATACACACACATGTATGTGAAAATTCCTCGTAAAAACGATGTACTACGGGGATCTTTAACATTCGATATTTCATAGAATTACGATGTATTTACTTTGTTGGAGAGATATAATGGGACGTGTGATACCCGGGGAAAAATTCAATGGCACACCCATGGAGAGAACATATATTTTCTATAAAATACAACTTTCTCTAGTTTTTTTTTACCAATGAAAGAATTGCAAAAGCAATTAAGTTCAATTTGATTTGTCGCTTTGATGTTATTTTTACGATTCTTATTTTTTCTACTGCAACAATGAATGAAACCGAGGTCACAGAGACACCTGACACGCTGTTAACTCTGAGTTTGGTGGAAAAAATCGTATAAAAAGATACCAGCAAGTTGAATCATAAAAGTCAGGATAAAATATAGAATATTGTGACTTTTATCGTTTTGCCTTTATCCGTTTTTTGATTTTCCCTTTTTTTTTTTCAAATAATTACATTTTTATTAATACTATTCTGTTAGAAAAAAAAAGGAGTTATCAATTTTCGAGCTCATACGACTCGTGTTCTCGTCATCTCTCCTGTTGTCCTCTTGCCCGCTCAATTCTTCTCTGTTCCTGTGCCAGATCGTATCAGCACGAGGAATGAGGGAAGAGAGGAGATAGACCCCTGAGGTCGGTGATGCTTCGTGTCTTCCTATCTCGATGAGAAGTCGACGGGTTCGGATTGCCCACACAGTTTTCCGTCGAGAGAGAAAGACAGAGAGAGGTAAAAATAAGGGATAAATGAAGCGGGAGAAACAATGAGAGAAAAAAGATTAAAACAATGCAAAAAAGAGGAGATAAGGTCTCTGTGACAGGATCTTCCACCGGTTTTTGAAGCGACCGTTTGAGCCTTAACGAGTCCCTAATAAATAACCGTGAAGTCGACAAGAGACCCGAGAGTCTATGAGGTCCAGTGTAGATTTTTCGGGGGAGAGCCTTTCTCTTCATCGAAAAAGATGGATGTGCTTTCAGGCGCCGCGTCACCTGGACTGTTGCGCGACACCGCGTGGCGCGCGGGGAAAAACTGGAAATTTTAATTGAATAGAAAAAGAGAAGAAGAGTGAACGAGTAGTTCGTTTTTTTTTTTTTTTTCCTTAATTTTATTCAATTTTTATCTTTTTCTTATTCAATCAACAGATGTGACACGAGTATCATGAAATATAACTTCAATGCCAGGCTACATTAGCATTTCAAAACAATTAGCTGGAAATTGATTATCTTTCATGGGATATTTCGTTCACCCCGTTCGGGCGTTGCCTCCGGAATAAACCAGGCCCCCGACCTCGAGTGTCCGCATGCGCTCTCCGTGTTATTTCTATGATTTCTGTCTCTCTTTCTCTGGGAAAACTAGCATTCAGTAGATAGTAATATAAAAAAAAAGGCATTAATTATTACCCGAGTGATCATAATTTTTCTTTGAATATCTTTTTTCAATCAAAATCTTCTTTTATGCCTATTTTTTTCTTCTTCAACATGTTCCCCGGAATTATCGCGGGGACAATCTTATTCACGCGTATTTTTACGAGAGAAAAAAGGAGAGGAAAGAAAGATGTCGCATGGGTAACAGGATCAGGTTACACGATTCGAAAAATATCTTTGGGTAAAATATGAGAAAGGGTTTTGTGAACCCTTTTTTTTACAGGAGAATGCACTTGTCTTGTGTTTTTTACTCCACTCGAATTTAGAGTATTTTCATTATGTGGAAACCCGAGATTTTTCATCGAGAAATTTAAGATCCTCGAGAGCATAAATCATTGGACCAGAGATGCTTGATTGACGTCTATTTAATAGAAACGCAACTACAAGATGAAACGGGATAACATTAACTCATCCAGGAGTCGAAGGGGGCTGGTCGAGACACAACGGGTGGCCATTGTAGAAACGTTGGACCCCCGCGCATTTAACTGTTGTCTCGGTTTTATTTTTTCCCCCTCCACAACAGCATCTCTAGCATGATTTTCATCAGTGAGATAGAGAGAGAGAGAGAGGATGACTGAAGCTCCCTCGTAAAATTAAACGTTGACACTAGCCCCGGGACACTGCGCGTGCGACGTTTTTTTCACGATTCAATACATTCTTTTATTTTTATTTCAACATTTATGTGGGTGGAATCTCACGATTCTCTTCCACCCGTAAAATATTGAATTATTATATTTTTCATGGAAATTATACATATCATTAAATGTAAAAATACGTTTTTTTTTTTTTCTTCAAAATTTCATCATTTTTTTTATTGATAATTTTGATTCATTCAAATTATCGTTTGTCATTGTCACTTTGTTTGTAATCTGTCTTGAAATCTTTCTCTCAAAGAATTCTCTCAGTTTATCAATAATTTTGATCTTTGATAGACTTTTTTATTTTCCTCTCTCTCTCTCTTCATTTGCAATTTATTTTACTAAAATCTTTCGTTAAATCGTGGGAAAAATATTTTCATAAATTTCATAAGTTTCTAAACGTGAGAATCAAATTTGCACTACTTGCGTCGAGAAGTTCGTTAATAATTCCTCAAGATTGTCCCATTTTACGACAGGATGAATTAGCAAGTTTAATGATCTAATCAAAGAGCAATTTAAAAAACCTAAAATATACTATTAAACCCGACACTCACCGTGATACAATGTCTTTAATCTTCACCGATGAGCAAATAAAACACGATTATATTTCCCCCGTGTACAAAGGCGGCAAAGCGTGCGAGTTATAGACACATGACGAGAAGCAAAGCCTGAAGATGATGATAGAAGCAAAAAAATAAAGAATCACTGAGAATTATGAGTAAAATGCGAAGAGAGGATGCGGCGTTTGCGCTGTTGGTCGGCAAACATCAGAGGCAAAGAGCCACGCCCCGAGACCGCCTCCTCTAATCATTGACTCATTACTCATTAGCGCTAATGAGCCACGCGCACTATTACATTCTAAAGTGTGCGTGATATTCTTTCTCTGCCCCTTTTATATCCAAATGACACCTATTTCATGGCCAAGTGAGTGGAATTTATATCCTTCACTCACGATCATCCAAATTAATGGTTAATTCTTTCAAAAAAGAGAATATTAATCCCCAATATATTCTCGTCGATAACGAAATGTAATTATCAACCCAAAAAGGGTGAACCCCATGGCAAAAAAAAACCACCATCAGTGCTCATCAGAGCGACCACGTGTAACGAGAGCATTGGAGTGTCCCTCTGGTTTTACGATCCAAGAGGATGAAGAGAAAAAGGCGCCAGAAGTGTACGTCTCGTTGCATCCGTCACAGCCGCCGGTCCGTAAAATTAGCGCCACCTGCCACCCCAAAAATCCAGGATCAACCCCTCTTGCGTATACATTTATGATGGTGGATTTTGTTGGAGATGATTCCAGCACAATCCTGAGTCATCTATCCTCAATTCCCTTCGTTTTTTGGCATTAGGGGGTGTAATGATCCTTAACGTCCGCCATTTTGTGCACTCGTGTATTAAAAAATTGGAGAGAGTGGTCTTTGTACTTTGGATTGGAGAAAAGTTGAGACATTGGCAGTGGAAAATTGCGTTTAATGCATTCATGAAGAATAAAAAAACACTGATGCTCAAATAAATAAGGAATCATTACATTACATTAGTCCAGCCCCGTTGAGAGGGGCTGACTTGTCATCTCGGTTGGGTTTATGTGTTCTTTTAGGGGATGGATGAGAATGTGAAAGCAAAGTACATGTAATGTGATTGTTTCCGGGCGAGTAATCGGGTGAATTCAGACGATGACTTCATCCCCATCTTTTTCACACTAATCCCTGAAATAGTTTTTCGATCTTATTTATACTTTTCTCTTGAAAAACGGGGAAATAGGAACATCTGATTCTGTCGACTGGTTACAGAAATTGAAAAAAAAAAAGGGTGAATGAAGAATTTAGATCGGCAAGAACAAAGGACACGAGATAGGACGACTGAAATCATTGTTCGGTTTGTTTGTTTTCTCCCTCTTTTTCATGCTCACATACAAATTCGGAGAGTTTATTGTGCATGGGTTTTGGTAAAAGTGAAGTGCGCCCCTGGAAATGGAAAAAAAAAACTCGATCTCATCTCTGCAAAAAAGAGAGAGAGCACTAGGACCAACGGATTAACTAGTAAAATCCTTTAATGGCATTGTTGGCATTTGAATAACACGAAATATGATACGAAAGATTGGGTTTTGAAAAAAAAAAAAACATTCTCTACCTATGGCCCTTCGATGGTATAGGGTTACCCCCCTCTGTTTGCTTTTCTTTTTTGTTGTATTCTCCCATTTTTTTATCCTTCAGTCATCCGGATTAATTGTCTCTGTCTGATTCTGCGATAACTACTGAAAAAGAGAATTTAGTATTCACTATATTTTTTCATATTTCTGAAAAAAAAATAAATAATACAAACTCTCATTATTCTCGTTTACAATGAAATTGAACGGTGAGAAAATTCACAACAATCGTGAAACTTAATCCATCCAACAAATCAAAAAGAAACAAGAGCATTAAAAAATAAAAAAACTTGTTGGAAATAACATATCGTAAATTTTCAACGAGGTTTGAAAAATTCAAAAGTGCACAAAGCCGTGAACGAGGAAGGAATATCTTATCCCCGTTCACGGTTTTACGCACGCATTTTAATCTTGTTACAATAATTTATGATAAAAACAAAAGAATATATATTATCAGGCTTTTTTTTTTTCTTCTTTTTGTATTTCAAAATTTAACATTTTTATCATCAACATTGTGTAGTGTTACTTTATTTAAATTCGTTGGCATTTTACATTCTTGAAATTTCATCAGAGTGATTCCATTTGTCTGTCGTAAAATATTAGACATTAAATAAAATAAATAAAATAAATAAAAATGGATAAAACTGCAAATTTTTTCATTCTTTTACATTTTCAATGCAGCAAAAAGCTCTCGCATATTAATTTCGCCCCCGAGCCTGGTACGTCCGGTGGTCCCTGGCGTTTCCAACATTCTCTCTCTCTCTCACTCTCACTCTACCTCATAAACTCTTGGCTTTAACGGTCGAGGGCATTAGGGAATTGCGTGTAGATGCTTTCCAGCACCCCGTGCGCCATCACCGTCACAAGCAACGTTCTTCCACAGAAAGAAAAGAGAGGAAGAAAAAGTTCTGTAAAAAAAGATAAATAGAAAAACGAAATGGAGTACTATAACCTATCCTACATTACTCGGGCGACACTGTAGCCTCACTTGCCTCGTCTCTTGTCGCATAAAATAGCCCCGTTGCACACTGCGGCCGTTGTCTTTGAAGTTACGAGCATAAACACGCGATACACTCGCGTCGATTTTTTATTTCATCTTCTCTCGCATTTTCTGACGTTTATTTTCTTCCTCATCTCACGGAGATAGAAAGAAAAAAGCGTCACCAGGGAATAGAGGAGAAAATTGAAATAGAATTAATGTAGTGGGGAAAAACAAAAATAATATTCTTCAAGAGTGAAAAATAAAATGACCTCTCAATTTAAATCCGATCTGAAAAAAAAATAACGATAAAAAATGGGGAAACTCTCGGTGATAATTCAAGTAAAAGGATGCATCCATCCTGTGTCTCCCCACACACAAAACCGAACAAAAATAGAGCACAATTCTCTCTCTCTCTCTTTCTATCTCTGGGTACATATCCCATGGGGAAAAACTTCTCCGCATGACTGCCTCGTTTTTCCTGTTCATCCATACACAAGCTCTCTCCCCGACTCTCTCTCCTTCATCCACTGTGGATGAACGCGCCGAAACATAAATCACTGTAACGCGAAAGAGTGGGAGAAATGATAGTTGAGCACACGCCAGCCACCCCCGCCCCTGGAACCAATCAAATTTCCATTCACCCTAGGATCTTTGGGATACATTAAGTATACTTGGTTGACGCGCACGCGACGAACATTCGTTTTTCCTCAGTTGTGGTGAATTTGTTTAATCGAATGTATAATTTTCAGTTATTCTTACATTTATTAAAATTTCCCATTTTACCCCAGTCTATTTGTCTCCATGACAAATGATTTTTCAACTCGTTATCCTCAATTATTATTAAAAGAAACCATGAAATGAGCCTCAATATTTCACTAAAATTCCGAGTTAATTAAGAATGAATAAATGAAGATGACTAAACACAGAAGCTCCTACGAATATTTCAAAATCCTGAAGGGGGCGTTGAAAGGTATCCAAAAGGGGCAACACTTGGATGCATCATAGGTTTAAATGTTGATGGTGAAAAATGTCTCCTAATTTTTCATAAAATACGGAATGAACTCGTGGAGACTGTGTTTATAATAAGGAAGGTCGGAGTCATTTGTTGGATAATGTAGTCAAAAGAGAAAGAGAGAGTTGAGTGCTGGTGGGCTAATTGAGTGGGCTGGATTTCAACGCGTTTGTTCAAGCATTTATATATTTTTTTGTGAAGGGGCGGGATCGACGGGTGCCACTGCAGATGATACTTGTTATTTTGAAAATAAGAGAAATGAGAAAGAGCCAACTATTCCCGCTGGGATCTCCAATATATTCTTATATTATTTCTTTCACTCTCTTTTTAACATTGAAAAAGAAGGCCGACTGTGTTGCCACTTTTATATTAGTGTATTTGAAGTAACACACACACACACACAGAGAAACAGCGGGACATTAGCCAGATCACCGGATGCTTGTGACAAGCTTTCTCACCCACTTGAATTTTTATGGATTATTTCAACTGTAATATGACTTGTCTCAATCTCCAATTCTCACGATTTAATTAATATTTTTTAAATTATTCCAATGATTCGTAAGAGCACGGTTTAAATATTTCAAATAAATGCTCTACCTTTGCCTCATCAATGTTTCACATAAAACGGCTAAAATCCTTAAGTGGTTTTGCTCATAAAGCCGTTACAACAACCCAAGGATAACATCCAATTTTTTCTTATTACATTTTAAAACTTGAGGAAAATACACATGGGAGAGAGACAGGGTTGTAGCTTGGCGTGATAGTTAACCATAATTTAAACAAACTAACCGACTCGAGAGCTTTCAATGAATTCAAATACATGCATAACTGCCTGAATGTCGAAAAGAAAACGAAAATCCTGTAAACTTATCAGTTACTTTATTTTTTCATCTTTATTTCATTCGTATCTAACTGGAGAGATAAGAAAAAATATCGATATCATGTTACCACACAGTTCCCAAGCGTTTGAAATTGAATTCCATTTTTTTTCCGCATCTTTGTGTTTATGTCGGAACGTCGGAGGTACTAATAAAAATTAAGAGACACGAGATTCGCAGTACGAAAAGCCAAAAAAGCTACAAGTATTCAGCATTGAAGGCAAAGTTTCGAGGGAGAAGAAAAGGATATCGTCAATGTTTATGTTAATTTAACCAACACGATCATATTGCCTCCAATTTAAATGCCGAGGATCACCTCCTTACACAAAGGGCAATAACCAAATAAACAACCCCATGATCTTATTTTTTTTTAAATATTCGAAGGTCTACCTCTGTTCAATCCCAATCTCTCGTCCTAATGTACGAGAGAGCCTTTCGTCGTTTAACACTGCCAAACGACTTTTCTCATTCTCGATTATCACGAATTCGATAAAAACAGTCGAAGCAACCTGGTCCCCATAATTTACATATCTAGGAGAGTCCACTCTTCCCATATCTGCTCCAAAAAGTCTTCTGCACTCTCTCCAATCTCCATTTCTCCTCTTTTTTCATCTTAAACTAAATGAGAATTCCACGAATTCTACAAAAAACTCAGCAAATGATTAAGAAATAATTGATATGCAAATAACTCCGTTAAATATACATGAGTTAACCTTGAGATTAAAAAAAAGAAAAAGGAATTACACGGAAATTGATAGAATTTATTTGAAACTCTTGAAAAATTGAGAAAAATGGAGAATGACAAACTGTTGCCACACGCGCAATAATGCAATTCACATAATTTTAATCGTCATAACCGATGTTATTACACGGCTATTCAACTGGGTTAATTCTAGTGGTCACGCCAAGTCTTGTCTGTGCATGAAGAAGTAAAGGGGATTCCCCCGTCGCATCGTGCAAACTCAAAAACCAGCAGGATACACATACAGATAATGCGTTAATAAGAAAGAGGCAATATATGTGTAGTGTCTTAAAGTTCTCTCATGCACGCAACATAAACTGGGCTATTAGTTATTGTTGTTTGAACAGGTGCCAAATAACAGTGGCTATTCTCCAACAAATGAGGACCACACGAGAATTCATCAAATTCGAAATACAAATGACTTTGATTAAATATATAAATGTAAATTCAACAAAATTTCAAATTACTCACATTGTTCAACTGTTTGCATTACAATTTAGAAAATTGATAACACTAATAAACATGAAGTTTAAGTGTGGGAAGTAGAGAGTAACGATAAAACTTATCTAACTGACTAAATAAAACCGGTTTTTGCGAGGTTTCTAGCACGTGCATATGATATAAAAGCCCTCGAACCATTTGCCTTTTTTCTTTTATCAACTGAGGCTAAAGAAAAGAGGCAAACAAATTGCTTTGGATTATTCATAAAATTCGGAATCCCGGAGGAGTGTAAAGTAATGTCTACATGAAGATATACAGTAGCTGAATGAGAATTATTTACAGCTGGAGAGGGGGGGAAAAATAACAAGTCGTTCTGAAGCTTCAGCCCATAAATGACAGAAACTACGTAGTCTGACTCGGAATAGGTTAAAGATAGTGTACATTATCTACTTGTATATGCTAGTCATTGTTATTTTATGTAACCTAGACGATTTAAACTCGTAAACTGTCACTACGTGCATCCCACACGTGTTCTTTGAATCGTTAAATTGAAACACCCACGGTGTTGATTTTTTTCATCTATTTTCCATGAAAATCATTGGGTTTCTTGGTAAACAATCATTTCTAGATTTTAACGTAAGAATTTCACTTTATTTGCGATCAATAAATTTCACTAATTGTTGGATCATTAGATGGGAGAGAAAAAGGAGGAATATTATCTCCGGCTTTTGCAAAAAAGTGCGACGGACAGATTGCAAAATTTACGAGGCCTAAAGTTCCTTCGGTGCATCCGCACGGAAGACACAAGAAGAAATAAAATGAAGAAATTTCTTTGGGGTGCTATATGCGAGAGAAAGAGAGTGTTTAACGATCGCACCGTACGCGTAAGCGGTTAAGAATTTACGAGGCCCTTTCGCATTTTTTTGTCTCAAAAAAGTGTATTCCTTCGTTCACAATATATAGTTCATGGGGTTTACATGGAGGAAATAGATAAAAATGGAATTAATGATAATCACTCGTGCGATATTTAGGTAGTTAAAAAGAATGAATAACTCGAATCATTAATTTGTTCATATAAATATCACTATATTTTTGTGTTTCGTTTTTTTTTTTCGCTGTTACAATTCAATAAATATCTTCATAGGTGTATATACAAAAGCCGGCAGGAAATAATGTTATACATGAAAACGTGTGTTTAATATATCATATTTTTTTTCGTTATATTTCTCATTTGAATAGTCGATGAGATACAACTATCGCTCACTTTCATCGATAATAATAATAAACTAAAGAAGATGAAGAAAAAAGAAAAAACAAAAAGTAGAGTATAGCTATCGTGAAGTTCATTTGAATACAATCACAAGGCAACTTGACTAAAATTAACAACAAAAAGAGTACCAACAATATTTCCTCTCATACAGACGTCGATAATAATAATTCATATATGGCACAAGACCCAATAGCTTATAGCCGAGTCTCACAATCACACAATCACACCGGTTCTTCTTATTTTTTTCATATTAATATTTAAATAATTCTACACAATAATCCATCTGTTTAAATAATCAACGATAAAGCACACTGAGAGGGTGTCCATGTGAAATTAATTTCATGGTACGATAATAATAATCAAATAAAATCATTAATAAACTGTAATCACTACAGTTTCTCAAGTGCCCGAGTGTTGGTCAGTAGTTCCCTCGTAAGTCTCCACACTTGTTTAGCAGCATTTTCAAGTCCACTCGGTGATTTGCCCTTGAATAGATCCAAATTCGGTAGGAAATAGTGCGGACAACGTCTGCACTGTAGACACGATATCAATTGCAAGAATATTCCATTGATACGATCACCGAGACAGCTCTCGTCCCACTCGATTTCATGCGGATGTTTCTCGCACTCATAAAGCAGCAGTGTTTTCATATGATAACTGGTGACAGGATTCCCCGGTAGATCTAGATGACGATCCCTGAGGGTCTTGAGGATGCTCAGGCATCGCCTGCGACTAGCACCTTGAAGCAATCTATTCTCGGCATCAATAAACGACAGTGCCCAAGCATCGCCCTCCATGGCCGATTGTTTGCCCTGCAGGCCGATACATTCCTTCGAGAGCATATCAAAACCCTCGGCTTTTACCTCAGCAACAATATTAGGATGTGGCCAGGGAATCTGCGGTATTGGCCAGTGTGATGCTGACCTTGGCCACAAACCGGCGCACTTGAATGCCGGTGTTATCTGAACAACATAACGCTCACGTATTCTCAATTTAACTTCAGTTGTGTCCGCAATCATCTTGACGGAATCACGATAAGCGCATTTATCACAGGCCTGTGCCACTAGTGTCTGAAATCTCGAGCGAATTTTTCGGGCACTCAAATAACCAGATGCCGTTATGAATTCAACCCACAATGACATTGAACGTTTTCTACCGTCGCTGAGCTTTAATACAGCACAGCCTGGTAATGTTCCATCATCAACGAAATTCAAAACACCCATTTGATTCAAATAAATAACAATCTCAAATTCCGTCGGTGATATGACATCGAGACCATCGAATCTTCCATTGTAATCGGTTAATGACGAGATAAATCTTGGCTCCTGTACTTCAACCTCTTTCAAGACATCTTGAACCACACGACAAACTTCTTGTATTGTTTTAGCTACTTGAGTCTTGCGTACCATCACACGCTCACCAAAGTACTTATTAATCTGATAAACCATTTTTGAGTGTGAAGCCAACATATCCGGGGGCACCAGCATCTTTGCGAGTAATTTGGCCCCTCAGGGGCTCGGGGGCACGATTTTAAATCTCAATCACCGCATGACAATTATCCTATTGTTTGATAAAAATACGGCACTCACTGAAGATGCGCCGATCGGCAAATAACTGCCGACGGCTCAAATTTTTAATGCCTCTTTTTATTAATTTTTATCACTCTTTACTTCACTCAACTCTGTTTACTATCCGCAAGTAGAATCCAATGAAATCTCTCACGATAAATTCAGATGCGCTGGGAGCATTGACTCGGCGCTAACTGCTCCGAACGCAGAGACACGATGCGTCAAGAAGAGAGTAGTTATGAAGACTGTGCTGGTCCACCTCCGTGCCACCCACTCTCGCCTCAAAAACTACCAGGTGAAAGAGGCCGTGCCCACTGTGGTAACCACGCCTTCACACGGTTTATTCCGTCCAATGCTACGGCAGCAACGAAACCGTCATGCGCCGCCCATTCTTCCTGATCGATCCGACAAGAAATTTCTTCGTCTCTCTCTCGCACACGGACAGACTGGAGGGTTATACATGTACCTCGTGCTCGTAGAGTGGATGCCATAATACAAGAAGCCCTTAACATGAATTATGCAGCGGCATCGAGTATTTATTTTTTGTCTATCGAGGGGCGAGAAACAAAGTTTGTGGGTTTATTTATTGCTAACATTTTCGCTCTTCATGGCGAAGTTTTTTTCCATCTAGATTATAAGCGAATTAATGATTTAAATGGGTGGGAGAATTTAATTCCTCGGGATGTTGAATTAACAATTGTAGGATGGTGAATAATTGTAGTGGCATTTGAATTTTCATTATCAAAGTGACACATCACTTAATCCAATGCGTCGTCGCAATGTCTCGGAGAATTAGACGGCTTTTGGCTTTGAGAGAGTAAATGAAATGTCATGGGGACTAACATTATCGTGTGTCATAAAGAAATACCATTCGATAAGAATAGATAAGAAGGCGACTTATTTAGCACTTTTAATGATAATAACCAGTAGCCAATGGCATTAAAATACATTTACCAGTTTCTCTTTTCTTTCCTTTTTTTTTTAAATATATCTGTGGTTTTTTTTATATCTTCTTTTTTAAGTCATTTCGGTCTGGAGAAAGATAAACAGGCGTGTTTTAAAAAAAAATGTCCACTCATTTTAATTACCCATATTTGGTTGTTTTTGGGCGATGAAACTATCATGTTTCAAGGATCATAAACGCAAATTTTTATAGCTAGTTAAATTAGAAATCTCTGAAAAATTTTATTCATCGAGTTTATTGATGTTATCTTGAATTTAATTGGAAATTTGTGAATAATCACGGGAATTGAGATGATGATAAAAAAAATGAATTAACTTAGGGTTTTTATTTTTACATTCTAGACAGTCAATAATATTTATTTACATCTTACAAAAGATGAAGAAGAAGAAACAGTTTTTTCAGTCATAAAATAAATACTTTTTAATAAAGTATATGTAAGAAGCTTATTTACATTTAACAATGATAAAAATATATTTTTTCATAACATATAAATTCATAATAATTATTGACAAGAATGAATAGAAGTAACAAATCACCCATTTCACATAGAAAACCAAATTTGGTTTTCTTATTAAAGATAAAAGACTCAATATAATAAAAATAAAAAAAAACACCAAAGTAACAAGCACATCGTCTTGCAGTTGAAATTTCCTTCATTAATTCCGTGCCAAATAATTGGCTAAAGTTTCTCGAGTGCCCGACTATTAGTCAGTAATTCCCTAGCGAGTCTCCATACTTGTTTAGCCGCAGTTTCCAATCCGCTCTGTGACTTTCCCTTGAACAGATCCAAATTGGGTAGAAAATAGTGAGGACATCTGCGGCACTGTAAACAGGATATGAGCTGAAGGAAGATCCCAATTATTCGATTTGCCAAGGACCCATCATCCCACTCAGTCTCCAGCGGATGTTTTTCACACTCATACAGAAGAAGCGTCTTCATATGATAGCTAGCAACTGGATTGCCCGGAAGATCCAAATGTCGATCCCTGAGTGTTTTCAAAATACTCAGACATCGCTTCCGTGCACCTCCCTGAAGTAGCCTCATCTCTGCTTCATTGAACGAAAGAACCCAAGCATCCCCTTCCATAGCCGACTGTTTCCCCTGCAATGCAATACACTCCTTCGAAAGTAGATCAAATCCCTCCGTCTTAACCTCTCCAATCAAACCCGGATGTGGCCATGGCACCCCAGCAACTGGCCAATGTGCCGCAGATCTCGGCCAAACTCCCGAACACTTGAAAGCCGGTGTTATCTGCACAATAAATCTCTCACGAATCCGCAATTTCACCTCCGTCGTATCCGCAATCATTTTCACAGAATCCCTGTAAGCACATTTATCACAAGCCTGCGCCACCAGTGTTTGGAATCTTGATCTGATTTTCCTAGCGCTCAAGTAACCAGAGGCCGTAATAAATTCCACCCACAGTGACATGGAGCGCTTCCTTCCGTCGCTCAGCTTGAGCACAGCACAACCTGGTAGGGTGCCATCGTCAACAAAATTAAAGACTCCCATCTGATTCAAATACAGGACCACCTCAAATTCTCCAGGTGATATCACCTCAAGTCCCTCGTATCGGCCATTGCACTCGGTTAGGGAGGAGATGAATCGCGGTTCTTGGACCTCAACCTCTTTCAAAACATCCTGCACGACTTTGCAAACTTCACGAATTGTTTTTTGGACCTGCGTCATTCGCACCTGCACTCGCTCGCTGTAGTACTTGTTCATTTGGTAGAGCATGTCCGTTTGGACACTGGAGAAATACGCTGGCACGAGCATATTGTTAAGCATTCCTCATTCAGGTATCATTTTTTCATGGTAATTAACACTGACAATGCTTCAGATTAAAGTAACATAGGATATTATGAACTTTATTAAATTTTAATTCAATTGTAATACTGAGAAATTACGGATTTCACGCGCACAACGACAGAGTCCCTAGCTGGGCTCACCGGTTTTCAGACTTTACCGGTCTTCTTCAAGTAATAAACGCGCACACAGTACTACAAAGTCCCGCCTCCATTCGCGACAGAGTCACGTGGCGTCTGCGCGACTCTGCCACGCCCAGGGGCAAAATCTCAACTCACTGTCTCTCTCTCATACTCGCGAATGTACCTGATTGTATTACTGTCGTCTGTGAGTGAATCGAATAATCGACAATTCAAAATTCTGCTTTTACGAATTGGGAAAACTTCTTTTTCCCAATATTGCTGGATAAAATTGTTTATGGGATAAAATTGAACGTTTCTTACGCGATTCAATGATTTATTTGATTGTGATGACAGTTGACATTCCGACATTTGCCGTTTTAATTCCCAGCGGTTTATCAAAGGCCTCTACTTTATATGGTCGTCATCTCGAGAACATCTTCAGCAGTCGTTGCCTTCTGAATAAACCGAGAGAAAAAAAATAGTATGTCGAGATGGGTGCAAGCCCACCCAGCAAAACAGAGCGCTCATTCACGGATAATTGAATAAACTCCTGGAATCCAATCTACTCGAAGTGAGAGTGGTAGATTGGTAGCCAACGACCCCCTCGCGGCCCTCTAATGCGACTTGATTCATGAGCAAACGGTCTCTCTCCCTCGCACATATTTCTGAGGGGTCAAAACACTCTGTGTCAACCCCCAAGTGCTCTCTGTACCCTAAATGCATCTTTCATCATGTGCTTCGACTTAATTCGTTCATTCCCAAATTAATCACAAATTTCTAATTCATCACTAATCCATTATCTACTGCTCAATCTAACCGTAATTTCATCCAAAGTATCAAGATCAATCTGACCAGGACAAACCCATTGTGTTTCACGAAAAGAGCAGTTCTCTGAAAATTCAAGAATTCTGTTTAAAAATATTTTTGCGTCTTCATTGTGCAATGGACTCTTGACAGAAACCCGAGGATCCAATACAAAGTCGGCCTTGTAAATCAGCTCGGATGAACATCTCCGCTTAATCCCTCGTATAATCCTAACTGTAGAGGAGGCTCATGTTTTTTGAGTTACAGCAGCCGGCGAATAAAGAAGATCCAGTGGTAGTTGAAAGATCTAGAGGGTGAGGATCAAGCAAATGAAATGGAAAATGCGGGATAGAATCGACCGTTGGAATTTTTCATTAGACTGATGGAAAAACCTCGTGTTTTTTTCTTTTTAAATAGAGAAACAGTGCCTAAACGATGAGCATCTGTCGCCGGAAATCCAATGTCTTATTTCATGTTTTATAGTCACCAGGAAGTGCTCGAGCTATTATAATGAGATAGTACCACGAGTTTGTTTACGATATACCACTAGATCCCATGTTTCGGGTCATTAAATAACCCTCACCAACTCTACCAGAAAGTTGAACTCTCCGCAATGTCAGGTACTTTCTCAGCTCCAACTCTTCGTTATTGATTAGTTCCAACATTCACCATTCGAATTATACCGCGTTATCTCGTGTGAGAAGCGACAGTATAGTACACATGAGAACTTGCACGTGACTGTCATAATTCATAGAAAGGAGAAAGCGTTTCACGAATCCTCCAACCATTAGACGCATCCCTGCTGTTGCTTATGTCTGTTTATCACGAGAGCATTAGTTCCGAGCTCTGAATATTCCCCGAAAGAACAAATATCATGAATCCAATGGAAAAAAAAGAGGAAACTAGAGGTGTCGATAATAGTCGAGTGTCCGATCAGCATCAACCGCTTAATCTGTTTGTTGTGCACTGCCGGCTGCTAAGTGGTTTCCCATTGAGTTTCCTCCTCTCCCCCTGGGACAAAAGCATATCACTCGATAGAATGAAAAACCCGGCCCCAAGTAACCGGCGGGGGTCCCTGCGAAATGCGACACATGTTGTTACATCATCCATTGTTGTTCACCCCCGAGTGATGCTCGATGAAGGGGAAGAAAAAAGCGTACTGGTACATAACAAGCAGACGACGAGTACCGCACAGTGAGCTTTGGACTAATCGTGTACCACTTGACACCGAACGATGAGGATCCTCAGCACTGCACCACGTGTGGTCTCTCTCTCTCTGTTGCTCATTTTTTTTTTTTTATCTTCTTCGGGGCCTCTGGCTCGTGCTGATTTTTCTCCAAATGGCCCATACGTCATCCGGGAACTTCAGAGAAAGCGATCACCACAAAATCACTGAATTTCTCTCGAATTTGCTCGAGGAAATTATAGTTCGTGATCAATTAGACCAGACTTCAAGAACTTCATGCTGTCAAATTAATTTAAGTATTCAGCATTAATGCGACGTGATGTAAGCTCACGTTTAGCTTTTCATCGGGCTGGAGGTTCTTGCGGCAAATTATTTCAGACACGATGGTAATCAAGATCACGGTTAATCTCTGATTCCCTTGATAAGCCACTGCTGATGGTCAATACGTGGTGTATCAAGGGTCTATCTCTTCGGGCACCTGAATAATGGATTCCTCAGCACGAGTCATCCCTTTATCGTTTATATACAGTGTTTGCGGCCATGCTGGAGCATGCGTAGAGAATCAAGGGGTGACTTTACTACAAGCCCTATCTATTTTTTAGTCTCAATCTCACGAGCACAATTTGTCCCTCAATCTATAAATAATCATGTACAAACAACAGAGTGCCTAGTGATTTAGTTTCCATTTTCCTATTTTTTTGTTTTTTTCAAGAATTTATGTATTTACAATTCATGAAAAATTAGTGGGAAAAGTTTGTTTCACTATTTTCGTATTATTTACTGTCATCTTAAATTTCAGGAATGGGGGGAAAAACATCTAGTCTCTCGAGAGACTAAACCGGGGACTTTGCCGGCGGATAATTAGGTTTTGACGTGTGTCTACACGCGGATGCACACACGCCACCCTCCGTAACTCATCGTAATTCTCATCTCGTGTTTAACCATTTCTTCTACTGACAGAAAACTCAACATTACACCCCTAGTTCTCCCTCGTTAGTCACAAACTTTGTATGTGACTTTGGTTCATTAATTCACGAATTATAAAATAATCTCATGAATTCATTTATTCTCATTCATCACATTATCCCAATAATTATAACGAGAATAATTCAATCCATCGCCGTTAATGGCATTACAGTCGCTCAATATGTTCTCATTGAAAAAAAAAGTGCCTCGGAAAGAATCGAGAGTACCTTGTTAAGTCACTGGGCGGTAAATAAAGCCTCACCAACAAGCAACCCTCTTCGTTACTCATTGAGGAAGAAAGTTTATACGAAAAACTCATTCGAAAGAGCGCAAGTCCTCTTCAGCCTTATTCCTGGGGATCGATTCCTGTAGCCAACGGGAAAGGCTCCTCCCACCAAATACGACGGCCATCTTTGCAAAGCCGGCAAAACCGTGTTCACTATATCGTATCACACTTCACCGCATCCAGGTTACATACTTACGTTTCGAGCATGCGGTCCCCAACAAACGATGCCGGCTAAACACACACACACACATACATATTTTATCCTTTTTCAGGTTTTTTTTCTTTTTCTTCGATTTCCTCTTTTTTTCTCGTATTCTTTGTGGCTCTTTTTTTTTTATTCCGATGCGTTCTTATCCGTGGGACGCTGCGCCATTTCCAGACGAAGAGGTCGCGTCTAGACGCCAATCCGATTGTATTAAAATCACTCCTCAATTCAGCCTCAAACAATGTTCACTGTTTATGATAATTTATAGAAATTTTATTTGCCCCTTTTTCTTCGGTTACAGGTCCTGAAGTTCTGCGATCATCTACACGGCAAGTGGTACTTCTCTGAAGTCCGTGCAATCTTTTCGCGGCGCTATTTACTGCAAAATGTTGCCATCGAGATTTTCCTCGCTAGCAGAAGTGAGTATACGGGTTTTTAAAACTGAGTTAAGAAACGAGTTTCGGCGGTGCTTGGGTGACATTCCAATTTTCTTGCTTCAAATTGCATTCAACATTATTTCACACGCCGCATGAAAGAAGGTCTAATCCCCTCCATATAATATATAAAACAAAAGAAATTAAATTGCTCTGGAAATTCCGAGCGTAACTTCGAAGTGTGCGAGCACGTTTTCATTCCTCTGTATACATATATATGAATATATTCCTTTTTTTTTTAAACATTGTCAACATAAATATCAGTCACGCATTATGGTATGCCTTTTTTTTGCATGCGATTCAGTTCGTTTATGCTACGACGAAACGGTGCATTGCATAATTGAGTAAAAAATGTTCATTTATTCCCAAAAACTTTAGTTGCAACGTCTGCTATAATAAATACAAGACAGTTGCGTATACCTGGAGAATCCAGGGTCTCTCCTCACCGTTCTACTGATTATTTCACCGTCCAACGATAAATTCCCAACGTCCACGTAGATTCTAATCTCAATATCCTTGGCTTCAACTCTCTATCTCTCTTTGTGTCCCCATGAACCTCTGGAATGTCACCCTTTAGCCACGTCGTTTGTTCTAAGCAAGATAATACAGAATATCGAATAAACTACTGGTGAACAATGAATCATCGCTCTGAAAAATTCACTTGAATTAATTCAAAAATGTTGACACTTTTTTGTAATGAAACAGCCTCGATTCTCTTCGCCTTTCCGGATCAAACGACAGTGAAAAAAGTGATCAAGGCACTACCGAGGGTCGGTGTGGGCATCAAATACGGAATTCCACAGACTAGGTAAGTGCAAAAGTCTCCGAGTGTTTAAAATATTTTCGCTTTATTTTTCTTGTTTTCTGCGAGATGGTTTTTTGCTTGAAACCGTTGAAACTCACTTGTTACCAATTTCACATTGGGAATTGTGAAGCAGTGAAACACGCTCATCGCATACCATACCTCCTCTTCTTTGTCTCCATTCGTGAAGTGAGGGGCCCTCCCTATAATGCTCCATTCTCCTTATTTTAAAACCCACCAAGTTCATGAGGGAAAGAGGACTACTCTCTTTTCCTCCCCTCTCGTCTCTTCTTCTCTTTCTGCGGCAAAAGAACACAGGTTTGCGGCACTGGACCATCCATTAAACTATCCCTCTAACGTATATAGCCCCGGCGAGAGATACAGCGGTCATAAATATACACTGGTTCGAGACCTCTCGACGTCTGATCCGAGGTAGATTCTTCAGTGCAAATAAAAATAAAAAATTCAGATGAAATAAATAATGAAAAACGAATTTATAAGTTTTTACTGTAAAACACAGCGTGAATTATTTATTTTTAAATAATTTCATTTTTCATTAAATTTTCCCCCCTTTAATCATGTGCATGATTGTATTTATGCATCCGGTATTTTTGAATCTCCACTTTAGAATCCTCGAATCAGTGTTTTTTATGATACATTCGCAAATGCTCTCACTTTGATCATTACCGAAACGGCAATTTCACCTCCCCCAATAAACTCACCATCTTCCATTTTTAAAAGCATTTAAAAATCTATTTTTATACCAAAATTTAACAGGAGAGCCTCGATGATGTCACCACGACAGTTAATGAGAAGCTCAAACATGACCCAAAAATGGCAGCGAAGAGAGATATCAAACTTTGAGTACCTCATGTTTCTCAACACAATTGCCGGTGAGTATTAATGATAAATCCTTTTTATCAAGCATCTGCACTCATCATCTATTTTGAAAGAAGCCGTGTAACAGGGTTCGCACGAATTCTCCGTTGAAATCCAAAGCGAAAATACGAGGGAAAAAAAAAAAACGAGGAGAAAGACATCGCGGCTTTTTATGGCTGCACACGGGCGGATGGAGTCTGTCGTCCCGCATTAGGGATGTTCTCAATCAGCCCTGTGTTCGGGTACTGGGCCACCCCAGCCCCGAAGTAATCCCCAAGTTTCCCCTTCCCTGGTAATCCTCTGGCTCCAGGGGAAAAGCTACTGTGTCCCCAGGGTAAAAATTCCTCTTTGTTTCTGCGTTTAATATCGAATGTATTCTCCAAAAAGAAACGAAGGAAATCCACGAAATGTTGGATTTTTTAAAAATTAATTGCTTGTATTTTAATTTAAATTCATTAGATATTGTTGATAATTGCTGGAAGGGCTTGTCCATAATTCCCATGGGTGGCTGGGGCTATTTTTAATGACGCCGATGAGCACGGACATGTAATTATTCGAATTTCTGACTCCGACGAGCGGTGCCCATGGGCATCTTACTATTTACGAGGCTTATATATTAATTGCACAAATAAATAGCCACGGGCAATCGGCGCCATCCGGACTTACAGGAACAAACCGGTTGTACATAGATACAGAAATCAATGCATATATCCTGGAGAAAGAAAGAACGTCATTATTATTCATGTGGGATTAATCATTTTGGTTTATAATAGTTAATCCGGAAAATTTGTAATTAAAATGATTTTTAAATAGTTATAATAATTGCATAGAGAAAATAAGAAATTTGTTAATTTGCTGAATGTGAATTTAATTTTGGCAAGTTTGAATTAAGAACGAGCCTGTCTTCTTCATCCTTGCTCAACACTTATTACAACGCATTCTCGCCCCAACGGGCGAGGGGGCGGAATGAAGTTTGAAAAAAAAAAAACGAAGAGAATAAAGATAAAAACAGTGAATCTGTCGCAAGCATACCCGCTGTCATTTCGCAGTCCTCAGGCATTCGCTCATCGCCGACGCTCCCATTAATAATCACTTTGATGCATAACACAACCCCGCTATTATTTACCGTCTCTCTTAGCCATTGCAATTCGTAAAAGGGCCCAAGTTGATTTACGTTGCATTGTATAACTCTGACTCTCTGCTCGTTCGATTGTCATGAGATGACATTCTCTTGTGTATTGATTATAAGAATTGTGAATGAAAATGTTAACAATTCTTATTTGTTTTTACGAAAAATCAAATAATTTTAATTTAAAATTCATTTAAAAATCTGAAATGAGCCATCACTAATGTCTTTCTATTTTGCTCTCCTTTTTTTTTTCAATTACTTTCTTCATTCCCTCGGGTTTTTTCAAAGGCAAAATAAAGAATACTATGAAAACGGCTTTACTGCAGAGTGAAAGTGAGATCTCGGAGTGACAATTTCAGGAGCGATTAGCCGTCATGCTTTGAGTTATGTTACTACTAAACGGAGCACACTGCGCCTCATTGAGACTCACTACTGAGTTTTTCGTAAAAATAGAACTCCACTCGACGACACATTCGGCTTTCCTTGTTTCATTCCAGTTGATTTTCTTTATTTACTTCTCCTTCACACTTTTTTCCCAAAATTTTTCAGTGACAGAGTCATAAATTTGAATTAATTCCATTATGAAATTTTTCAGGACACTTTCACCCATCAAAAAAAAAAAACATTTTTTCAAATAATCAAAATCTAATATCAATGTTAATTATTCAAGGACGAACGTACAACGATTTGAATCAATATCCAGTATTTCCATGGGTCCTCACGAATTACGAAACTAAAGAGCTGGACCTGAGTCTACCGAGTAATTACCGTGATTTGTCAAAGGTGAGAAGAATCTATTTTTACACTAACTTATAAAATTTTTAACGACAAATCTGAATATCAAATGCTTTAATCAATAATTGTCAATCGATACTCATGAATATTTTTGTATTGAATTTCAATAGCCGATTGGAGCGCTCAATCCAAGCAGAAGAGCATACTTTGAGGAGCGTTTCCAGAGTTGGGAACACGACAGCATTCCACCGTTTCATTATGGTACTCATTATTCAACAGCAGCCTTCGTCCTTAATTGGCTGATACGAGTGGTACGTATCTCTCAATTAATTTAATCCTCTCTTTATCCATTTATTCAACCTCTAACGTATCTGATTTTCGAAACGATATTTCTAAATTCCAACAAATCATCACTCATTATCATTGAATCTCCATTTTAAAAAAATAACAATAATACATCAAGAGATTGAATATGTGGATAAGTATGAGAATATCTAGTCTCGTGATTTGTTGAAAAAGCTAATCCCTTTGTTGAAGAAATGAACTGGCTACCAGTAACAGATCATAAATTTTCAGAGACACATTTAGTAGTGAGTTAAACACTAATTCGGGGGCGTTGAAACGCCTCGACGAGTCGTCGAGTCTACCAGTCCGTTAAATATACATCTGTTTTGTACTACACAATTTTCACGGGAGTTACACTCATCTCATTCTCCTCATCCGGTGTCTCAATTTCTTTTTGTTTTTCACGAATAAGCATCAATGGTGCTCAATACTCTCATCCAATTGAGTTTGAATAATGTTTTGACGTTTTAGAGGAAAGAATTGGGGGCATTCTTTAAATAATGAATGATACTTCGAACAAAGTACTCAGAATAATTGTTGCTTTTAAAGGAAATAAAGAAACTCTTTGGAGTCATCGAGGCATGAAGAAAGTGGCTCTTATAAAGTGAACCCCTAAGTGGCCTCTTCAAGAGCACCCGTCTTTTCTACGCCTCAAAAACGCGTCTTCAGAAGTTTTACCGCACTGAAGACTCAGGGTACTCTCGAGTTCACGCGGTTGCACACATGTCCATGTTTCCCTCTTCCACCTTTTCTCTTGTTTGGAAATAAAAGAAAGATTTTTATTTCACATTGTTAAAGTTTATTTATTCGTCTCTTCCAGGAGCCCATGACGACTATGTTCTTGGCTCTTCAGGGTGGCAAGTTTGATCATCCCAACAGGCTATTCTCGTCAATTGCACTATCTTGGAAGAATTGTCAGCGTGATACGTCTGATGTGAAGGTACGTGTGAGAAATTGCGATGATAAAATTCAACCATTGGAATACTAATGTTTCTCTCCATTTCAGGAGCTCATACCAGAGTTCTTCTTTCTTCCTGAGATGCTGGTAAATACGAATCACTATCGTCTTGGTAGACAGGAGGATGGTAGCTCGGTTGGTGACGTTGAATTGCCACCATGGGCAAATTCACCCGAGGAATTTATTCGCATCAATAGAATGGTAAATATTGGGAGGTGGAATAAAGAGAGAATTCAACTAATTTCATGAAATTCAACAGGCACTAGAGTCGGAATTCGTCTCCTGTCAGCTTCATCAATGGATCGATCTGATATTCGGCTACAAGCAACGAGGTAATTCAAAACAACACTCGTCTATTATTAGTCTCGAATTTTCACGTCGAAAAAAAGTGTTAGAAATTAAAGTCACGTCAAATTAAATTTCGGCCAATGTTAATTGCTGGTGGCGCCTCTATATCCGGCGCTTCCTCGAACACCACAAGACCATTCAGAGGGAAATAGAAAGATTCAATGGATGTACGTAGACTCGTGCACGTATGGAAGGAATTAGTTTTTTAGTTGGGCTTCCTCCGTGTCTCCCAGAGTCCCCAGCAATTAGGCAAGCGCGTGGAAGACGCGACAATGCGTCCCCAGGCATCACACACTGGAGTTAATACGTAACACATTTACCAGTGAAAGTATCAGGGTAATAAAGAATAATTTTTTGCTTTCAACCGGAAATGCAGAAGCGGAACTATTCTAGTTGTCGTTTATCATGGGAATTTCAACAGTTTACATTTTTTTAATGGTGTAGATAAATCAAATTGGGGAGAGAAAATAATTGGAGAAATTTTAACGTTTTTTTTGCATTTTTTTTAGGTCCAGAGGCTGTTCGTGCTACGAATGTCTTTTATTATCTCACTTATGAGGGGAGTGTAGAATTGGATTCGATAAGTGATGCAGTAATGAAAGAGGCCATTGAAAATCAAATAAGAAATTTCGGTCAGACTCCATCACAATTGCTTATGGAGCCACATCCTCCGAGAAGTTCAGCAATGCATTTGGTGAGATTTCTACCTCTTCCCATTATGATTGAGGAGAAACGAGTAGTTTAATGAACGTTGATTTGTTGCAATTACAGTCACCAATGATGTTCTCGAGTATTCCCGACGACGTCTGCATGACCATTAAATTTCCATCAAATTCACCAATATGCCATATCTCAGCAAATACTTATCCACAATTACCATTACCATCGGTAGTGACAGTTACCACTGGCCAACAGTTTGCTGTTAATCGTTGGAATATAAATTACGCTGGTGAGTTTGTTTCTGTCGTAATTAATTTAATATTCATAGTTTATGATTATAATGAATTTTACACCCTGCAGCATCAGTCCAATCGCCGAGTTACGCTGATACTCCTCAGGCACAGGCAGTTAATCAACCATTATCCATGGATCCAGTCTTGTGTATGTAGAAATTTAAGTTTATGGATTAGAGGAAATTGAGATAAAATGGATAATAGTTTCTGATGGAAATCATTTCCAATTTTTCATAATAATAAAATATTTAATTACTCCAGCTCAAACAGCAAACAGCTCTAATCCAACATTGAGAAGGCACTTGGGTGATAATTTCAGTCAGAAATTAAAGATACGTAGTAACTGCTTTGTAACAACTGTCGACAGCAGATTCCTCGTCGCCTGTGGTTTCTGGGACAACAGTTTCCGAGTATTCTCCACAGAAACAGGTAGATAAAGATAATCATCTCTCTCTGAGTATATTTCCCACGCCAAAAATAACACCGAGAGCAATCCACGAGTCTATAAACTATTAATTCCCAGCATTTTGCGATATCTCAGTCTCTTTCACCAATAATCAATCAAATTTCTCCATGTTTCATGTATTACCAGCGAAAATTGTACAAATTGTATTTGGACATTACGGAGTCGTGACGTGTTTATCACGTAGTGAATGTAATATAACGTCAGATTGCTACATTGCATCTGGTAGTGCTGATTGCACTGTATTATTGTGGCACTGGAATGCAAGAACGCAGACAATTGTTGGTGAAAGTGAGGCACCAGCGCCACGTGCGACACTAACTGGACACGAGCAGCCTGTAACAGCTGTTGTTATATCTGCCGAATTGGGTCTAGTTGTTTCCGGTTCATACTGTAAGAAATCGACATTTTAATCTGAAGAATAATTCCCCATTACCTCAGAACTCATATAATAATTTTCGCGTTTTCCTTTAATTTCAGATGGACCAGTTCTCGTTCACACGACTTTTGGAGATCTGCTCCGCTCGTTGGAGGCTCCAAATGGCTTCACGTCACCTGAAAACATTGCGATGTCACGCGAGGGTGTCATCGTTGTGAATTACGAGCGTGGGCACATTGCGGCGTTCACTATTAATGGGAAACGATTGCGTCACGAGTCGCACAATGATAATCTACAGGTGAAATGAGGATCTTCATTTGTCATTGTTTCATTATAGGGGGAATCGGGGTAAAATGGACATTCTGATTGAACGGTTCGAGATAGCAATTTTCTGATGATTCCATTGAAAAGCTGAGACGATTTTACATAGAAATCTAGTGTCAAAATTGATTTTTTTGAATTTTCAAAAAATTCGATTTTTTTCACCCAGTTTTCAAGGGGTTTACCTTGGAAAAATTTGAAAAAATCACTTTTTTGGCGATATCTCGGGTTCTATTGGTCGTAGCTCAAAAATTCCGATTCGAGGTGAAAGGTGAGCTCATTTGCGATAAATTTATGTGGTTCAAAAATTAAAAATACGATTTCTTGAGTGACTTATAGTGGAAAAACTGATTTCCATAAAACACCCCATAAATAATTACCCTTCAAATCTGGGTAAAAAAAGTCGACTTTTCAAAAAACTCGAAAAAATTAATTCCGACACATGTTTTCCGCCTGAAATTTCCTCAGCTTCACGATGGAATCATCAAAAAAAATCTATCTTCAATATTTCTCTTGATTTCTCGTAATATACAATTTCAAAGTGAGCATGTGTCCATCTTACCCCTTGTGGCCTTTTTACCCCACCTTCTCTTACATTTAATTCTCTCGGAGTCATACGTGATGCATTTGCTTTCGCCTTTCAGTGTTTATTACTGAGCAGAGACGGGGAATACTTGATGACAGGAGGCGACAAGGGCATTGTTGAGGTCTGGAGAACTTTCAATCTCGCGCTACTTTACGCTTTTCCTACTTGTGAAAGCAGCGTGAGGTCACTGGCGCTATCTCACGACCAAAAGTAAGTATCATTGATTCTATTCGCTGATGGTAATGTAGAATGCGAGGGAATCCCGGAAATTCAGACATTTTACCTCTTCTTTTCCGAGGAATGATACAGAACAGGATTTATCCTATTTTCTCAAAAAAATTATAATATTCTTCTTTTTTTTCAGGTTTTTACTCGCAGGATTAGCCAATGGCTCCATTGTCATATTCCACATCGATTTTAATAGATGGCATCATGAATTTCAACAGAGATACTGAAATTATGGTTGCCTCTTTGTTCGTTATTAAACTGATAACAAGAGGAGATACTGTAGTTCAATAATTGAGTACTTACGGATGGAACTATTCAGTATAATCGACAAATTTGTACTTACAAGTGTTTTAAACTAATGAAGAATAATTAAATGAAAAAAGCAATTTAAACGGCTTCGGAATCACTACCACGGTGGAGTTATTGCGGTATTAGAGTAAGTAGAAACAATTAAACAGTACTTAATGAAAAGAAACGTTTTTTGTATTATCGAAACACATTGGCAAACAAGTACTTAGGTAATAGTTATTTAGTGATTAAAATCGAATGTGGGAACTGAAGCCCCCTGATTAATTTTTCTGCGTTTTTAATTAATAAAATGACTTTTTGGCGAAACGAATTATTTTTAATCAATCGTAATTATTCTGAAATTAATGGAAAAAAAAAATGCTTAATATCTATCCGTCTATGAGCTAAATTCTGGGATAGCACGGAAACGCTAGTCAATTAAAAAAAAAAAAAAGAAACAAATTATCTTTTACCCAAGAATTCGAGAGAAATAAAAAGCTTTGCTATAAAGTCAAATCCCAGATTGTCAAATGAAAATCTTTAATTAATGAGTAAAAACATTATCAATACCAAAATGGCGTGTGAACTTATTTTTGTGTATTAACGTGGCATATACGTGGGGTTGAAAAAAAGCAAAAATTATACATAATATATATTGTTTACGTTGTAATTTCCTGTGTAAATAACCAATAATCTCAATGTTATAAAAACAAGAAGGTATATTCAATTTTAAAAAATGAAGTAAACAAAAATTAATTTAAAAGAAAAATGTCGCGTTGACTCATTCTGTAATTATTACGCGCCAATGTTACATTTGCTGCTCCAATAATAATAAATAATTGAATTTTTCTCGGCTTTTGCGCCGCCGTTGTCCGACGATGAGGAAAAAGATAAAGGTCTCAGAGAAAAAATTAAATTGAGTATTTTACAATGAAAAATAAAAGAAATAACAAAAAAAAAAAGAAGAATTAATATTATAATAATAATAATAATGATAATGGGAATACAATTTTTTTCTCGGTGACCAATTAAATTTTCGCGTCCTTCGAAATAAAAAAAAATCCTAATTTCATCAGAGCCGTCCAGCTTAACTTTTTTGTGAGGATATTACTTGATATTTTCGCATGCTAATTATACTTAAATCAGATGAATGAGAGGTAATGAGAAAGATGAAAGCAATGAATGAAATGTGTACTTAGGATTAATTACCATGGGAAAATTAATGTGGCAATATTAATTCGCATTGAGCATCGGAAAATAAAATAAAATGAAAATAACACTGAGGGAATTTGCATTTTAGTGAATTGTGACTAACAATTCACGTGAACTATTTATTTCCTCTATGTAATTATCGAGTGGATAAAAAAGTGGGCTACATGTTACTTATATACATACACCGATATAAATATTATGTATACATATAAATAAAATATATAAATAAATATATATATGAGTGTAAAAAAAGCAAAGGAAAAAAGAACGATGAAAATGAAAGAAAAGTAGTGCATTTTCGTTGCACACAGTTGTAATATAATTGGCGTACGCAATCGAGTAATTAATTGTGAAATAATTAGTCTCTCACATACACAAAATACAGACACACATACACAGATACTAACGGCACATGCTTTTGCAGAACAATTATCAATTATTCTATTGCCACTACTGATAAGAAGAAAAATTGAGAAAGCTGTAAGAAAAAAAAAAAGGCAAACACAAATTCTCCTGCGATACTTTGATCGCTGTCATGATTAAATGATATCGATTAATGTTCGCTTTTTGTATTGTATAATAAGCAATTAAATAACAAAGATTTAAAAAAATTAGAGAACTGTGCACTAGAGAAGAAATACCATGCAAATTTTTAATTAAAATAAATGAAAAAAAAAAGTACGCATTATAGTTAATCGTGAGCTTGAGAAAGTGGGCGAAAATGAGAAAGAGAGAACTTGAGATGGTACGTGATGTTTTTCTAGGTAAAACAAAGTAAATTAACAAACTCGAAGATTAACCAATGTAAATGAAAGAATATTAGTCTAAGGGGGACAATTCTGTCGAATAATACATTTGTTTAATTAAAATCCTGTCGTTTCATTGTTTTGTTAATGTACTTGAATTAATTGGAGAGAATAGTGTCACTCTCGAGTCCCTAAACTTTGATAACAGTGCTTTTAAAAATTTCTACGTTCTCTCTCCTCGTCATTGCACCTCTTACCTAGTCAGAATGAGAAAGAATTTATGAATTAAAGAATCTGGATAAATCTGAGAGTGAAGAGTTTCGCAGGTCAAATTTCGTCGTCGGTATATGTTCAATATATTGTACAATTTTATCAATATTGTAGAAATTTATTTAAAAGAAAGAAAACAATTGTAAAATGCATGGCGCCGTTGCATTAGAACCTCACAAATGCTTGCCGAGTAATTATTTGTTGATTATTGGGTGAATAATGCGTTAATATACGAGTGAAAGGGAATATTTGAAAGATGAGTATTTAATCGAGTGGCACGTTAATTATTTGTATTTAATGACTTATTTAATTGCGATGAAGTAATGAATTCTTTTAATTGTTATCACAATTATCGCGTTACATTCCGCTGGCATTTGAAGAAAATAATAATGATTAATTGGCGAAATAATAATGATAAATTGGCATGAGCTCAAAGGCAGTGCATTAATACGAAATGAATGTGTCCTTTTGCCAGTAAGAGTTTTTTATATTTGTTTATAGACATATGAGAGTGTTCTAATCTTTTATCAAGAGCAAAAATGAAACTTGTTAGTAAACTCCCTCCACTAATAAAAATGATATGAAAATAATTGCCGATAATGCAAATTAACTCAAATCAATTTCTGTCCGAAACTCTTTGATGAAAAAATGGGGGAAGAAAATGTCAGTATGAAATAATAATACTATTTTAAATAATGCTAATGCTACGAGAGTTCGTCTATATTATTAACACAAAAATGAAGAGAAAGAAATACAACAACTCACCATCATTCAAATGGAAAATAAATTTAATGTTGAACAGATACAATTACAATGAATGATAAATTTGTATATTCGACGATTATGCACATCAATGTTTATGTGTGAAATAATTTTACTTATCCGCATTTTAATATTAATGAACATCAAATTTTACGAAGAAATCATTTGAAATACAATGGTGTATGAGCTGTGTAAAGTTTTAATCGAATTCATTCCATAATTATGATTGAAAACCCTCCCAGATTCTGTTTTTTTTTTCATTTTCAACGATGAATTACAATCAATTCGAGTAACTATCTCGATGCTTTGAAAAAAAAATCGGATAATCGTAAATTAAAGTTTAAAAGACAAAAATAAAGTGCTAAAAATATTCCTACATTATGGACGCTTAACGTCGTAGCTTTGTAATAAAAAAAAAATGTCTGCAAAATTCTAGAGCAAAGAATACGGAGAATAATTAGATACTTTAATGGAAAAAAAAAATCAATGTCACTGCATCACTTTCTTTATTATGAAAAAAAAAATATATAAACATTCGTAATTGAATGAGAAAAGGAAACACAATCGCTTTAGATTTTTTACCGCCGCGAATTAGTGAAAAATTTGTAAACTACTCGAATTAATAGCTGCTCGATGAATTAGTCATTATTATAATATCATAACTTGTTACCAAATGGATAAAACACAATCATTCCACCGTGAACATTGTAGTCATTCGAGTGGTCAATGATTTTCTTTTCAATTTAAAATGAATTTATTTTATTCTCGTTAATTTTTAGCAAAGGTAGGTTTTTAATAATCAATTCCTTATGTTGCATTATGAAATGAGATAATTTACAACAGGAGAGAAAGAGAGAGTTGCATTATGCAGCCCATCGTTCATCTTCATCGACGGACAAGAAGGGAAAAATGATTTAATGAAAAATAATTTTAATGAACTCACCGCCACTTTTACAAAATGAAAAAAATTAAATAAATAAAAATAATTGAAAAATGCGAATAGGTACTTGAATCGTTGCTATTTAACTAAACATAAGCTCTATTGCTTATTTTATACTTAGAGTTATATCACAATAATTCAAAAAGGATGAAAGAAATGAAAAAAAAATAAAAATTAGAAGTAATGTAATGGGCAAGTTGTATTATCCTATTGTAAGGTAGAATAATTATGTAAAGATACATAGAAAAATAAACGCAAAGTAAATTTGATGTTTTAGATAATTTATTTTAATTTTATGATAGTGATTGGAGAGCAGAATTAATTTTTCATTTCAACATTGTGTTGATAATGTAGTTTCTATAGTTGAATATTAAAGGAATGGTAATTGAGTAAATATTACAGTATTTATTTTATTATTTATTTGTTCCTTTTATGTTTTCCGTTTTCACAAACCACAATGTGGCATTGTATGCCTGAAATACATAATAGATATGTACGCATTAGAAAAGTATTTACCTCTGAATTCAATAATGCATTCTTCAAAATTGCAAGCCTAGAAAATTCAGTGGCCAAGAGGTAAAACGAGTTGATTGTTTCAATTTACCTCTGCACTACTAAATTTACCCTTAATTATTTCTTCTCGAATTAGAGTAGCCTTCGATCAAGATAAGCATCGAAAAAAAATACATAAATGCATGATTAGAGTCTCCCTGATATGTCAGAATCCTTTGTGCTGAGTTAAATAATTCAATTCTGGTTCAATAATTTGATTTATAATCATTATTCCTCCGATAATTATTGACTCTGTCCATTCAAGGTCTACTCCAACATTGATCCCCACTGTTACCCAATTACAACGCTGAAAATTTACGAAAGTAGGTCAAAATTTTGAACGATTCATCATTTTGATACTCAATAAAAGTCGATAGATGAGAAAATATTATTTTGTTTTTTTTTTTTTCAAAATTTAAAGACAACATTTTACGATCAATTGTCAGTAATTAATTTTCAATGAAATAAGAGCGATATTAAGATTGAAAATCTCAAGTAATATGATCAGTTGCATAATGCATGAGTTGATAATATACTGTACATATTATTTTTCATAAAATCTCTAAAATATGTTTATATGTGTATAACATATGTTTATATTATTGTTATCGTGTTCACAATCGAGTATGTGAATTCATCATTATATGTAAGGGAAATCGGGGTAAAATGGACATTCTGATTGAACGGTTCGAGATAGCGATTTTCTGATGATTCCATTAAAAAGCTGAGACGATTTTACAAAGGAATCAAGTGTCAAAATGGATTTCTTAAATTTTCGAAAAAATTATTCGATTTTTTGAAAAAATTAAAGAAAATATATTGGCACATAATTTCCATCGGAAATTTCCTCAGCTTTCCAATGAAATCATCAAAAAAAACCTATCTCCAATATTTCCCTTGATTTCTCTGGGTTTCCATAATAAAAAACATTAGAACCAAAATGTATCCATTTTACCCCAGAATTGAATTCATTTCACCAATTAAAAGAAAAAGAAACAGATTTCATCTGTAATCTCACTCGGGTGTGTCGCCTCATGCGGATATTACATGACACAAATAATATCACTGAACATCTACAAATCATGTCAATTTAAATTCCCATTATTTTTTCCTCCATACCTTAAACTATAGTTTCTCATTTCCGTACATTATCACAAATAGGGCCACTGGGGCTTTTACGTATGACATACATAAAATACTCATATATCATTAATCTCATATATGTTTTGCAGAATGGATAGACGAGATGCATCAAGATGAATGTTATCTTGTTTTCAGTAAACCAGCATGAAACAGTAAACGCTGTTTCTGTTGAAATTATTGACTCTCCAGCGATTATGCATTCATCGTATTTCACAAATTACATTGTGGTAATTCAATATCATCATCCATATTTATCCACAACGTAAATATATATATATATATATATATAGTTTGTGCACATCATATTGCGTATTCTAATGTTCATTAAAAAAAAATGTTTCATTATTTATAATACTTCTTAATTCAATTGGATTATATTGTTACTAATGGATTAATTCATCCCTACATAGTACACAAAACTAGTGACTAACTCTATCTAATTTTTTTTGCCTTTTTTTTAAACGGGATTATTGAATTTTTTTTCATTATTTCTTTGGTATTTATATCATTTGATATAGAGGAGTATTTCTAATGCTTTAATTTCATCATTTTTTCATTCGCTGTATTCATGTTCGTTCTATTCCAAAAATAAGGCCCTTCAGCGTTTGCTAATGTAATACTGCGCGCGGGATTGTACAAGTATTGTATTGTTGTCATAATCATTTATTCAGTGACTCGAGTACGTAGGTAGTTTCATTCAAATAATCCACAAAATTATTACAACTTTCATCATTTTCTATTAATTCCTTTTTTTTCCACCCCTTTTTTAACTTCATTTTTAATCCTCACAGTTGAGAATAATATCGAACAAATTGCGAGGCAATAAATGGAAAATATTGTCTCGAGTTTTTTTTTTTAATATTTGGAGTTTCGCCTCTCGACTATTTACCAGTCTGTTACAAGTCCCCAGAGTCACATTTTCCGTTTTTTTTTTTTTTTCATTTCTCATTTCGCTTCATTATGCACGAATGTCTAAGGCATTTATCTTTCCTTCTGCGTTTACTGTTTCACGGCTGTCACCTGCATGGGCTTACAAGCAACGCGTGAAACAAAGAAAATGAAAAAAAAACGTAGAATAAACGTAAAAAAAAAAGGAAAAGAGAAATGGAGATAAAGAGAATTATTTTTCATCTCTCTGGATGAAGGGAGCCTGTGTGGTTCATTTTTCAAACGTCAGTCTGAGCGCGTGTGCATAGAATTTACCAGGTGGAACGATTTTAATTTTTTTTTTTTGTTTTTATTCAATGATTTTTCCTTGAAAAAACGTTCACGTCCAAATATAACTGGTGAGCCCGAACAGATTAGCGGCATTAATCGCGTCAGCTTCATCTGTAATCAATTATTCATTAATTACTTTCTTCAATTATGAATAATTAATCGAAGTGAAGAATCATTTTGATATTATCAATTTGTTTTCCACAAAAATTTCCATGGAAATCTAATTTTTATCTCTAACTGAGATAAATGAGTTTGTACTTAATTCACAAGCGACTTAGTTGAAGTGACGATAAAAAAAATAAAAAAATAAAATAAATAGTAAGAATCTAATTTCCTGCTAACTCACCTACTATTCAAGCAACTCAGGCTGACAGGAAGCGGCTCTGAGGACACAGTTGGAATGTGACCAGCTACGGTTTCCATTAATGGATACCACTGTGCCACTGGTTTTCTTGGATTATCCAACATCTCAAGCCAATGATCTCTACCAATTCCAATGAAACTCGCGCCAACTGCTGTGCAGCCCATCAATTCGTTAGAGCCAATTCTGAAAAAGAAGAAATTGTGGAAAAATCAGATAACATGGATTCAATGAAAGAAGGAGAGAGAAAAAAAAAGTAATTAATGAAAATTTATGCTACTATTCATTTAACTTCAGGGAATGTACAATAAATTGCTGGTCTTTAGAAACAATTTAAAATTAAAAAAAAAGAAAAACTTCATTTATTGCTATTTTACCTGTCGTAATCGATCACTTTCACTATAAGACTAACGTCTTCCACATTGTCAGCTGGCACATCGAATACTAAAGACTCGTTGTATACCGGATATAATGTATTTTTTTTAACAGTTGTCTTCTTTTTTTTGATTCTCTTGCCCTGACACAACAGATATATCTTCACATACGGATCTGTAATTATGAATTTATCATTAGCTATTATTTTAATTCAATGAATAATCATAAGTCATTGTTGTGAAATTTAATTACTAACCAGATGAGCCAGTGATGTCCATGGCTTTCAAATTTCTTGCTTTTATTACTGTAACAGTTAGACGTCCAGCAGTTGGCAAGTAACAGAGCGTCAACATGAGTTCACCTAAATCCACCTTCTCCTATTGTATAAATACATTATTTTTTTTTAATATATAATTTTTAAACATTGTTTTCTTCTATTCCAACTCAATGATTTCCACGCTTTCGTGTTTTTTATATCTCCAATTTTCGTGGAAATCATTGGAGCTGAACAATATTATAATAATACATATTAACCTGCATTGCACATAAAATATCCATTGTATATTCAATTTCTTGCTCCAAATCAGTGCAATCCAATAGTCCACGAAGTACCACCTGTCCAATTAAATCATGGCGAGAGAATCGATCAAAGTCGTAAACAGAAAACTGCAGATATCTTTCTCTCAAGTCCTCATAGGCAACACTGGAAAAAAGAAAAAAAATTGAAATTAAAATAATACTTTGAAACAATTATAATTCACTACCTCATCTTACCCAAGATTATTAAAAAAATAATCAAAACTTTTTTTATCAAAACTTAATAACTTATTACCTGAAGATAAAAGTTTCATTGAAGATTGGATTTAAATTTTTCCGATGAACCTTGGTTTGAAACTTTTTCTTTCTATCTGGGAGTAGATAAACTTTCACATAAGGATCACTGCTTCCTGTGACATCTTTCACTGGTAATTCCCTGGCCTCGAGGACCTAGATTAAATAAACCAAATGAAACATTGAGAATAATAAAAAATCATTTCATTTAAATTGACACAGTTGTAAATGTCAATTGTAATATTCATTTGTGTAAATTTTGAAGGACATGAATGAGTGACATTTATCAAATGTACTTTGAATCTAGAACGAGAGATGATTCTCCATAGAATAATTAAACTGGCACACAAATGGTGGTAAATAGGCGTTGAAACAATGGCAGATTGACGAGTAAATAGCAGCCTTCAATTTCTATGAATACATTATATAAACATATTCACTGGCATTCTCATTGATGGTTTCTCTTTCAAGGTACTATGTTCATTCAATTTATTAAATAGGAAATTGAATCAATGAATGCCAATTAAATTTCAAATAAATGCTCCCAAATAAAAGCAAGAAGCTTGATAAAACTTGGGAATATTCTCGGACAAAAGTATTGAAGAAGCATTAAAATGTGGAGTTCAAAAAGTTTATTATTAAAAGTTTTAATGGAATATGAAAAATCACCTTAACAACCAAACCGTCGATTTCTTTATCGTATCTCAATGCAAAGTGGAGTTTTCCAGCGTATTCCATTTCAACAGTACTCGAGCTCTCCGTGCTCTCCTGTCTCGTCAGATCCTTCTTATACAGTTCCGGCTGCGTAATAAAAAGTTATTATCGAATAAATAAAGGATAAAGAACATGATCAAGCTAATCACTTTGAAATTGAAGCAATTTCAATTTGCATAAATTCTTTCTCAAGTAATAGAGAAATGTTGATTATTGGAAAACTGTCGCAGGCAAGATTGCCAATGGACCAATGATTACCTTGATAAGACCGAGACTCGAATCACTCCTGTTTTCCAAACTGCAAATACTGAATTTAATATTCGGTAAATCCAGACGATGAGATAGCTGACGTTGGAATGTTTGATGTCTTGTTGGAACGATTGGAAGAGTTGTTTGTCGTAAAACATGCTGAAATATATTGTTTAATTCATTTTTACGTTCAATTGATGGATTCAATGAAAAACATTAGCAAGATACAATTAAAAAATAAAAAAATCTTCTAAACAAGAAACTGATAATTTGAAGGACCTTTTTGTTGTCTTTCTGCTCCTGCACGTATTCATGAGTAATTGGTTCAGACTGCAAATCTGGCAGAGAATGGCTAATACGTATGGCATTCTGCTGCGACAAGTCCCCATCTGCATCATCATCACCCTCTTGTCTAGTAACACCGAGTAACCATTTCCATGTGGATGAGCACTGAACGCTCACAGCTGCCAGTAGAACAAGTGCCATGAGTGCAACACCAGTGCCAATCAGCAGTTGATATGGAAAGCTTTCATTCCACTCTTCTAAAGTTTAAATAACATAAAAAAAAACAAATAGAAGAATAAATACATAATAATTACCATAAATTCTTGAATATTTCGTTATAAAAGAGAAGTAAAATAATTTCAAATGATTTGATTTGCGTTTATCCATTAATCTCCACTCACCAAGGTTAATATTTCCAATGGAAATGGAGGATATAATTTCTCGCAGTTATCCTTGCCTAATTGCCATTGCTAGCGTAAGCTCTTGCACACAGTGATATAGATATTTCACGATAGGTAAGAGGGGAAGGGGTAAAGCGAAATGGGATAGGGTGCAAGCCATTGGGCTTATATCGTTACATGCATCCAGTTGGGAAACAATAGACGAGTAGTGTATACAGCTATAGTTGATACTGAGAAAAGGGGATTTGAACTTGGTAACAGTGGTAGAGACACGCGCTATGGTCAGGCCATGGCAAAGGGATATAACATGGTGATATACTCGACGTTTCTACTGCTACAGGGTCAACACTTTGGTAATATGTTATCCAGTAATTCACCGTTAATTCTGTGGGAGATTAACTTGGAGTTAATCTCCCACAGAATTGAATAAAAATGATTCGCCATTTTTTCCCTACTCGAGTTACTCATCTAGAAATCATGAAATAATTCAGGAGCATTGTTCAGTCAACATTTTCAAGGCTAAATATGAATTATGTCATAATGAAATTGAATAATTCATTAAAAAAATATAAACACGAGATATTACACCAGGAATAATGAAGTTTCATCATCTTTTTGAAGTTCTACAGAAATTAATTAACTCCAACGTACTTTCACAATGCTTTACTTTAATAATTTCCACTAATTAAAACAAGAACAAAGCGGCACATTCTCCTCATCAGGTTGATTTTCATTTGGCTTGTGTCTACGTGTTCTCACGCCGATATAACCAACGACCTCGATAACCGTATCACCCTCAACAGTTTCTCTGATCTTCGTAACTTTATCCTCAGATTGTTGATAGCGTCGTGTCACGGCCAGTGCAGCCTCCTCAGCTAATTCTGGTGGCACAGCTGCTACAGCAGCCTCAGCTGCTATTATTTTCTCCGCAAATTTTGATATTTCTTCAGCATGAATTAGCCCATCAACTGCATCACTTAATTCATTGTCATTATCAGTTGATAGTTGGTTTGTAGCGTCAGCTGTAGTCATACAATTTTCGAGTGTTTTTGATAGCACACGATGGTGCAATTTTGATGGTAATTTAGTGTCCTTAATCTCATTGTCTACCATTAAATTTGGCATTCTCAAATTATTCATTTTTCTGGAAATTGAAGATAAGTTTTTCATTGATGCATTTCAGGGAAAATTATTTAATCAATCTAATAACTACTTGTTTGATCGATCATTGTGATATAACCTTGACACAAGAGTTTACGTGGAGCATAAAAGAATGAGGAAAACTTGAAGTGCCTCATGACGAAGTGTAGGAGTTAAATGCAGTCCCCATAGTAACAAATCTCCCACGGGATATATTTACGTCAAAGGAGAGAAGCCAAAAGATTACCTGTGCCGCTGTAGTTGCGCGTTAACTATCCCATCGAAACGCTCCATTATCGATTCACTATGTCTTCCACTTCTATGTTTCTTCATATTACCACTGACGTCCCTGACCCTAGTAGCACCGGGACACTGGGATGATGCGTTCTGTGCCATGGTCACTCTCGTTCTACGCGTCCGATTTATTTTTATTTTTTTTCATGTGCATATATGAAATTTAGCAGTTTCTAGAATTTCAAATATTGAAAAATCCTCCATGCGAAATTCACGCATCACTCACCTCAATTTTTTTTGTCAATATTTTCATTTTAAACAAAAGAATTTCGATATTTTTTGCTGCTTTTCTTTCATTCATTTGCGATGTTAATATAGAGAAATGTTTTTAGTATTTTTAATAATTAATGAGACTCGTTAAACATTCAATTTTATTTAATGAACATCAAACAGTAATAATCCACTTCATAATCCCTCGGAGATTTCAGTGGAAATCTTAAGTGGAGAAGCTCTTATGTACCATGAAATATCATGATATCAAAGGTTGTTTATCTGTGACATCGTTAATGTGATTTGTGAATGCACAGAAAAGTAATTTGAATCATGGACCTCAATCAGACAGATTCATCGATAGAGATATCAGATAAAGAGAGCTTATCGACCTTCAAACAAAACCGTGTCTTTATCAATCACATGGACAGTTACCACGGAAAAACATTGACCAACGTAAAAAAAAAAAATATAATTGTTCACACAAAGCTCTGCCCCATTGTTTCACCTCTTTTTATTTCTCCACATTCATTTTTTCCTCTCTACCCTCGTCAGACACTTTTTTTCCCCAACATTCTCGTCTTTATCATCCCACGAGTACACGATCGACCATGAAAAATATCGTGATATTAATCTTGTAACAATGTTTTATATATATATTTTTTCATTATTTTTCCTTTACTCTCCATCGCTCGATCGACCATTAGAAAAGCTGGTGCAAAAGTTAGACGAGAATAAATCATAAAAGGTGTATATTCCCGAGACTCTTTGTGCCTTTGAGATGAAGTATTTATCCCTCGGAGGGTAATGAACCCTGAGACGTCGAGGATAGAGAGGAGAAAAAGCACCGAAAAGGGAATGAAAGAGAGAAATAGCAGAGAAGTATTTACGGTTATTGAACTTTCAGTTTTTGTTGAGAAGAGGTCACGATGAAGAATTCGAGGGTGAAACACTACCACAGGAGAATCCGTCAACAGAAAACGGGGATTTGTATTACAATGTGATCGGTAGCCTTGCTGATGCCAAGGTAATACTCTGAAAGATCCTCAGAAAGTTTTATCAAAGCCCTTAATCCTCATTAAAGCAGCTTAAACATCTCGAATTCATCTTCTCATGGTCAGACAAATGTCAAGTTTATTTAAAAAGTTTTTATCCAATTTTTCTTGCAAATAGCTTGATTAATGCAGTTTAATTATTCAATTCTCAAGAGAATACGAAATTTTTCAGAGTCACTCTAATTATCACAATGCAACAATCATAAATTCAAATAACAAAGAGAATTTTTTGAGAGAGTTACTCTACTGTGGTTATGTGATTTATGATGTTACTCTGGATGATGGACAGATGTGCGAGGCTGAGTGGGCTTTACAAGGTACAAAAAAGGTCTTTCTTAAACTCTGGAGGAATTTTTCATGAAAGGGAGTGAAAAATGTGTAATTAAACGGATAAAGAGAAAAATTCATTCAGAAGGTATTCAGGGGCTTAAAGTAATTACACTTTTCTTATTGCCTCATCGTCGATGTAATTATCAAGTTTCATTTAGCTACATTGGCTCTCATCTCCTGTCGATTAATTCATCAATAATTAATTTTTTTATTGAGTTATTTAATCGACTACTTTTCAAAGCTCTGATGCAGCATTCGGAGGCAAATAATGATGATGAGACTCGTCATTTCTTGCTGATATCGAGTGTGATGACTTGGTCATCAACAAGACAACTGGATCCATTGAATCCAACTGCTCCAGTTAATGAGTTTGATTACAAGAAAAGAATTGGACATAGGAAATTCATAAAACACAAAAATCTAGAGACCCAAGTGACTATGGTGAGAGACAATTTAAAGCTGAAGAGACTAAAAGCAATAGTTCTTTGTTGTGGACTCACTTATGGAAAGGGAGAGGAGCCACTGCACTTTCTTTTCAAGCTAGCCTGGCACAATTCCCCATTTTTACCAGTTTTGAATTCAGGACTCAACAGAATTCCTCTACTTCACGTTATTGATTTAGCAAGGTGTTGAAAAATAATTGAAGACGTAATAAAAAAAAGAGAATGAAACATTGTGGAGTGCTTCCAAATGTTTGATTAATCGAATACGTCTGGTATCATCAATAACGAGGATTTTCTCTTGTCATCAGAACAGTAGAATCACTTCTTCACAATTGGCCAGAGGAAACGTGCTATCTAGTTGCTGCTGAGCTGAATGTTCCTTCACAGATGACAATTGTTGAGGTATAAAAAATGGATTAGAGTAACATAAAAAAAACATCAATTCTGGCTTATGATTTGCTTCTTTTTCCTCTATGTCAGAGCATCAGTAAATCCCTCACCACAGGAAAAACGAAAAACATAGAAATTCTGGAAAATTCATCATTCAAAGAGAGTATTAGTCCCCGAGACTTTGATATTATGATGCTAGACGTTAACATTGAGCCAGCATTTACTGTGGATCATGGTATTCAGTCTCACAGAAATTTTCATAGAGACATAGAAGCTACAGTGAATGAATACAGATTAATTAGGAATTTGCGACCGGTTAGAATAATTATCCTTGGACCACCAGCAACTGGTAAAACTACTCTGGCATTGCGTTTGGCTCATTACTACAGGATTACGTACATTTCCATGGAGTCCCTGATTACTGAGAACATCCAGGAATTAGTGGGTTCATTCTGCATTTAACAAAAAAATAATTAAATTCCCCTTTTTCCTTTAAGAGAGGAAAAACACTTGAATTCAAATGATTTTTTTTTCGCAGACAAATGCAATTGAGAAAGGAGTGGGCGTGATGCTTGAGGAGTCCACCAAGGACAATGGTAATGAGAAAGACGAAGAGCAACGAGCGGTTGTGGAAACTACCAAAGATTTAAACTCTACACCGCAGAATGAACTGGAGAAACAACTGGATGAAATTCGCAACAATCTCAGTGCGAATAATGGTCGCCTCAGTGATGATCTCTTGAACAAGTTGTGTAGCAATATATGTTTAATCCAAACTAATCGACCCATTCAACTGGAATTTGTCCAATAATTCACGTGATTAATGCGATAGAGTTGAGATGGATTTAGTCCAGTTATTGTTGATGAAATAATTCCAATCGAGATCTCATATTATTCTTGATTAAGAAAAAATGAGATAAATCTCTTGGGTAAAGTGGGAAAATTAAACTTTTTGTATTCTTCAAACAGTGTATCCTGAGGGAATACAGTGTGATATTTTTTTTAATAGCAGGATTGAAAGAATTCTCTCTTTTAATTTCTTGGAAAGAGGACTTTTCAACATTCAGAGATACATTATCATAATTATTTCTCTGAATTCAGGATTTTTTTATCCTAGATATTTAATAATTCATACACGTGCTGCAGTAAATGGTAAAATAATAATTCAAGCGAGTGCAATTTGACTGATAAAGACAGTGAGTCACAAGCTCTAAGTCATACTCATTAAATTCTTGATTTCCACGAAACAAAGATGAGAAAACGCTCATCTCAATATTTAAACGACTTTCCAAGTTTTCACTCTTTGAGACTGTGAAAGTTCCCGAGCTTTTCGTAACTTAATCATCAAAACTTATGAATTTCATTTCTTTATTACTCTGAATAACGTAAATTTATGAGTATAAAAACAAAAATTAGTTCATAATTTCCACAAAAAAAAATAACTACTTTTAATTTCCTTTAATTTTAAAGATTGATGAGAAAAAAATTGATATCAACTGAATGTAATAATCAAGGTTACATACTCGATGATTATCCAAGTACATCAGTTGATGCAGAGGCACTATTCATTAACAATGTTACATCAGAATTAATAACAGAAGAGGAGCACACAAAAATATCGATAATAACACCAGAAACAGTTATACAACTCGATGCAACTGATGAATTTCTAAACAATCGTGTATTAAATTCACCAGAGAGAGTGATACATGATACACATTATGATGCTGAAAGTATGCTAGACTGCCTCAGGAAATACAGGTTTGTCTTTCATCATCATTATTATTATTAGATAGACACTGTATTTTGCATGAAGATAGAGAATATCGATTTTACATGAGAAGGTTTATTATCTTGAAGTTTGTGTATGAGAAAGATGACTCTCCACTATTGCTTGTTCTATTGTCGACAATAATTTTCTCCTCTCCATGTACTTGTTCCAATAGTTTGTGGTGTATTTTTAGAGAGAAAAATCATGCGACATTGAAATTCTTTATGGAGAATGGTATACATCCGCTTATTGTGACGATAGAGGATGAATCCATTGGGATGGACTTGAGTTTTCAAAGATGCCTTGAGACAATTGGAGAGCCGAGAAACTATGGTGATTACTCTTCTCTCAATACTGAGGTTTTTCCATTTCTTTATTATCTTTTTCTTTCTGCTCCTTTTATTTCTCTGGTTCTCTCCCATTTTTCATTCGCACAGAGAGGCTTTGTCTGTGATCAAAGGGCATTGCGGTATTTTTCTCATTTCTTCATTTTTTTTTCTTCTTTCTCTGCGCATCGTTTTGATTGGAGAATCGGTGTCTTCAGTGCCATGGAGCATTGTCGTATGTGTAAATATAATGGAAATAATACTGGGGATTTTTGTGTTGTAAAAAAATGTTGGCTCTACACGTTTTTGATAGCAAAGGGGAGATTTCATGACAGTTTGATATTGTGGAATATAACGAGAGGTGATTTTCAATTGATAACAGGACCAGAAGGTGAGGTCGTTGCTGTACGTGACGTAGTTGGAATGGAGGAGAATCCAGTTATTGTCAGCAGTGAAAACGAACTTGTGGATTTTGAAGGAATCGAGACACGTGGAGGAATTATGGAGTGGGTAAGGGATTAATTTGTCAGACACGTGGAAAAAATAGTGATACAATTTTTCATAGCTTCATTTGTGGAATTTTTATGAATTGGAGACTCGAGTTTAAATTCAAATCAGAGAGTGAGGGAGATTTTCTGGATGAAGTAATACTTTTAATGCTTTTTTCTTCCTTTTTTTATAAACTTGCTCATTCTTCCCCTTCACATGAATTTGTAATTCAGCCCTCGGAATTCACCAGCAATGAAATCTCGTTTTATTCGGTAATATGTGAATAATTTATAGTTTAAATGTCACTTTGCCCCTTTCTGGTTACTGCTATTGTCTTGAAATGAGGGGAAACTTGAGGCTAAAAGGTTCAGTTATTTTTTGCAAGACTTAATAATTCTATGAATTAATTTTGAAAAATTACAATCCATCAATTTAATTCATTTGGAAAGCTCAAAATTGATACTGGCACATGTTCATACAGAATCTCCTTCAGTTCTCCAATGGGATTGAAGATCCAAACTCGAATACTCTTACCAACGTCAAGTGATTTTCCTTCCATGAAATATTCAAGTTTCACCGAAAATCCAATGTGTCCATTCTATCCCTAATGTCTATTTCCCCTTTACCCCCTCAATGTCTACATCTTGTATTTCATGGCCAAGAGGAGTAAAGACGAGACGCCTGAGAGGCCAGAGGAAGAGAGTCTGAGGGAGCTCTCAGAGCCACTGAGACTCTATCTCGTCAAGTATGTATTTTCAACGTTGAACCAAGGTCTCATTCAAGTCGTCCAATCGAGACCAAAAGATCCCATAGACTCGCTCGTAAGTACATTTTATTTCATCTGAAATACGATGAAAAAGATATTTATCAAAAATTACCATAATATACTTCATTTCTTTTGATAAATCCACAGCATTAACTCCAAGAATCTTGATGCTCCATTTTTATTAAACTTTATCATCCAGAGCAGCTGGAAATCATTGAAGACAATCGAAAATTTATGTTTCTTTATTGGTAAATTTTAATTGACTCTGATATTCCTTTGTCTCTGCTTTTCTCAATAAATGAGAATAAACTGATATTCAATTTCTGGGAATTGAAGCAATTCTGAACAATTCTCTCTGTGACAAAGCATCGATTGTGGTGACATTATTTAGTCTACTCGGACAACTCGGTTGCATCATTTGAAATCGATAATTAAACTTTCTTCCTCGTTTTTCATACACTCTCTCTCCTTTTTCATGCGCAATTGTCGTTAAACTCGGTGAAGTGTTCATGTGAATGTATTTCACCAGTTTCATTGGTTTTTTCCTCCATGGGAAATAGGATAGAATCCTTTTAGTTGATTTGTACTAGTTTAAAAATGAGAAAATTCCATCAGAATTCAACCAAAATATTTATCACTCCAAGGTGAAAGCAGGATTGATAGAGTTGGAGGGACAATAATATCACAAAATTCAAGGATACACAATTTTATCTCGGTAGTATGTGGTTTCTTCCTTCAGAAAACTGTTGGATATCCAGCCTTGAAATGTTTTTCCCATGAAAATCGATAAAGTGACATAGAGTATTGTGGGATAGAGCACCCATTTTTCTACCTAGCTACTGTATGGGTTCCCTTCATTCCCAAGTGGACACAGAAAAGCGATCGGTATTTTATTATTTTCTCTCCCCTACATATAAACAAGCACTCGGCTTCTCATTGTTCCTTTTTCGATAGACGAGGTGAACACGTTGACACGATGATCAACAGAAATTAAATACTTTTTTCCTCATTGTTCTCTTTCAAAAAAAAAAAATAACAAGAAAAAGTAGCTGATCCATGAGGCATCAATTGCCCCCGCAATTCCAATGAGGAGCAAATTACCTGCAATAAATATTTCACTCCACGTTCACTTCCATTCCCACGTCGTCATGCATATCAATTTCCTCCCCTTTTTTTTCGCCTCATATTATTCATCCTTTTTCGCATTATACCCCGTGCAATATTTCCCACTCGCAAAATTGGATAATGAAGAATTCATCAGACTTCAGATTGAACTGATTATTGAAATGAATATTGCATTGAGGAATCGAGTATTCGAGGGAAATAAATTGATATCACTGATAGTCCATGTCTGAATGAACTTAACTAGTTTTTGGAAATTAAACATTATCATGTTAGATTGTAACTTTGAATATCCGATTAACTTTGAGTTTTCAAAAGATTTCATTTCCTCAGGGGTGCTTTCACAGTACACACGTAATATCGATTCATATCGAATTACCACAGGTATTCCCTTTGAATTCGTGATACCAATGGTATTCATTATGATTTTTTTTTTTAATTTAACACTTGTTTCTACGTTATAATAATTAAGATTTCATAATTAAATTATTGCAGGACATGACAGGTATTTAATAATTCTCAGAATAACTGAATGCTCCACTACCTCTTTAATATTATTATGATTGAAATAATCACGCAACTCACATTGCAATTCATTAAACCTTGGATTACATAAACTGAATTAATGCTGTTTAATAATTGGTTGAAATAAACCAAAATTCAATGGATCGTGTAATGAAATTTGCAAGAATCTCATTAATTATTCAGGAATCTCTAGAAATCCATAACTTCGATAGACCACGAGTTCAATTATTCACTAAAATATGGGATTTTCGTAAAATCAACATTATCCGATGGAAATTAGTGGGATTCTCGAAATTTTGAAGGTCGTGAATTTGTGGGGATTGGATTGCTTTTTGCTACGTTATCGCCAGATTTTATTGCACACGTGTTAACGAGCGATGAAGGGAGGTAGTCAGATGGGTTTTATGGTTTTGATTGGATGTATTTATCTTCTCCCAGTGTTTTTAGGCTGTCTGGTAGAAAATTACCAAAGGTTTGGAGCTCGATACTCACCTGATTGTGGAAATTAGGAGAAAATAGGAATTACGAGGAAATTATTGTAGATTTAATTATTTTAAGAATTAATTCCTTTTTTTATCAATTTTTTTGCAGGAACTCATTTCATAAAAATTACTTTTCCCTTTTTCAATATCCCAAAAATCAATAAAAAAGTAATTTTCATGGACCATTTAAGTTCCATCAGGAATCAAATATCTCACCCTCAACATATACTCTCCCCTCTCCCATTTCAATCACTAGTCTCCTCAATTTATTATTCCTCTCAATCGTAAACAATAATAACCAGAGAAAAAGTTATGAAAGGAATCACATTACCAAGACTTTTTATCAGCTCATTGAATTCAATGAAATTCTAAAAAAATAAAAGTATCAAAAACTTTTCCCTACAAATAAAAATATTTTATTTAGTTTATAAAAGCCAGCAATGAGAATTCAGGGCAAAGAGAATGAAAAAAAAAAAAAGGAATAAAGTTTGAGGACGAGGACACACAGTTGAACTGGGACATCCTCCGGGAATGTCCAATTCACATTGTACAGACGCTCATGTTCTTACTCTTCATTTTTCCCTTTTTCATTCTTTTTCCCTCTACAAATGAATGATACGTGGGGAACGATGCTTCTTCTTTAAATTTATTCCCTGTTATTTCATTCCTCCGTTTCACTCTTATTTTTTCCCACTAAAAATAAAAACAAAAAGCCCAATGTTTCTCCAGAATTTCCATGTTTTTTTTTGTTCCTTTCACACAGGCAGCCTATCTGTTTGAAAACAATCCAGAGGGCAAAATGGATGAGATTTGTGCTTCTTGGCTGCAAGGGGAGGATCAAGACTCGAGCAGCGAAGAGTTTTACGAGGGATCGTTCAATTTTGAATAATCGTTCCTCAAAAAAACCAGCAAAACCCCAAGGAATAAAATAAACTTTTAAATTCCCATGACTAGAATATTCTGATATTTAATAAATTATTATAATGAGACAGTGATTGACTACGTAATGCAACACCATTACAGCTTCATAATGCACTTCAATATCCTCCGCACCATAAATTATACACAAAAGTTAAGATTCTCAGGAAAGTTGTAGGGAATTTGTAACATTAGGCTTTTGTTAGTGGAAGATTACTATGGCGTTAGGAATGGCTGCTCATGAAGCATCACTCTGGGCTCTTTATGCCTGAAGGCCATTGAATTTACATGGAGCCCAGGGAGATTCAAATTGCAAACACGAAACAAATGGAATACATTGGAGTATGAAGTTTTCGTCAGTGCTTCTGACAAACAGATTTATAGAATCCATGGGGTATTTCCAAAGAAAGTAATCAAAAGTTTGGAATTCATTGAATCAATTCGAAGTCAATAATAAATGAGGAAAAGTCGGTTTTCTTCAATTAAATATTTAACAACTCAATGTTTCCAAACAAAAAATGAGGTATTTTCATTGATTATGCCCTGGGGATGACGCAAACATAGAGTGCACTGTTAACAAACAGTAAAAAAAAAAACAAAATATTTATTTTATCTACAAAGGAATTCATTTAGTCTCATATAGAGCGTGAATCGGCGTTGCGACCGTGACCCTACTCCTGTACCCGGGTCGTATGACGCGCGTACCCAACTATTGCACACTCTCAGTCCAGTCATGAATAGAGTTTCGCCATTCTACCCCGGAAGTGCTGTATTGCAAATTTCCATTTCTGATTGCAGTGAAGGGCTTGAAAAAAATGGGCAAAAAAAACGAATGGTCTCAACTACTTTTAAATTGACAACAAAGAGGCATTCAAGTCTGATGAATCAATTCCACGTTTTTTTTTCCCTTCTCTCGATAGAGAAAAGAGCTTAGCTATGAATTCTTGATGATTCGGAGTGAAATTTCAGAGTAAAAAGTTGAATTCTGGGAATTTTTTTTGATCGTTCTTCTGATGATTGAGGATTGATTTAATCTCTTCCTGTTCTAATTCCTCGTATTCGTTGAAAAAGAATTAAAGCTCAGTAAATAATTACAGTTCACGTCCATTATCGTGATTGAAGTATTATTGATTAATGGATTATTGTAATATTATTAAATCCTTAATTTTATGAATTTCCAGGAATAAATTTTTGTACTTCATTTCATTTATTTTTTTAAAACTCTAAATTGCTTTTTTTGCTGTCGTTAATACTCGGAACGTAGTTAAAATGAAATTCCCTGTAATTTTGAATCTCATTAAACCCATGGAGTAATTCATAATTCACGAGTCATTAAGTATGGTATCATAACGCAAAAAATTGTTGATAAGCGCATGCTTAAAATTTTCAGCTTTCACAAACCGCACACACCATCACCGCAAGGCTAAAGCCCCTCGCTGTATTGAGCCAACCGAGGGCGTTCTTATGGTCTCCCATCCCTCGGGCCATGGGTCAAGGCCAAGTACCACCCATTGTTTTTTCCCCCCCTCAATCTTAAATACTCTGTAAACTATTTACACTTTCCTTCATCATCATCATCGCACAGTGGCCATCAGTTACTCAAAATTCCTTTAAAATTCATTATTCCGAGTGTTTTTATTTGAATGATAAAATTCATCCATTATTAATTTAAAGCACTCCCAGTGCGTTATACTCTGTTGATTGATTGAGTGTTTTTCAATGTAATATCGATACCCTCACTTCCTCCACAATCCATCAATGTCCTCACAAATAATATTTCGTTACTCTCAATAGCATAATTCAAGCATTTTCATATAGATTTCATAACTCAATTGAAAATAATGAATAATAAAGTGCCTTGGGTCTTATAAAGTCGTTTGAAAAATTATTTACGACCACTAAACTTTTTTTACATTTTTCCCCAATTCTATCTATTCGCTATACCTGTATCTTCAAACACCTGTTAGCGCTCGCGTGAAGAGCTTGCTACATCAGCTTTAAACCTCCACCACAATCATTGCATTATCTCAACCATTTAGCATTCACACTCTTCCGCAATTTATTTCCCCCAAAAAAAAAAACACTCAATTCCCCAGAATAAAAAAAGCCTAAGTGAAAACAAAAATCGATTGACCTTGACCAATATAAAGATCCCGTTTAAAATAATTTTAAACTCACCAGCATGCCCCTGCAATGAATAATTAGCCTCTTCGCTCGGCAGCACAGCTTCCTCGATAATGCTCTCGGAGGCTGTCTTCACTACTCCCATGACGCGGTAGACCCGCCAAATAAATATATAAATAAATAAATCTCAATAAACAATTGTTCCCTCAATTTCTACCGTAAATTAATAAAAATCCTCCGAATTAAAATCTCATCCACTGATTAAAATCAAAGGAGCTATCCACTTGTGTTTATGTCTAATGAAACAATTGGACTGAACCCTTTGGACTCGATGATGCCGACGCGTCGTCTGGCGTAACTCGTAAAGAGACGAAGGAAGATTGGATACTGTGTGTATGGGGGTACAACGCATCCCGCGCGTGCGTCATATTCGCCTCCTTCACCCCCGTAGACTAAAGCCCGTGTTCAACACAGACTGTGTGGTCCTGTGGCCGTGATGAAGGTAACGCACACCAGGGAAAATCATGTTGGAAAGTACCAGCGACTGGTCTAGTCCCCAGTGTGTGTTCCACACGGAGAAGAGAGCCTCGCAGAAGGAGAGAGAGAGGGGAGGAGACCCTGAACGCTCCTGGGGGTGGTACAGGGGCTTGAAAAACAGGGGCAATGTCGACGCCAACTGGGTCTCGGTGAAGGTCTCGGGCTCTCGCTGGCTACTGCCGCGTGTCTGTCCCTTCTGCTACATTTTTATTTTTATTCTCATCTTTTGCCCCCGAGCCTCCAACCCGTTTTATCCGACGTCTCGTTCCAGGGCTTTGCACCACTATTTTTCTTCAATTCTACTCATGCATCAGTCACCGTGCTACAATGTGTAAATAAGAGGCAGAGGGGAAAATCATGGGAGAATTATTAAATTTTTTATGTCGAGAGGATTTGAAGGGATTTTTTTGCAGATGGAAAATCTCAGAGTGGAACTTTTTGAAACAGGGAAAATAGGGGTTTTTCATTATTCATGTCGGTTGATATTATTCGGAGGTAAAAAGTTCATACCTTATGTTTATCCTCACTCTCTCCATGCGTGTCTGACCCTACCCGTTCCATCACCCCTCACTATTATCACTGTGTTCTATTTCTGGCAGCGCCACGCGACCTCATGCACAAGCTCTCGTAAACTTGTTGCACGCAACTCGAAGCTCCAACACACCCGTACACACGCGCCGTCAAGTTTATTTTTTCTTTCTGCTTGTTTTTTTTTTCCTTCCGTATTTTTTCGGTCTCTGTTATTCCTCATTCTTTCCATCCAATTGCTTTGATCTTCTAATGTCCATGGGGAAGAGGGGATGGTAATAGAATAATTCCTGAGGTGATGACAATACTGTGAAAGTATCGGCTTTTGGGGAATGGAATTGGAATTGAAATCCGATCACCCCTGAGTTTTTGTACGATTTATTCGTGACCTGTTTCGACCCCAAAACGCTGCCCAGGCATTTTCACATACTGTCATCGATTACACGTGCGTTGTGTGATTTTGAAGGACAATGTGTAATTTGTCTCTGATACATGCATAGAGTATTGATCATTGGTAATTGTATAGCATTTATGCTGTTAATTAATCGAGGTAAAATATTCTGAATTTATTCAAAAATTAGTACCATGAATTCTGCATTCAGGGGAAAAATACAGTGAAAAGCTTTCACGATAATTTGAAAGTATTGGATTTTTTTATTCGCTTTGTGGAGAGTGAAAAAAAAATCAGTGCAACTGACTCTCTCTCTGCCTTTCTGGTAATCCCGGGAATGAATAATCCATGGCTTTTAAATTTTTCCCAAATACTGTTCAAGGTGAGAGAGAAGAGGCAAAGCTTTTTTTTCACTTCCTGAATCCTCCAAGGTCAGAATGATTGGGAAGAATAGCAGTGCGTGCAAGGGAGGCCTGCGTGAGACTTGTTGCGCAGGATCAGAGGGGCTTGGATAGATCAGACTGGCCTATTTTTTTTTTTCAATATTTTTTCCTCCTCTCTTTTTATACGTCTGCTTTTTTTTTCGTTGCTTCTGCGTTAATGTTAAAACTCACAGTTGGAATCCTCCCAAGTGGTGATAAAAAATGATAAAATGTTGTATTCGAAGAGAGGGGAAATATCAGGCGCCCATTAGTTCTGGCCCCTGCAGTGTCTGTTGTATCGATTTAACTTGTTGCACACGTAAACCAGAGAACAATTCCAGCAATAACTTTATCGTTATTTTATTCTACGTGAATAAATCGTATAAAAATAATTGGTTGTATCAGAAGTACGATTGAATTGGAATATTCTCTGAGCAATTACACAACTTTCATCACAAATTCCGAAAATACTCAGTCTGCATGGAGATGAAAGAGCTTTATTTGTATTAATAGGATTCCAGAAATCTCCACAATCTATGGAAAGCTGTTATTCCTGTATCTCGTGTTCATTTTATTGAGGAGAAAAATAGATTCCATATTGAATTGAGGATTATATCAAGTGTATTAATTCGGAGTATCTCAGAATTCAATAGCCTTTTATATAATAATATCGTCATTGAATTATGTATTATAGTATTACGTGGAAAAATGTATTTATAGATATTTCTCACGATCAATCATAACTCATTACTGTATCTTCTCAATTCCAATGGGGAATAAAGGCTTTTGCTTAATCCAAGTGATTGAAGTCCCCTTTCAGCATCAACTGCACTCGGATATTTTTGGAATTTATTTATTGAGCGGATATTAAATTTCCTCATCAAAGGATTAAAAGTTACATTATCTAATTAACTTTGAATTTTACATAAACTCGTTATTTTATACATTTTATGGATAATGAGGATAAAATAAAGTGGATCCCATGAATTTTCATTTGGATAATTGAAATATGTTAATATTCTGTAAAATCTTCAATTGACATTTATTTAAACCACAGTATTTTACAATAATAATTCGCATCATCGATGAAAATTGTTCAGGAATATTGAGGCACTTAAATTACTGTGTAATAAAATAATAACATTCAATATAATTATCATTGCGATGAATTTTTTAAACTTCAAACTCGTAGCACCTTAATTTAAAATCACTTCTATATTTAATTCCAAATCTGCTTATTTCTGGAGAGTGAGGGAGTCACTTGCGTCAGATCTGCTTTGAGCATTCTTCATTTATCTCATTATTTTTAATTAATTAGAGAAGCATTTCAATCATTTTTACAGTATTGACAGCGCGTTAATCCAACTTCGTCGCAATTCATGCATCTCAGTGCCACAAATTCGTTCATGAAATTATTCCATCTCGGTGATTTTTTGCTTCCATTGCACACTGAGCATGGAACAATACCAGCACCACCACAACAAGGACATACCTGACGTTTAGCAGGACACTAGAAGAAAATAAAATCATAATTAATTAACTGCATTAATTAATACTTATTTCAAAGACCTTTTTCCCTCATTTAAATTCAATAAAAATTAATGGAGATTCGTTCAAATTCATTGTACTAAACAAGCAAGTGAATATTTTAGAATAATTCATGAGAGACTGAATGAAATTATTATGAGATAAAGTGCCGAACGACCTTTCCTCCTTTCAATTATTCGTAATGCAAAAAATTACCTTCTCAGACATTGGAAAAATTTACGAGCTCATAGGCTCTGGAAACATTGAACAGAGGAATACTCTGTGCTGAATAAAAGTGAAAGGACCCAGGTACTTTTGTATATAACCTTGCCAATACATAATACAAAAAAAAACACCCATGTAATACACCTTTTCCTACGTATTCTTCTATCTCAAAGCCATATACAAGAAAATACTCGTTCTCCATGCTCATGCAGCATTCAGCAGCTTTTCATTCTTTATCACTCAAATTTTCTGTTGAAAAAGAAATTCCAGAGATGATGGCTCTTATTTCATTGACTCGAGAATCAGAGCGAGAGAACAGAAGCAAATTTACTTTTCCATATTGAGATAGGAGTGAAGGGAGTCGGTTATTTTGAAGGCTCCCATTTATTTTTTTTCTTCATCATTATCAGAGGATTAAAAAAAAATGAAATTATTGGACACGCCAACGTTTATCCGGTTTGATGCAACCGCACTTTTATTTCCCCCGATAAATTCATATATATTCTTTTTTCCTCAATGGTCTTACCTTGTAAGGTTTGAGCATAGGTCGCAATTCCCCGGACTCGTTGAGTCGTTCGACCGCGTCGGCGTCCTGTAAAAATAAGAGAAAATGAAAAAAAAAAAAATCAACTCACATTAGAAATACGATACAGTGTGTCTCACATAGCATTTTATTTGTTCCTACTTTCCCCTTATTTCAATCCCTAATATATCCTCAGTTTGTTTAACCACTCTTGCCACCCTCTATTCATCCAATGGTTCGGTATTAAATTTATATCCCTTTATCTCCCAAAAAATTTTGTCATTCGTAAAAGGAACAATGGGAGAGTTCGTTAAAGGCAATGTTAATGGGCTCTTTTCAAAAAAAATCCATTTGTTTATTTTCACCAGTTAAATAATAAGGTGACGCAGGTAGATTGGAATGCAGTCCCCCTTTTATTGCAATTCGAGAGGGAATGAGAGAGATATCAGGAGAGCTGAAAGATACAAAATATACTGGAATAGCTGTTTTGCCTTCTCTCGTGAATGTTTCCTTGGATGTCCTTGGATCGAATAGCTTGACATTTCACTTACGCGTGTATCCGTATCACTTTGTCATATCTACATGAACAATATTGGTTATGTGGATGAAAAGTAAAGGAGTCGAGATGAAAGAAAAGAGGGCTTGAAATATTGTTAAAAAAATTGCAGTTAAATTACACTTTATTGTATTATGATTCTTTTTGAATAATTAAATCCCACGAGTCTCTCACTTTAATAATCATATTTGGCGCTGAATTTACAAGTTGAAGGTGGTGAAAAAAAAATCATGTACCTTTATCCAGTTACGTTAAAAACCTGTTGACAGTTATTGGATAACTTGGTAGACGATTTCATGAGAAAAAAAGAAAGGAGAGGGATAAAGATATGCTGGAATGAAAGAGAATACCTGTAACTAAATTTACGGCGTTATGTCTATGTCAATTGGTAGCTTGTGTAGGTGGTTTTGCACCGATGATGCAACACGAGAATAACCCGAGTACGAGAGAATTATTAGTGACTTAAATTTGACACTAGAAATGCCATTTTTTTTCTTCTTTTTTCCCTCCGGTTTTCTTCAGTTATTTGTGTAGGTGAGAATTAACAATTATAATGATCCATTTAATTTAATAAAAGTAGTTAATTGTTATGTATTTCTCACGTTATTAACTTTCTTTAAGTGAGAGGAAAGGTAAAGTAACAAATTTCATAAACCACTGATTAATTGAATCATCAGAATTATCGTGAATTTAATGAAAGTTTTCATTATTTCAAGTGCAATGAGGATGTAATAAATAATTTTGGAATTCGTTCAATCAATAAGATGAAACAATGGATAAACCCCCAGTGAACTTGCGCAACAAAACAATTCTGCACGTGACCGAGTGCTTCTGACAGTGAATTGCGTATAGTTGGTTGCGTTTTAAACAAAAGCTTCAATCATTCTTGTGTATCATTATTACAATAATCAGTTTATCCTTGAAAAAAAGGTCAAGTACGAATTTCCCATAATTTTTCATTAAATATTCATGTATTTTGTAATGACATAATTCAATAATCCCTTCAACATTATATTAAATAAAAATGAAATAATCTCCATGAAATTGTAAATTTTCAATCTATTTTTTCATCCAATTATATCTCCAGTAATCGACTATAAATTGCCTAATAAAACGAGTAGGTATGCGGTGAGGATGTTGAGGATGGGATCGATTATTGCATTGGTATAAAAGCGCACTAGCGTTAAGGATTGACGTTAAATGTCAGAGATAAGAGGCGATGCGCTATCTCCACCAGTGGAATAAGCGTTTCGTATAACAGAACGTTATGGAATAAATAAAATAAGATGATAAAAAAAATTTATAATGCGAAGATTATAAAGCTACGAGGAGAAATGCGACGAATGGAATCCCATCGTTTTCATCGCTTAATATGTATTCTCCCCACCCACTCACTCCATCAACCGTTTATACGTATTTAAATATTTAGAACGTGTGAATTATTTCCATCAATGGACATAAGAAACTGCTACTGTTTTTTTTTTCACGCTGCAAATTATTTGTAGTCTTGAATAGTCACTGAGGATTAACCCACTTATTACATTAATTAATCAGTTTTATTTTTTTTAAATTTAGGTAAACAGCATAAATAATAAATATTTAAATTAAATTGAATTTCTCTTCTGTGAAATTCATGAAAATTCAAATCTGATTTCTAGGTAATTAATTTATTTTAATTGGCCAATTTCTTACCCCAATGTGTTGTCCATCGATGAATAGCTGTGGCACATCCACCGTCTCAATTCCAAGTCTCTCTTTCAACTCATTTTGAAACTCTCGGCTTGTAAATAAATCACGCTCCTCACATTGGACCAAGTGAGTACCGAGAATCCTCAGCATCTTTACGCATGCAATTGTTGTTTTTCTCACGACCCTCATTGATGTTGTGTAAACAACCACTTTGCCTGCATCCTTTTGTTTGTAATTCTGTGAATGCATGAAAGGATAAGAAAATTTAAATGACCGTTCATTTTGAAATTACATAAATTATTTGAAATTTTATTTAATTTCATTGCTATTTTCTTCAAATAAATCATTAAATTTTTTAACTAATTATTAAATAAAATACTAAATCTTCAACTTCACGAAAGTAAGATACTCTTAAATTCTACTCTCTTAACTTTTAAATAATAAACGATTAATATAAGTCAATTTATGCGTTCCAGTTTCGCGGTTCGCACGCCTCGAAAGTACGAGGCTATATGATAATTACAAGGAAAAGCACCAGGTGGTTCTCGCTTTTGTGCTCATTTTTTTTCTTTCCGCACACACACACACATACATAAACTTCTTTTTCTCACTTCTTTCCATTTCTTTAATTCTCCGCATCTCCGGTTGATTTCATGCTCATCCTCATTTACAACATTGGAGCACATGGCAAGTGTGTTTACAAATTACACAATCCTCATTAATCTCAACAGAATTTAATTTAAACACCAATAAACGACACAATCCCTTTTTTTTCTTTTTCTTAAACTCGAGTTTTTTTACCCCAGCACTTTCGCACCTTTTTTTACAAATTTTATTACTCATAGACGAATGAGCAAACATTCACAGCCACGAAGGTCATGAATATTAGCACCCATAAAAACAATACTCAAATATAAATTACGACTTTCGATAATCCCACTGTCTCAAGGTAATCCATTTTTTTCGACGATTTTCTCCAAATGTAGAAGAAACCTCAACTGCAAAAAAACAATAATGAAAACAAATAAATCGAAAATTCTATATAATTTCTACATAAATGTGAGTAGAATTTCCTTTCTATATTTCTCAAGTTCTCGATGTTTTTAAGACTTCATTCTCGAGAAATCAAATCTCAAAACACGTATTGTGAAATATTTAGCTGATACGTGCAAGTGCGTTTCGTGGTATTCAAGCATGTGAATAATTTCCTTGACAAATCGTGTATATTTCTTATGCAATAGAGAGGCACGTGAATCTTCAATCACCGATAATATTTAACATCGACATTTCATTAATTTTCACTCGATGCTGTAAAAAACATTAACGCTAGAATGAAGGAGAAAAAAAGGGGAAAAGAAATGAGGAAGTATTACGATTAAATTGGCCTCGAGAGAAGTTTTTTCTTTCATCAAAAAAAAAAAGAAAATGCAGTCATGCAACTTTTTCAGACTTTTATATTTATCTGGTTTTTTTTTCTCCTTCTCTACGCACAAAACTATCGGATACTCATGTTCTCCACAGTGTGCCACGATGATTACGTAATACAGGGCGACAGAGATCGTGATTTTGTTGAATTAACTTTCACTGCGTGCGTGAATTCCAAGAATAGTTTTCATATAAATTGACACGATAGATGTATTTCCTGAATTTTCATTCACGTAAATTTAATTTTATTCATTTCCTTTTTTCCTGCATTCACACGCGTCAATGTGAAGGACAATACTATGTAAAAATTGTGAAAAAATAGCATGAGACTAAAATAAATTCTATGAATAACTAAAAACCGAGTAATTCCTTTTTTTTTAACAATTTTAATTCTCTAAAAATGTGCGCAATGAAAGAACAGTTGTATGCACCAATTGCGATTATTTATTGGGTCAAAAATTATGATAAAATCCAACGAATTATCATACCCATTAACGCCTCTCACTCAGAACCCAAGAACCATGTCGTATTTCAATTTCATTATTATCAATAATAATTAGATTCTACACGAATAATAATCCTTTAAATTACCATTAATTGTGTCTAATAAAACAGGGAAATTTGCAGAGAGTGATTGAAATTGATGAAAGTACTGGAGAATATTACTTTCACGTGCTAATATTTATTCACAATTGTAATTAATATTAACCATTAAATTATTAATTGAAAATTAATTTTTTACGTCATGAATCACACACAATGCCTCGTAATTTTCAATGATACAGCACATGGCAATTACCATTACAAAATAATCGTGATAATGAAAATTTGATTGATGGGCAATGTGTTTCGTGCATGTGGTGATTCTTAATTTTAATTATTACGTCATTGACGAAGGGATTTCAATAATTTCAGAGGCAAATGAGCATATTTATACGTAGACACATTAAAAAAAAGAGAGACCTGTTGAACCAGGTGTTTAAAACAATAAAAAAAAAGTAATTTCAAGGTCAGAGGATTTTTGTTGCGGTTAAGTGCAGTTATGAATTATCATTAATGATAAGAGAACCGGTAGTTACCGAATAGATTGTGTGTTTTTGTTTTGTTGAAAGAGAAACGTTATTATTTCATTCAAATTATTTGGTAATTTCCGAAAGTGTTTTCACCGAAAACACAATAGAGTAAAGAATGAAACTGAAAGAATGGAAAAATCCTGGAGATTGCAGAGTGTTCAGCGTTGTGTATCGCGGTCGTCTAATTGTCTAGATCTAATCAGGAGAAAAGCACGAAACCTAGTGAGTATAAATTTACTATTTTTCTTTTTTCGGTTAAAGTTCTAGGTGATGTCTCATCGGTGATGAATTTCATGAAAAAAAAAAAGGTGATAATTTGTGGAAGTGCCTCATTTTTCACAGGTAAAAAATAAGAGAGAAAATGGAATAAAAGGTGAAGAAAGGGAAAACGTAGAGAGGTGTGCCAAGGGCGATATTCTTCTTTTGTTGATGAGTATTGGGAGGAGAATGAGAGGTGGAGAATTCAATGGTTTTACATTGACATTTTGATGATTGTTAAAAAAGAGAAATTTAACTTTGGAATTTGTAGTACCATTCATTTCGTTTCATCGTAAATAATTAAATTTTTAATTATATTCTCATGATTATGGGGATATTTGAGTTTCACTGCGGCTGAAGATCAAAGGATTCCTTTTTTTCTTTTTTTTCATTTGTAATACATGGGTATCGATAAATAATGAATCGATTACGTGACAGGTGAGGTGGAATTGTGAGAGCCGAAAAAGTGACGTTCCATTGGTTACAATAATTCCTGTTGCATTGGAGATATGAGTACCATTAATTCTTTTGATTTGTGCACGTGAAAAGGGGAATGATAAGGGCGTACGTGTACCTACAGATGATAAATGGGTTATTGCTGATAAATGCCCTTTTTTTTCATCCCTCCTGTATCATGAGAGATGGCACTGTCTCTTGCCTATCGATTTTCTCTTTAAATTGAAGGAATTTTCACCCTTTTCTTAACAAAATAATTATCATGAAATCGATGTCATTAAATTCAAATAAACGATTTCACGCACTTTGTGAAGCAATGAGTAATCCAATCACGTGTGTCCACTTCGTTCAAACGCATCTGCAGACAAATGCGGAAAGAAGTTCAGGCTTCCGTGGACGATTTCTCCACAACTGGGATAATGTTACGGGAGATCAGGTCGTTGAAAAAAAAGAAGAGGGAACAAAAAAACGCACGTTTTCCAACATTTAATACCGTTACACTGAGCCTGCGAAAATGATGCTGTGTAATTTTATTTACTCGATAAAACTTGTTCATTGAAAATAATAATTTAACATTAAATTCATCGAGTCATTGCTAGAGTTGAATGATTCAAAGTATTTTTATTTTCTTGACTATTTTAAAATGAAAATACAATTACTATTTCATTTGAATTTTATAGACCGTGGATTTCAATGTTACTTTCATTTGTTACAACGCTTCATTGAATTCACTGATATTTCAGAGTCACAAAACTCTTTCTGATGGAAAAAAAAAAATACGAAATAATAATATAGAAAGAAAACACTTGCGTGAAACTCTAAATCAACTGAATTATTTATCATAACGAATATAATAATAATGAATGAAAATTTTCCAGATAATTATGATGATAGTTAATGTGATTTACTTCACTTTATAAAGATGAAAATGAAAAAAAAAAAAAACGCAAACTCGTGACTCCTGTTTAGTGTATATTCGTGTTTGAGTTTACTGTTTAGCACATTTGGTTTCAAAAGAGATGAGAGATGTAATGGAATTCGTAAGTTTTGTAGTCTGTAATTTCGAATAATGACAGAGTGTTTTGTGACTTTTTCTTTTATTAAGAGAAGAGAAAAAAAAGGAGAATTCTCACTGTTACTAGTGCAGAATAGCATGAATTTCACATGATATTTCAAAGCGAAATTCTATCTTGAAAGAAAAATAATTTGAATAATTATCAAATTCACTGATCTATCCAGAATTTTATAATGAATAATTCCCCTTTTTTCTCTTTCTCTCTTAACCACAAGATTATTTCAAATTTATTCATACATAAATACTTGAAAAACAAAAATGAATTACTGATTTTCTAAAACCGAGGAATAATATTCTTTAATTGTGGCTTGAGTGACGTACTCATTCCAATGGAAAAATAAAAAAATTACACAGATTTAATCTGCGTCGTCTTTCCAAACACATCATCGCTAATAATACTGAAATAATTCTCTCAACTTCGCAAAAAGCATCGAGCCCTGAAATATAATCTGTTGTTAATAAAAATAAAAAAAACGAAGTAATCCTCTGATTCTCCAGGAATTAATTGACAATTAGTCAATGTCTCGGAGTTGATAATTTATCGTCGATTATGTTGAATGCAATGTGCATTATAATACAAAGCGTAATCATTTATAAATGGTAGAACAGGTTGCATCAACTGAAATTTGCGACTGAAGTCATCTCCAGAATGAGAAGAAGCATTTATGAGAAACGCACGTGAGATGAGAATCTGAGAGACTGCAAATGATCATTGAGAGGCTGCTGCAATTTTTATCGGATTTTTAAAACGAAAACTGACGGGTTCAATGAATCTTTTGTATTCCTTGATAATCAGTGGGTATTGCACTATCTTTGAAACATCTGAAGGGTATATTGTGTAGGATAAACTGACGTCGGACTCCCGAGGGCCATGACGTTTCGACATATTGAGTTTTCCATTCACCATAACAATCTGATGCAGATTCACCTGTCCAGATTCATCTGAAAATCATGGAAAATCCAGAGAAATATTGACTATTTTTATTTTTTTTAATTCATTGAAATCATGTGGAAGAATTAATTTTTTTGAATTTTTTAAAAATTCAATTTTCACTGCACACGTTTCTTGATATCAAAGAAAACTTAAATCGAAGATGAAAAAAAAGCCTCGCAATCCGTGAAAGAGAAATAGACTAGAGCCTCATTGCTCAATAATCTTGCGAAAGATAAAAATTCATTCTCAATTGAGACACGAAAGTTGAACCTCTAAAAAGAATTACACGACTGGAATTTTAAAGTTTAAAATACAAGTTTTATTTCCATAGAAAAAAAGGCAAACATGCGTAGATAATTTTATTCACGAGTTAATAGATGAAAGGAAAATTTTAAAAATTCACTCAACCCTATAATTTCGATAAATTCACTGAGTTTCAAGCGAGTTTTTCATTTTGCACAATTCAGAAAGTGTCTGTCTCATAATTTAGAGAGGTATTGAATAACATTTCTCATTTTTTCTCTTCTTTTTCCTCACATATTATCCAGTCGTAAAATAATAAAATGTTCATTTGCTTCCGCAGAATTTTCTCAAGACTCCAAAGCACTTCCTATTTATTTAATACGATTTCTCGAAAAACTATCACTTTTTTCAATTCCCATTAAACTATTGGAATTAATCCCGAAAATAAGTAGTTCATGACGGAAGTCAATTTAATTTCTAGTGTCAACTGTGCAAATGCAAATTGTTGAATAAAATCCCAGTGATAAGAGATCATTAAACACTGGAAAAAGGTTAGAAAAACAATATTAAACCAGAGGAAAAAAAAAATACAATTGACACAAAGAAGTGAAAGGCAGACAATCCACATAATGTGAAATTTACGTGTGTTAATTTAGTATGCAACGTATACACTGATTCAATGTCGTTTCACATTAGTAGAATATTAGTTCGTACGTTAATTATGCATTTTGGCTCGACCGCTTGACACGTGGGGGTTCAATTAAAAGCTATTAAGGTATTTATCGTAGCGTTCATGCCAATGAATTCATCGAGTGTCTCGTTCATTAGCATTCTCTCTGCTGATTCAAATTTCTCCAATCTTCAGTGCCAAAAAAAATCAGGAAATCTCTGAATTATGAGAAATCAAGAGGAATATTGGAGATATCTTTTTTCTGATGATTCCATTGAGAAGCTGAGGAAATTTCCGATGAAAATCATGTGGCAAAATATTTTTTTTTCTATTTTTTGAAAATTCGATTTTTTTCACCCAGATTTGAAGGGGTTTTCAAGTACGATTTTTTTAAAGTACTTTTGGGGTGTTTTTTGAAAATCAGTTTTTCCACTATAATTCACTCAAAAAATCGTATTTTTAATTTTAAAACCACATATATTCATCGCGAATGAGCTCAGCTTTCACCTCGAATCGGAATTTTTGAGCTACGACCAATAGAACCAGAGATATTGCCAAAAAAGTGATTTTTTCAAATTTTGGCAAGGTAAACCCCTTCAAATCTGGGTGAAAAAATCGAATTTTTCAAAAATTCTAAAAAATCCATTTTGACACTTGATTACTATGTAAAATCGTCTCCTCTTTTCAATGGAATCATCAGAAAATCGCTATCTCCAACCGTTCAATCAGAATATCCATTTTACCCCGATTTCCCCGAATTGACCTATTGACTCGTTTTGATGAAATCACGAAATAAACCGGAAATATCTCATGATTCATTGATTTCTTCACATTTAATTTCTCCTGAAAACTCTCACCATCACTTCAATTTCTCAGAGATACGCGTGAGGTCGAGTCATTTCGTTCAAACTTCAATTCATACACTAACGAGTCACCCAGAGAATGGCCATGGCGAGATAATTGGAAAAGTGAGTGAGTGCAAACGGAAAGGGTTACGTGATCCGATTGAGGATAGCACAGAGTTCATAATATCTGATATGAAGCCTCTCTCAAGTGCACTTGATATTGGAGTCTCGAAGAGCTTGCTAAATAACTTTACCGCAAAACTCAATCCAGATGAAATTTTTTACATTACCATTTAAAGTAAAGAAAAAGTGATTTTAATTTTATTCCAAGAGGAAATAAAGAATTGAATGACTTAACTATTTTTTAAAGAATAGTAAAAGCTTTCATTTCAGGGAATTGTCGTATTACCCCGAGGCGATTTATGGTTGAACGATCACTTTGGCTATTGAGATAAGAAAAGAGGAAAAAAAAAATAGGGAAAAGCTCGTGAAAGAAATAATCCATGGAGAATCATAAAAAGTGGGATTTCTAATTGGAAAAGTGAGTGCGAAAGAGGCGCAATGATCCCTCGAGTGGAAGAATCAGGTCGTGATTTCATCCAAACGTGCAACAAAGTTGCACAAAGTGCCATGCCGTTGACAATAATTAATACATTGTTGAGTGAAATAAAAATATTTAAACAAAGAAATGAAAGACAGAGGAATTCAACTGAGGCTGACGCTACTGTCGTCGTGGCGGGCTCTTTGACCCGCTTTCTCTTTTCCCACCCGATTTGTCCTGTGGACATGCCGCTGTGTTTTCTTCAACCGGGAAATCCAGACTCTTGCGCGTGTACACCTCCAGAGAGCATCACCTGTCCTTACGCTTTTATATTCTCTATTTGTATGAGACGACCTCACCTGTTCAACTTGTCCTGGTATAATTGCAAACGCAAACTTCTCGGCTAATGAAACATGATGATTGTGGGGGAAATGAGGTGAGGAAAGATCGGAGTTTGCGTCCATGCGAGTCGTCACGATCCTGGTGAAGTAGGCCGTTTGCCATAGAACACGAAAATTCATTTCCGGTAGGTATCTGATTTTTTTTCGATGGGAAGGAGTCTGTGGAAAAATCTGAAAAAATTTGACAACATGCAACAATATATCCACATTGTTCTCTAATTTTTTCCGATTTTTTTGTAGAGCCGCACGTTTTTTAGAAAAATTTACATCGCGATAAACCACGAGAACCGTGAATATCGGTATTTGTAATTATCGGCGGTACGAAGCGCTCTTGCGAAACATTGATTCGAAGGAGGGAGAGACAGTGATTGTGCTCAAATAATACTACAATCATCATGCACTCACGAATATTCCTCATTTTCCCTCCTTTTTGAAACTTCCAAGTGAACTTATATATTAGAATCATGCAAATCGTTGGAATAGGTGTGTTACGTTTGAGCCGTTGATTTCTTTCCCTCCGAGATGATTACCCCGAAGGCAATTTCGAAAGTTCGTGTCGTTTACAAACCAAATTTGTCGCTGAGTGTTTTCGAGTGGAAAAAATTAGCGTTTACGCCTACTCCATGAGACTGGACTCAACACATCTGCAGATTTCTAACGACGGAATTAACAGTTATTCGCTTCATCATTCGTAAAATTATTCTAGAATCATAGTATCTCCAAAAAAAAAATCCTTATCTTACGTACGTAAATACGTATTAATTAAAGAAAATATTTTTTCCCTAAGAATTTCGTTGACCTCAGATGACTTCAATGTTCTAATCATCAAAACCACGTGTGTTTACTCGAGTCACAACTGTTAGTACAAACGAGAATTAATTTGATAACGAAATAAAACGTGAAATGTCCTTGAATTTTTTTCGTGAACGATATTACACAAGAAACTGTCTCGTAACATTCTATTCACTCACTCAACTAGTTAATCACGTAATTAACATTTTTCGTAAGAGACCAGTGGTATTACGAATGAGAATTCCCCAGTGGTCGATCACTTAATGTCTTTGATTATGAATAAATAAATTCCAAGGATGTAAGAGCATTCTTCATTGATGAGGGACGAAAAAAATGAAGGTGATTTCGAAAAAGAAACGACTTAATACCAGAATTACCATATTATGAACGTCAGAATTTCGAAAGATTCTTGAGATATTTTCGGTGAAATTCATCGAGAGATGGAGAGAATTCAAAGTAATTGAGCAAAAAATTCACAATGAGAATTGCTGCAAAAATGATCAAAGTCAGATGATAAAAAAAAAAAGTAAACCTCCGGCAGTATAATTTCTTTTTTATTCCCACGAGAATAAAAATAATCTTATGAGCCTCCGAATTGCTATCGATACCGTTAAAACTACAAAACATTTTCCAAGAAATAAAATCCCTTTTATCGCTTTTTTTTTTTTGAGGTCACAGTGAACCATATGCACGTGTCTGCAAAATACCGGTCCTCAAAGATACATTTCCCACACGGAATCCTCAATATCTGAGGTCAAGTGAACTTTCACATGTCGTCATCAATTCAGCAGGTATTTAGCTTTGAATGGAGAAGAATTTATCGATGATGAAGAATAACACTCCCATGAGCTGGTGTACTGGCACACAAACACGCCCCGGAAGTCTTTATGTGAAAACATTTCAAAATGTTACCTGTCTGCCACCACCTACGTACATCGACCTTGAACTCGTAACACTGACGTGTAGGAAGTCATGTAGAGAGGAAGAAATATGAGAGAAAGAAGCATTTAACAGAATGGAGAAGATGACACGATGGAATCTGGGTCATGTGACACGTGACCTCCAGTCGTTGTCACTTATGAATATTATTTCATATTTTTCATTAAATTTTCTCTCGTTTTTTGTCATTTGCGGTCACGAACCTCCGGGATATTGGGTACTTTCTATAATCACGTGAAGCCATACTTAATTAACTGGTTGAGACCGTTTGAACTACCAGTGGCCCGGAATTATTCAGAGGTCTGTAGGACAAATTTTTTGCTCGATGATCAAGAAAACCAGTTTTTTTTTTCATTTTCGCGCTCACCTACTATCCTTATTCCAGAAATCTGCATTCTTTAGTACTATGAAGTGCGAGGAAAATGATTAAAATCGAATCACGTTCCTCTGCACTTTCACATTGAATATATTTTCGTTTTAAGAGGGTGAAACTGAAGATTTTGGTAAAAAAATCATTAAAAGAAACATTCTGACACCTGTTTTCCATCGGGAATTTCGTCTGTTCTTTAAGAGAGCCATTAGATAAGTTGGTTTGAAGCCGTTACATTAGAATATCACGTGATTATTTAAAATCAAATGGAATTTCTCGATTTCGAAGAATCCAATAATCATTTTATTCATGAAGTACCGTTAATCCATGTGTTTCCTCCAACACTGTAGAGTCTATATATTACTCATCTTATTTATCAATTCATGTACTTTATTCTCGTTGAAAAACAATTCCATGCATTACTGGCGCCGACGATTGCAAAAATAGAGTAAAATAACATTTATAATCCGCAATTTAACTGTAAAATTCACCAGGCGGCCCAACCAGTCTGACGAATTCACGCGCCAGTGATTACGTGATCAATTCGTGATGTCAATTTAACGTTTTAATGTTTAAAAAAAAAGAGCATTAAATAAGAAACTCCTTAAACATTCTCTTTCTCTATCGGCTGTAATAAAAATAACGATAAAAATTCAGTACCACTGATTTTTTCCTACAATTAACTAATTATCTTATTCACAATTAATTAAACATAAACTGGTAACGAACCTTTGACGATGGATTCTGCAGAAATGTAGCAATTCCAGCACGTACACGATTCTTAACTCCCCTAACAGTTCCCTTGGCACTTCTTATGGCTTCTCTATCGAGTATCTTGTATCCAGCAAAGTATTCATCCGTTTCATTATCCTCATTACCTCTTTTTTCAATATCCTCATTATTTTCATTGAATTCATTGATATGAAATTTATAAAATCTATCATCCTCATAAACGTATTTAGTGCCATTATCACGATTATAATTAGCATAATGTTCAGCAGCCGCATTCTCTTGTTCAATTCTATCCAATTCTTTTTTTCTCTCTTCGTACGTGCACTCTTTAACAACCGGCGATGTTGACGCGTGCTGTTGCCCGTTAGCCAACGGGTTTGGACTACGTACACGAGGTGTTGAAGAAGACTTTGACAACGAGGAAGTACCAGACTGTGACGGTGAAATACATGGTGATGTAACATCATTTGAGGATAATTTATCATTGCTAATTAGTGAATTTCTATCGTCGTAATTTTTATTAACATCCTCATTATTATTGTTCAAGCACATGCGTTCAAGTTCATCAGCTGTTGTCTCCAGGTCCCTTTTAATACGCTGATTATCAGTTTTAACAATGCCACTGTCTTTATTATCACGTGAATCATCAACAACAGCAGCTACACCATTATCAAGAGTTTGTTCATTGACTCGCCCTGATAATTCACCACTGTTCAAGGAATCACAGCTAAGATTGCTCTCATTATCATCACTGTCAATCTCAGCGCCGCTGCTTGTTAAGCTACCTGTTCTCTTGTGCTTAATTTGTGAATTTCCACCGAGTAATATTGTGCTTGAATTCTTTTTCTTCGGTAATGGAGGTGGTGTACCATCAAGATCGCTGCATGTACCACTGTCTAGGGTATCACTTGGTGAACACTGGCCACTCGACATAACCATTGTGCTTATTTGATTCTGATAGCCGTAATAAAAGCATGAACGATTATTAGCATTCATGCTATCAGTTTCTACCTTCTGCACCATTTCACCCTGATCCTTTCTCGTTTCTCTCTCTGTATCGTTCACAACACTTATACGTACACAGCTGTCCAGTTTTGTTCTACCATTAGCAATGTTCTTGTCATTAATTATATCATCATCGGTGAAACGTACACTCGTCTTCTCGTTATTTTTGCTATCGTCTGGAGTCAGATGAACGCTTGATATAACTCTGCTGTTATCGTACTCTGGATTTATCTTAATTTTAACAACATGAGCTGGATAGTCAATTTTTGATTTGCCACTGTATCCATTCGTTGGCTGTACTTCCGTAATTGTTGAACGCCAGACTGATGTTGAATCTGTTTTGCAGGTATTGCTACCTGCTACATATACCGTTGCTCCGGCCTCACTTGGAGACTGTGACAAAGTGGGGGCAACGGCCAGAATCGACACAGTCTGACGGCCACTTTGGCTCTGATGATGGCTCTTCACTTGTAGTCCAGGTGGTAGAGTCATTGTCGTTGTCTCAGCCATGATAATCAATTCAAACGAAGTCTCTTCGTTATTCTTCAGTTTTATTAGTAGTTGCTTTACTCACAATGGAGAATACTTAATCGACTAATTATAGCTTCTTGGAACTCACACCTTCGCAACTTTCGTACGGACATTCCTCTGCCAATGGCATCAGCACTTTCCAATAATTCTTCCTTCACTGGGAAGAGTCCTCCTCCCTGAAGGCAATCCTGATATTAATCAACTTGATAAGAACATTTGCAGGTTTAACATTGAAAACAGGATTTCCATAGAAATGTGAGAAATAAATTCCGTTATAATTCACAGTAAAATCAGATAAGAAGAGTTGGGAGTCAATTTGACATGAGCCAGTGGTAACCGCAAAATACCACTTTATCTACGACAAGAAGATAACGAGTTAACGATCCCTGGGTTCTTCTTTTCAACCTCTTTTATTTACTCTCTTGTTTCGCTTATTTTCTTTTATGCCTTCGTTTCTTTTTTTCCCTTCTACCGCCACCTTTCCTTCCACTTCAATCTTGTATACGTGCCTCTAATTACGCCTTCGCCGGTGTTCCAACACTCGGCATTGGGATAATTGAGAATCTCACTTGCTGCAATTCAACGATAACACTCCGGTATGTACACGAGGTGTGTGCTTCACTTGAATATCTTTGTATATTTTTATGAGACAAGTAATGTGTGAATAATAATGAAGCAGAAAAATAAATGAAAGGAAAACTATGTACTCGAAATGGGTGTTAACGAGCTGATGTTAACACTGTATTATTTTTAATGTTCTTCCAACCTCCAAAAACTCGTTGGACCACCCAAAACTTGCAGACTTCAAAGAAAATAGATATTAACGAGATTGGAAAAAAAAAATCTGAATTTGCCGAAATCGAGTGACTCTCAACTTGTTCTTGTATTGAAGAAAAACGAGTTCTTTTTAGGACCGGTATCTGCTAAACGTGTGCGTGAGGGACTCGTTCCTTGAGCACGTTGAAAATGCACCTGTTGTGAGGCAGGTTTTTCGATATAACCGGTAAAAGTCCACTGAAAAATACAGTACCACAGTCGTCACATTGAATTAATAAAAATAAATCCAAACTGGCGTAATGAGTCACCACTGTTTTTAATCCCAAAAACTCTTGAAAAAAAAAAAAACAGTTGTCTATTATTTTTATCAAAAAATTTAACGAGTCCACCTTCCTTCCTCGTGATGCATTCACGGATGTGACTATGGAATCACGTTTCACGGTATTAAACGTGTAGAAGACGGTAACTGTACTGAGAATACCGTCGACAAGTCGTAAGGCTCATGCCGCACACGATTTCCTCCACCACTACCACAGCTGCGTTTGTTCCAGAGCCTCTGAGCTCATTGGAGAGTAGAGGGGACTCACTCAAACGTTAGTGCACAATGATGGTGAGGGTAAAATGGGTCTTAGGCGAGTGTGCCCAACCGGCTGACTATCTTCGGTAAAAGACGAGGAGTACGTAGTGGCGTCCTCTGCCGTTGCCACAACAAGTGACTATCCGGTTCTTTACATTTAAATACCTGTCCATTACCGTTGAACAGACGCCGAAGAGACGCTCTCACGGTGTTATATGTTTGTTACCAATACAAATAAGCCCTCGAGACACGCATGCATCATATTCACCTGTCGAAATACTTTTTTTTTTTTCGATGGCCCACCGGCTGTGGTGCCAGACACGATGGCATTGATTCATCCTTCGAAAATCCTTCTCAATGAAACAATGCGGAAATTCTTCAAGTGAATACCGATGATGGAGATAATGTCTTTTACATTGTAAATTAAGTGAATTGTAATGATCTTCGGGGTTTATCGTAAAATGAGAGGACAGTATCATTAACCTCAACATGTGACATTTGAATATCATCAGGGCATTGGAATGCTTTATCACACGATTCATCTAGGAGTTGATTTCAATTAAGTAGGTTTAGATGGTGATATTTATCTTCTGTGTTCTCATTGTTTTTTCTTTTCTTTATTTTTTAGTTTTCCCTTCTTAATGGGAATTGGAGGGAAATTGTGGATATTTCGAGTGCTTCAATCCACTGACCTATAACTGCATGCCAATGGAGGACAGTTATAAGTGGTGGGTTTTATGCATTCCTTCACGGGAGGTACGTTATACTCCCCTCAGGCATTATTACATTTATTCAACGTGAAATGGTACTTGTGCTTCTTGCAAGGTGAATTGTAATTATTCCATCATGTTTTTAGTTAGTCTCAAACTAATTCCACTTGGTTCACTTTTTTTTACAACGTAGATTAAGTGCGAGATTTATATGCAATATTTTGAAATTATTCACTGAATTGCATTGGCAGGAGTAAGTGGGAGGGGTCGACAAAAACTGGTTCCGTTGCACCTTCTCAAAGCCAATACGCATTCCATCGGTTGTCCAGTAATGCCGGTTTCCTTCCTTCTTTTTCTTTCATCTTTTCTCTCATTTTTTTTTTCATTCAGATTTTTCCTTTTTTCACTCCCTCGAAACTTCTTTTCACTTGGTTGACATTGAGCGATGGTATCAATGCTTCAGGAACAATTTACAATGCCATGAACATTTGCCAGAAGTTTTAACAATCATAAGTACATTCTCTACTTCAATTTTTTCTACATCTCGTCATGCAAAACTTCTACATCTTCGTTATTTTTTTTTTTTAATCTGCCACGCTCTATATAATAAAATTACCATCAACCGCAAAGTTTTTTTCGAGTCAAATATTACAGAGACTTACTTTTAACACATTACCGTTATACATACAAAGAAAATATATAAAAAACTTAATATGTTAGTATAAAACTCCATGTTTTTGTACATCACACATTATTTTTTATTATTTCATTTCATTACAGTGTTTGTAGTGGATTTATTTTTCCTTTTCTTTTCATCTTATCGTTAAAATCTTTAATCCCATCATCGTTTATTGCTATTGTGAAAGTTTTTGATCACACAACGTTAATAGGTCATTGTTGAAAGACCGAGAACAAGTAGAATTGTAATGAGATTATTTAGTCATTTATACAAATATTTTTCATTCCTTAATTTTATTATTATTTCTATGATGATAATTCTCTTTCTCTTGATAAGAACCACACATTCATGGGATCAGATTTTCCCTTCATTGTAACGGGGCCCCGGTATTCCAACAGGAACTGCGGATCCTGATTCTCCGGCATGCAGAGGTATCTGTGGAAATTTTAATAATTATTAGATAATCTACTTGAGCATCAAATTTATCGTCGTGTTATATTACTGAATGTGAAAGTCATGATACTCAAAAAGGAAGCATTAAAAATTAGAAGCAAATGAATGGGATTATGTAAATAAACTTATGATAGATGATTTATTTAGGAAAAAAATGAAGAATATAAAAAATAATCTACTTGAGCCTCGTGCGAATGTCAACGTAACTCTCACTAGTTCCCTTGAAAATTGAGAATGAAGCCATTGCACTTCTAACTTATTGCCTAATGAAATTAGTCCGACCTCACCGGATTCTCCCTTGTTTTTTTTTCTCTCGTCTCTTCTTCAATAGTTACAAAACGCAGGTTACTTCATTCAGAACTCAAGCACAAAACGTCTTGTGATAAAAATTAAAGAATACCCATTTTTACCACAAATTAATCAAAATTTATCGGAAAGAAAAAATTATGGAAGTTTTAATTGACTGTTATTTCGATCGTTTATTTGAAGAAATGGAGCGTAATTGTCTGGTATCACGTCACAAACGACGTCAGCTCGTCAAGTATTTTTCGGACGTGATAAACAGTGTTTCTGAAGGTAACGATCTGTGATTGAATGAATTGACCTTTTTTTTTGTGGCTGTAATTTTAAATATCTTGATCTACTTCCACATTCAAATGGAAAAAAAATACGAAGAGAAAGAATAAACATATGATTAGATTCAACAAAATAATTATGTACTGTTTACATTTTTTTATCCCCATTCTCTATCTGTTCAGCCGAGAGCCTAGATACTGGAGACGTATGCGAGAGAATAGTAAACTCGGCCTTGCGTTACCACAACATCAGTATGTCGGAGAATGGCTCGGTCTGCCTTCTGGGTAAATTCCACAATGTTTTATACATTGCTGCTAAATTGTGTTACGACTGGAGTCTCAATAATAATCGTGTTGTATCACGTTTATTAAATGACATTTATTACTGTGAAAAAACATTCGAGAGAATATTCGTTGGTGCTATATTTGGCATAAGAGTGACGCATTTTTTGTCAGGTTGGAAGAGTGATTTTGAGGACAGAGACGAGAACATAAAGGCACTGGTCTATTTCCTTGATCATGCAGCTGATGGCAAATTGGAGTACACGAGTGAATCATCGAGTATGAAGAGACGCTTCATTGATGTACCAATGGAGTCTTATGGACAAGTTCTACCCCTTCGTGTTGCTGTGCAGCATGGTGCACCTGATATTCTGCTCGTTATGCTGCGTTACGGTGCATCAACGGATTCCGATAAACTTTCACCATCGCCACTGGAAATTTTGTTAGGAAAATTGAGTGAATACGAGGGAGAACATGAGAACGATCCACCAGTTATACCAGAGAATTTGATTATCTGCCTGAGGTTATTGTTGAGAACAGTACCAATTGCATCAGTGAGAACACCACCACATATTGCTGAAGTTTGTGGTGTTGAGAGTGTTACACTTTGGGAACAGTTTCCTGAATTGGTTGAGAAGAATTTAATCAGAGCCGATAGAAGTGGTTATTGTCCAGCTGAATTGAGACACCTGTGTCGTTGCAGAATTAGACAGTGTTTGTATGATAATTGGGCACTGCCCCATGGAATTAGAATGTTGCAAATACCACAGACACTTCAAAACTATCTTGATTTACTTTATGATTGATGGAGAAAAAATTCACTCCGAGTTATACCTTTGGAAGGAATTAATTGAGTGAATGTATGGCAAATTGGTAATTTCTTCCTTTTTCCTTTCATTCCGAAAAAACACATGGAAACGAATGGAAATGAAGAATAATTTGGAGCAGATAAAACTCGCCTCGTTTGGCTACATTTACCCATTAGAATGTTGCACATGTTTTTAGTATTTATGATTGTGTATTTTTTTTCCACCCATTTTTTTCCTTTAGGGTCGATAAACTTTATGTAGTTTTACACGAAATACCGAATGTAACAGTCATTTACGACGTACACTAGTATTATAAAGGTATTCAAACTTTTGCCATATAACTCTTTCCTTTCACCCCAAGCTATCATACCGAAAAATTCTCTTCATTCATATTTATCTAACTCTATTGCAATGTAGTAGCTAGTATGTACATTTTTCTAATGAAAATTCTAAGCATCATTTATGTGTAATTTTCACTTCAACGTCAGTTTTTTTTATTAACAATGCGTAATAAAAAGATAATGGTAGAATAGAGAAATGGTAAAATCACTAATACATGTCATTGTTCTCATAGTCAACGTGAAAATTCATGAATAGGAAAAATGATAACTATTTGAATGAGAAAGAATGAGGACAGTGGAAAAAGCGTTTGGAACATTTCATAAAAGTCTCATTTAAAATTCCAATTTTTCCCCCTTTACTCTTCTTGACGTGTAATTTAATCATGAATATAGAATTTGTTATTCAATTTTTTGTAATGAAAGTTGCAACGTAATAAAATGGACCAATTATTCACGAGTTATGTAACTAATTGACATGATATTTCTGAAAATTTTATAAAATAAATGTATCATTATGATTTTAATGAGAGCTGAAAATAAAAACTAGAGTCTTTCATTCGTAACAATCATTTTAACGTGAGCTGAATTACATTTTTTTTCGTTACTCAATGTGGTAATAATATGAAATAACAGGGTATAAAAGAAAATGAAAAAGTTTCTAATGGCAATGTGTATGAGCCTGTGAATGTACCTGAGAGATAACGAATAGAGTGGGACGATAATTTCAATAAAACAAAGCGCAAAAGTAAAAGGACAGCAATTAAAGAACTTGGAGGGGGAAAAACCAAAAAAAAAAAAAAAAGGAATGGAAAAAAAATAAGTGAGTAATAAAAATGAGATAATTCGTGCACTTACCTATAGGCATCCTCTGAAACATTTATTTTTCCTGGCTCTCCAGTAGTTTCAGTTCTGCTCGTGAGATTTACTGTGTTACCAAAGAGGCAATAACGTGGCATACGATGTCCAATAACACCAGTAACAACTTCACCACTGTGAATGCCAATTGTGATTTTCTGCGGAATCAATCACTCAGTAAAAATCGATTCAGCTCCTTTCCCTTATTCTGCCTTTTCCCAAACAACCCATGTTACGACCAATAAAAAAATCGTAGGGAGCAGTAATAAAAAAAAAGGAATCACACACACAGAATGCGTGGGAAAAAGGCAGAAGTATGTGCTGAATCGTTGGTATGATTTATTCGGCGTAAATAAGTAATACTTACAACAGGCTCACCATCAATCTGCACCTCATCTGCAGCAAGATCCATCATATCAAGTGCTAATCTCGCTATGCACCTAGCGTGACTCCTGCATGGCTCCGGTAGTCCACTGACAGCCATGTACTTGTCACCAACAGTCTCAACCTTTTAACAAATTCAATAGATTATTCATATATTCACCGATTTATTCATCCAATTGGCCTCAAGTATTACCATGCACCTTTTTTTTCTCTACTCCTCACTCACTTACAGACTATTAATGGAATATCAATAAGCTAGAAATTATCCACTTGACTATAGACAGCCTGCTATTACCTTGTAAACGTTTGGATTTTTCTTTGGATCCGTGAGAACGTCGAAAGCTATGTAAAGTTGATTGAGCATATTGACTATTTTCATAGCGCCACTTGAATCAGTATGGGCAGCACAGTAAGCACCAAATCCAACAATACCAGAGAATAATAGTGTTACACAGTCATATTTTTTTGCTGGCACTGGCCTAGAGTGTCGCAGTTCACTCGCCACTGATATTGGTAATACGGAGTAAAGTAATCTGTCGAAAGTTTATTAGCATTACAATACACTCAAGTACTCACTCATAGATAAAAGAAAGTTTCTTTGACAACGTAAATAGAAAAGCGAGGAACATAATGAAATAAGAGAAATAGAAGGCTGTACTTTCACACAATTTCTTTCTTCATCTGCTTAATATTTTCAATGGCACTTAACTCTTTCCTTGACCATTGGAATTTAAGGTACAATGAACAAAGATATTGACGAAAAGAGAGAATAAATGCTCTATTTCCCTTTCAGTATTTTGTATTCGTATTACGAGCATCTGTATCGAATCAAACTACTGAGGAAACTCAATTCCACGGGCAATCGTGTAATCAGAAATTTCCGGCTGCTGATAGTGACTCTGCTTCCTCTCTTTTTCTCCCTTATTCTCCCTGATTTTTATTCCATTCCCATTTCTGATAGCATCTGCAGAGAAAATTGGTAAATACTGCAGTATTTACCTGTCTGTTTTTTGCTTCTCGCCGTCTAATTCACGGTAAGTCTGCTGAAGTTTATCGGTTAATAATTCAAGATTTCTCGTGAGTTTATAATCGGCTTCAAATTGTTCAGACATCAAAACTAGATCTCTCGTTGCATCGTGGAGGGGCACGTCACTCAGGTAGAGGCCACGCCTGAAAAATTAATGAGTATGTTTAATATTAAATTGTTATTGAATTTATGGAACTTCAGGGTATATTAATCATGATACTGATGCAGTAAAGAGGGAAAATTTCGTTATTTATGGATCGTATATGAGTTACTATTGATATACTGGATACGTTGGATGATGGAAGAGAATATCGAATTATCACACGAATCACTTTAGCCTCATCGAGTTACAAATGATATTGTATCAAGCAACAGGCAGTCATAATAGGAACTAAAATATAAGGGTTGTAGGTTGATGCAATTTAATGATTTAATTTGTGTGCCAATGTTCTACTACACTCCACTCAGTTCTTTACTCAATCATCTCTTTTATGCCCTCACATGGTGGAACCGTAAAACATTTCATTCCAGTAGAGGATGTCACATAAATTTTCGTCAAGCTATTAATGTCAAAATAGATTGTGCTATTTTCGAAACTTATTACGTTTCAATTCCAAATGATTGTCAAGGGAAAATACTGAAATACAGCCCACGCATTTGAACGAGATAATTTGAGTGTCAATGCTTTAATAATTTATTTCAAATGAAAAGTCTTCCATCATTGAAGGAAAGAATAATAATAAAATGAGAGAATTACACGGAGTGAGAAAATTACCTCGTGAGATCGTCAAGGTTCATTACGCTTGGGTAGCACAGGAAGATAACTAAGTCGGATTCTGGTATATACAGCATTTGACCCTGAAATAATAGAAAATTGAGGAATTTCACTTTTTCAATTAAAGATAAAAGAATTTAGAGACAAATGTGGTTTGAGAATAATTGTTTATAGGTTTTTTTAAACTTTCAATTACCTTTAAGCGTAGATTCGAAAATTCCTCAGATGCCTCAACCTTCATCACCCCTTTCTTCGTCTTAAGTACATAAACAGTATTGATGTGCGACAGTATATTTTCGAATGTTAATTCCAAGTGCGGCCTGACCTGAAAAATGTCAATACGAAGGTTAATATCATGGCGTTAAGTCCATTTCATGTAAGAGAAAGAAAATACATGATCTGTGTGCATCGTGAAAAGCTTTTCCATTTCTCTCTCTCCCTCTTACATCAACCACATTTTTCAAGTTAATGCAAGCGTCGATATTTGACCCGTTGAAAGACTCAAATAGAATCCTTGACACGTGTCACCCATGAAGAGACCGGAACGTCGCCACAAACTCACCAGTCTCTGAAGCCATTATTGGCTTCATCGAGTGAAAATTCAAAAGAAAAGTAGAATTGTCTTGTGTTTTCTCTACGAAGCCATTGGCACAAGGTATTATGCCAAGAATTTTCTCCCTCAATTTAACTTTTTCACGTGAATTTATAGCTAAGAGATTATTTTTTTAAATACACCAGTCGAGTTAACAGTCCCCGAGGCTATCAAGACTACAATAAAAGAAAATTGAGAATGCAAAAAAATATATATAAATTCTCTGACTCACTGTGTGAAGGATATCATTGAGTTTACAATTGCCTGAGGATACTTGAGGAAATACACGGGTTATCGTGCAACCAGTCTGTACAATTTTCAGGTCACGATTGAACATCAAGTGAAATGGAAACACTCGACAGAATGTAGCTGGACTGACTTTTGGCTCTGGAAAAACGATTGCATTTTTATTACTCAATTAAACTGGTAATTTTCCAACTTTAAATAAATCATTATTCATTTTTATAACTTTACCAACTGAGAGAGTTTCAAGTTCAGCTGTAATTGGTTTTGTCGTCACTCCAGGAGCCGATGTGTCTGTGATAAGAAATTGCACGTGATCGCACTCGTCCTTGGTCTTGAGTATCTGCATATCAACATCAGTTCCATGCAGCTTCTTTGCTACTGTCTGTGAATTTACAAAGAATTTTGATGATAAATTTGAGTTTAATTGATTTTATTAGCAGATAAACTTACTTTAACGATTCCAATGACAATGTGCTCCAATCCTGGACGATCTGAATAGTAATGAAGGACAAGAGCACCATCCTCGGGTCGTTCTGTACAACGGAAAGAGGGTGCTCTCATTCCTGGATAAAGCGTACCCAAATGATCATGAAGGGCATCCAAATTCTAAAGAAAAAAGCCAGAAATTCATAATAAATTTGTGAAGAGGTTCTTTTCCCTTTCATTCTGCCATTCGACGAATTCATTGAGGATAATAAAATGAATTTTATTCGCAATTCCAGAAGGGCTCAGCGTGATTAAAGAGCTTAGGCCATTGAATCGACAATGAATTCGTTATTCCTCTTCTTTTATCCTCCTCATTTTCATTTTGATAATAAAAGAAAAGGCTATAGGAGAAGACGGAATAAAAAAATCATAAAACAGACGCACTTTAATTTCGATGGTTTATATGAGAAAAATTACTCGAAATCATTGAAAACATTTCCCCAATAGAATCCTTGCAAAAAAAATCCATCTCCGTTCTACTGGAATGTCCAGTTTACCCCATTTCCCATGTGATTCATTTATCCCCTGATTGATCTCAGTTGACTCAAAGTTTTCTCTCATCCCCATACTTATAGCTCCAAGAAGATTGAAGAGAATAAACTACTATAGTTTCCTTTATCGTTACGATTTATTGCCAGTGATTTATGCAAGTTCACATTCAGTTTTGCGCAAAGGTCAGAGGGAGGAAAAACTAGAGGAACAAAAAAATTCGAGGAAACTTTAATCTTTAATCCGTTCATTTGAGTTGAACATAAGAAAGTCCAGTGGTTAGCATCAGGAAGCTCTGCCTCATTATTGATTCTTCCTTATTGACATTCCATAAAAAAAAATCTATCTCCAATATTTCTCTCGATTTCTCGTAATTCCCCTTCCCAATAAATTCCAAGTATGTACTTTCATATTCCCAAACGAAACTCACTATCTCCAGACTATTCCCGTAATTGCAATAACGAAATGGAGATAGTGAGCTTCATAATCTCGTCTCACGTATGCAAAGTGGTGGCGTTGCCTCTTGCGGCTTAGGTTGACAGTTTCTGGTTTCATACTGGGGAAACGTAAACCAACGGAGGAAACAGGAAGAGACAGAGAGAGAGAGGAAACGTCAATGAGATATGCAGAGGCAACAGCCGTAAATGTGCCCATGGGGGTTTCGAAGTGATTACGTCAGACGCATCGCAATGGTAATGGGGTTACTGGGACTAATGCATGAGGATTCTGGAGTAAATTACTCTGAATGACAGTAGAGAGAGAGTTTACGAGTGAATGCGTACAAATCCCTGTGATCAATTCTCCCTGAATATCGTGAGTACTAATTACGAAAATGTTTAATATTAGATGGATTAATTAGGGCTTACCTGTAGAAAATCCCGGGGAGTTGCACCAAGGACTTGCAGGATCTTGTCATATCCGGAGTCTTGACAGAATTCGAAGAACATACGCCCGAAAAGTTCGAGTATTTGATTTGCAGGAATCTCTGGGGAAGAAATATAGGGGCGATTGAATAAAACTTGGATGTTGAGATGGAGGCTATTGATAAAAGCATCAGATCAGTCAATATTTATGTGAAATATTTGGGCTCTCTGGGATGATGGAGGAGGAGATATTTTGAATAAATATTTATCATTGATTGTTTCACTTACTGAGGAGTTTTTCCGCTGCTGAAATGATATTATATGTTATTTCATCGTCGTAAATCTGGCGAACGAGAAATTGACCCTCCATATTGACAGCTGCATCTTTCCTGGAGAGAAGATTGAGGAATTTAAAATTATGTAAGAGTTCTGTGTTTGTGTGCAAATATTATGATCTGGGGGATGCTGGATAGGTACGTAAAGTAAAAAATTCAGTGATGAGACCGTAAAATATGTCATATCCTTCAGCAAGTCCAGAGAGTCACTTTATTCAATGGCAGGAGCTCTCAAAGTTTATGTTTATCATGCAAGAGTGAAATATTTTTATATTTTTAATATTGAGAGACTCTCATTGGTTTTATATCACAAGTATACTTAAATCCAAAAGCCACTGAACAAAACTTATGGACGTCCATGCATTCTTGAACTCATTAGTTAGTAAAAAAAAGTTTCTACTTCTGAAATATGAAGCATGAAAGAGAGTAAAAGTGCCTCTGAACAAAAAGCCTCCAGAGTATAAAACTTTACAATGAAAACTTTTCATTAATTATTTATCGGAATTAAAACAAGTAGAAAGGTGGAAAAAAAAAAGTTCATCCCCTACTTTCGACTTTTTTATTTTTACGTCTGGAATAAGTTTTATTTCCAACACAATTACTAACACGTCTGAGACACAGAATAATAATATTCCTTCAATTTCAATGTTTTTCTTCTTTTCTCCATCTCATTTGAAATTCAATTCATTTTTTATTCATTCCATATTTTACGTTATACGTAAATTTGATTTATGAACAAAGCTTGACTCGATTTTTTTATTACTATTCTTAAAGGAAAAATTTTATCTGCAAATGTCATTTGAATTTTCCCCTATTTCAAAAAATTGAAAAAACGTGAATACACAGGAGAAATCATGCTGATTGAGGAAATGAAAGATGAGCTTTTATTTTTTATTGAGGTCACATTACCATTACCCGAAATACAATACACAACTCAATCCCCTTTTCAACGAAGAATGTGTCATTGTATCAGACACTTGGAGACTGGAGAATCAAATGAAAGTGCAATGATGCCTGAATAGAGGGAGAATAGAAATGGGAAATGAGAGACAAGTGTATCGTTTCCATTTAAACGATGAATCAATCGATATTGGTGGTGACCCGAGATTTTCAATGATCTGGTGATACACCAGTTAATAGCAGGAGTGAAACGCCTCGAGCCCTCAAATAACCGAAGAAAACGTAATTCCACTACACTTATCTTCTTCCATAAAATCAATCCAAAAAAAACAGTCTAACAAGAGTGAATAAAATTTAACAGCACGTGGGCGACTACAACTTCATTCAGAGTAAACTCAACTGAGTAAACAATTGAAGAAAAAATCTCCTGTGAATAAAAAAAAAAAAAAAAATCCCCCCTGCATCCACAGAACAAACTACTTTCCCTTCCAATTGAAAAAACACAAGTCGTGATACTAAAAAAGTGAATGAACAACATAATGACTCATGTATTTACGTACTTTATAGCCTCCCATGTCTCGTTGTCAAATGTCTTAACCACCAGAAGCTCCAGAGCGTAATTCACAAAACCGTACTGCACATGTAAACATAATTAAATAAAATAAATTATTATTACGCATAATCTTCAATAAATTACTACAAATAAACATATAATTAATTATCTTATAACAATAAACATACCATGATGAACAATGAGAAGCAGTTATTTTGCTCTTGATGCCCCCTCTCACAATTATTATCATTCCATTCTAAATGCTATTTGGTATTCAATGGAGGGGTGAATTGTTGAGCTTTGAAGAGAGAGAGAGATAGACAAGAGCGTGTTTACTTCATGCACACGAGACGCGTACTGCAAGCGAGTCGACTGCTCGCGGTAGACGATAAGTATCGATTTTACACGAGCTAACTGCGCCACCTACATACTGCTCCGAGGCAAAGCTCTTTCCTCGGAGCCTTCCCTCTCTACTTCGCCCCATTCTTGCATTCTCTCGCTCTCGCACACACGAGCTTTCACTACTTTTTTCACCTCGCTGTGTGTTAGGGGGTGCCAATCCACTTTTACAGAGTGAAACACGTAGTACAGGTAACTGTGTAGCGAGACCAAACAGTATATGTGTGTATTTTCTCTCTTTTTTCTTTATTTACACTGGTGAGTGGCTTTGGGCCATTGTGAAGAATTAATATGCCTTTGTGACACTCACAGAGAGAAAAAAAGGTTTTTTCAACTGTTACTTTGTGCCATCAAAGGCATTTGAAAGATTTTTTTCATATTTTTTCACTCCACTCGAATTTGCAAAAAAAATAAACATCCAAATGTTCCATTCGCAGCTTTTTCCCCCGAATTTCAGGGGAGTGAAAGGTATTCTGGTTTATTCAGGAACATTTGTTCTCGTATTTCCAGGTTTCTCCAACAAACCCCCTTTTTTTTTAATGGTTTTGAATATACTCAATGATTTATAAATACTGAGATATAAAGGGTAATTATCCGTGCTCACTAACACGCTGATAATATGCACGAATTCACCGTGAAAATTTAACGACTATCGCCTCTTGCCCCTTTCATCTGAAAAAAAAGAAAAGTAGTACAAAAGCTATGAGCGTAGAGAAGTAAATGATGAGAGAAAACGAAGGAAAGCACAGCTTCCTTTATACATTCCCCACGGGTATATATTTGAGGGGTAAAAGGGGGGGGGGGATAGGAGGCGCTGGAGGACATAGAGAAGGACACAAAAGAGTCTTTTCCTTTTCGTGAAAGTTTGCCGGGGCGCATGAGAAAGCTTCGGTAATCCATTATTTAGTGGTGACCCCGTTTTAAATTTACCCTGACGTGAGAAGAAAGTGTTAAAGAGAGATGAAGAATATTCGGAAGAGAGGGAGAATGAGAGGGCGAGGTAATAATAAAAGATGATGGTTAGAAAGCTTGAAGATAAAGAATGTGAATGCATTCATAGGCTGGAGAAAGAGCCCAAAGTGGATGGCAGTCATTTTTGTGTCGAGTACACATGTACAGAATTTTGCGGGACATTTATATATATTTTTAAAAAAATGTATATGTGCTCGTGCATGGACCATCATGTAGGGTAGAAACTACCAGTTGGCCGCAGTGAGACGTTGAAAATGGTCGAGTGGACCCTTGGGAATAATTAAAAAGAAAACTCATGTGTGCAGTTTATTTCCAGCGGTTTTCTGCGGTTCTTCTCTCTCTCTCTCTCTCTCATTCTATTTCTTTTTTATTTTCTATTTATTTTTCAAGCCCAGCGTTACATGTCCCGTTGGACGAATCGGGGTCATCTGGCTGTGGTTTTTTCCTCTCATTCCCATTTCTGATTTATCTGGAAACACTTTGGTAGAATGATTTTACTGAATGGAAAAGCGACGAATTCCCATCTGGATCTACTTCTTCATGTTCTCCGAACATTTTCCAAGCTCCAGTGAAATAATAGAGAAAAAAAGAGAAAGAACAGACATGGTAAAAAAATGTTTCCATCTTATTCAACGTTCAGAATCTTTCAGCAACGAGTTAGAGATGCTTTTACAATGAAAGGATAAAGCTATTTCAAGGTAAGTGCTTTTCGTATCCATTCTGGATGCTCCAATGTCCCTTCAGACAGTGTCTATAAAGATACCTTTCATGGGCAGTTTTTTAAGTGAAGAGAATGAGGAAAAAATTCCCACAAGAATGCTTTAATTAAATTAAACTTCAAAGCTTTCAACAGATTGGCCAAGAAGCAAATTCATCAGTGTAAATTCCCGTTTTCAATTACTAATTAAGCAAAAAAAAAGAGGGATAAAAAAATCCTGAATTAATTTCAATGTAGAGTGAATGGGTCAAGATGTCCCTTGTGTATTGTCTGCTGGAATGTTGGCTTCCACAAACACAGTCACTGTATACAGTGTGAATTCTCGAGGGAGTTAACCGACAGGGAATAACCAGTTGTGTATGTACATGTTTCATGAAGATAGAGAGCTAGAGAATTTGTGAAGGAGGGCCATGGCATTGAGTGGACAAGAGGGTTATCGATTTCGACTATGAAATTGCATCAGTGCAGAACACTACCTGACGGCGGTTTGGCTGCAAGCACAAGTTGATAATTGCCATGATATATATACACAATTCATTGGTAAACTGTTTCCGCCTGTATTGCGGCCTTATTCTGATTTTCAATGGGGCTTTTCAATGTGGACACTGGTGGTATGCTGATAAAATATCACAATTAACATTTACACTTGTGATTATAATGATATTCATTTATTTTTCCATATAACAATGTAAAATGCTGAATGACAGAAGGTATTATGTCAAACTGTCTTGTTTCTGAAAAATCGTGAAGCATGAAAATGGAGAAGAGAACAATTCAGAAAGTGAATTTATGATTTTAAAATTTTGTTTACTGTTTCTATTTCATTTCTCCATGTTTATGTGCTCTTGGTTTCATGAAAAATTATGAGAAATGTGATAGTGACAAAGAGAAAAATGAAACACTATTAAAAACAGTGATATTTCATTGTTTTTCTCTGTTGAACCTCCCTTCTTTTCCAATTTGATTTGATACTTCAGACTGACACAGCTGATTTTATTATGAGATACGTTGCCGTTTGAAATTTACCAAGATATTATCAAATGTGTACATCAACGGAAAATCGTGTAATGAGAAAAGCGCTCTGGCTGATGGCGGGATAGGGATGCAGGTGGATAGGGCAAGAATGTACTCCAATATATATAGCTATGTGTGTACATAGATCTGTGTAGGTATAATACGTGTCGGCATGCCAGTGGGTGTGAAACCGAAGCCCTCTGGGGCACATTGCCGTCACGTAAACCACTTCATTTTATCCCCCGGGAGGTGGGTAGGCTTGATAGAACGAGGGGGAGGGGTAAAGGTGGATCGTAAGAAAATTACGAGAATAACGAAGAGCCAGTGGCAATGTGGATTAACCCAACGACGTTTTTTGAATAATAAAATTAGATGAAAATGATACGTTATGCGTTGGGGGGTTATTTTCATTTTGGATGAGTGAAATTATTTTACGAGCTATGGAAAATTGTTGATGTAATTAAAAATACCGTCACACCTTTTGAATGTCGATAATAGGATTACAGAAGGGAGAAAAATTGACGTTCCTCTGTCTCAGTAATGGCAGCAATATTATATGGAACGAATACCCTTATCTCATGGATTCTTTCTCTCTTTTTTTTCTCTCTCTCCTTTACTCTTCTCGGATGCCACAAGAAGAGTGGCGCATTTTATTGATTTTATATCACTAGACCCAACTCAACATTCCGTATTTAATTTTCTTTCACAAATTCCTTTCTTCTTTACTTATTTCAATTCTCTTTTTACTCTCATTTCTGTTCTACCGGGGGCGTTTTTTATAATCGCCTTCGATTTTTATAATTAAAGACTAAGAGTGGAAGAATGTACTTAACAGGTGAGCCAAAGAAGTAGTGAACTGCGAGGGGCAGACGAAAGAGGCGGACTCGAGTGCTTAACTGGGATGGATAGTCATCAATTTTATTCTACACAATCTCCGATTACTCTACTAGCAAAGCTTGCTCATCTCGTCTAGGAGCTGCTCCGGTTGTGAAGGTGGAGATTAATATGAGCGTTATCAGTGTGTATACACAAATGTCGTGATCTTCTTTCTCATCAATACTGGCATCAATAATAAGAAAATGAATTCATAAAAAATAGGTAAAAATTCTGGGCTTTAATGAACGCTCAATTAATTATTCATTACAGAGTACTCAATCCGATTAAAAAATAATCTCTCATGAGGATCAAATTACGTCACTATTTAAATTACGAATAATCACGAGAAGGGGTGAAAATCTGATAAGAAAACGTATTTCCCATTTTTCATTAACAATATCAGCTAATTAATTCATCTGAATGTTTCCCCCGAAATTTAGGTGTGTTTTTTTGTAGTCTCTATAGACACGTGAAGATATCGATCACAAAAGCACAGGGCTAAACTACTCCTCCCCCAACTTACCTATTATTAGGTCAGCTGTCAGTTGAATTCAGGACAATCACTCTATCTTCCTTGGAGATTCCCTATGCTCAACATGTATCAAAAGTATTTTCTTCCAGTCGCATGGAAAATCCACAAACTCACCCTACGATTAAGCTGCCTGTTTGTAAACAATGAATCAAAGGGAGATGACACGAGAGATTACGCGATGCCTTTTATTTTCATTCTCCCTCTTCTATTTGTAACTCCTGAACTTCTTTTTCGCTCGTCCGAAGGGGTAAGTGTTAAATGAATGTCAGAAACACGTTCTACAGAGGAGAATTGCCTTTTCTCACATAGTTTTTTTTATTTTTTTTGCCACTCGGTAGTGAGAATCCTTTCAATCCTACGGAATTACGCGGTACTCAGCTTCGAGATTAAAAAAAAAATCTCTTGAATCTCAGGAGTGCATAATGAAAACGAGTCGTTAAACTGTACACAGCATCAGCAATTCATTTTCACCAGCTTGCAACTTGTGGATTAACAATAGAATCTCCCGACATGTTATTTTTGCATTATCACTGAGTGAAGCATGAAAATTCCACTTTATTAATTAAACTATTCCACAAATTATCATATTTTTTAAATTGCAAATTTATCCAGATTTCTGCATGAAATTATTTGGAGCATACAAAACGAGTAATTCGATAACAAATAAGTTTTCTCAAACTCGTATGTTGGAAAAGTCGTATATATTATTCCATATGACTCGAGACAAGTTTAAAATTCTACAAAACTCGATACATTGATACTTTTCTCGTCGTTTCTTGCACAGAGTTGACGTAACTCTCTTCCAATTTTTCTCACCATGTCTCTACTAAATTTGAAAAGTTCCCTCCCCTTTTTCCCATTAAAGGATCATCCCATGAGGGGGAATGGGGTAGTTTTGTTAGAGGCAAGGAGAGAAATGGATTTCAAACTCCTTTGACTTTGCAACATCGATAACGGATGACAGATAGGGGAAGAGAAATATTTTCCAGAATGTGTAGGATATTTTTTTGAAGACCCTTTTTTTTTTTTCTTGACAAGTTTCTCTCTAATGCTGATAGCTGATGCGTACATGGCTCCACTAAGACCATCTGTTCGTGCTGTAGAGTATGTTATGGATGTTTTATGGAAGTTAATATATAGGAGCTCAAGTACAACACGATATTGGGTTAGGTGCACGGATGGGGTAGGGTAACTTTATCGAGTTTGGCTGTAGTAAGATTCTGGCATATATAAAAGGGGGGAGTTGGGAGAAAAGGGGGCGGGTATGTATTGGAGTCGAAGAAAATTCAGAAGCTCCTCGACACTATACCAGGAATATATTGTTGGTGAATGCTCGGACCTTTGATCGTGGTGGAAGTAATTTAATCAAATATTTTTCATCCATTTTTTATCTCAGATAAATTGCTCCATTAATTTGTGCTTGCATAAGCATGCCAAAGTATATTACACGTGTAATCTAAATATAGCTATTTGCTTTAATAAATTTGAGGGAAAAAAGGAGAGAGAGAGTCTTGAAAATGTTTGGGGTTAAAGGAGAAAAGGTTTGATAAAAATAAATTTGATATTCAGATTTTATCCTCGGGTATATGAGAGCTTGGATAATATATTTGATCAAGATTCACGAAAGGGAAATTTCTAATTCAATATTTTAGATGGGAATGTTCACAGAGGCTTTCTGAAATTCTGATTTGTCTGAGTGATAAGAGAGGAAAAAAAAAGAACGATGAAAAAACGTAGAAAATATTGTTGAACATAGTTTTCTTTATTTTGTAACCCCAGGCAAGTTCTCTAAGCGACAACTCACGACGCTCTTCGATTTATTCCAATTTCCATGGGTTTCCAATATAGAATGTGGATGATATAAAAATTCCATCAGATTGCATGACATGTGGGCTCCAATTTTTTTACCAGCGAATTTCGTGGAATTAAATATCATAAAGGAATCAATTTCAAAGGAAGCCTCTACTGCTCGTGATCATTGTAAAAAAAAAGAGGAGATTCAAATAACAATTTCAAATGAAAATGGATGAATTGGTTATCAATGAAGATGAGAATATTGCCAGAGCTTTCTAGATGAATATTATTATCCTTTCATATTTTTCCCTCTCTCATACCGACATTTCCGTTTTTTCACGACTTCTGAAGGATGCTGGAGGGCGCCCGATTGTCCCCGAGATATCGTCAACAGTTCGGAGCGAAAATATTCTAGAGAGTGGAAGAAGAAGGGCTATCAGACGCGTCAGACGGAAAGGCCGCAGCCTTCAGCGCCAAACATCCGAGAGCCTCTCCCCCCTTTTACCCCCCAAGGCTATGTAGCCTTGTGTGCACATGTACTCATGCTCTCCTGCACATCGGAGACTCGAGAATGGATACATATACAGAGTCAACCCTCAGAGCCAGTTGACAAAGTGAGAAGCATTTTCTCGTCGGGTGTCAAAGCACTCTCGCACAAAATCGAAGCCTCCGAGAAGGAAAAATGAGAGAAAACTGTGGATCAGTAGTTCACTCACGTGACCCTTTTTTTCTCTCAATCGTTCAATCGTAATTTCCAGGTAAAATGATATTAACGTGTTACGAATCGACGATATCTCCATCTCTCTGGGCAATCAACAGGCCCTTGAGGCACAGAATAACAGGAGAAACGTGAGAGAGCAGACTGGGAACAAAAAAAAAACCCCGAATGCTTGTTACCTTTGCAATCTGCGATCGACTGGGAATAGTGGAAAAAAATAAAAATCATCCCACTGCAAAATTCCATCAGTTTCGTGCAATTTCACGTTATCACCCATTTTGTAACTCTCTGTAATCTCATCAAACTTTACGATGGTCACTGGGTTGACGTTCAAATTTTTCCGGTTTTATGTAAAATACTGAGTTGTAAAACATTTTATTCTGTCCTCCATTTCTCTGATTACATAGTGCTCGTAAAATTCTGTAAATGTGCGAAAACATTTGGACTGCTGTAAACACGATGCTCTAGTATCTGATTAAAATGGGAATAAGTCGACGGTTATGGTTGATAGATCAGGAGCAATGTCAGGATGAAATTGAACGTTTCTTCGGGGAGAATATAAATCGGCGATGTGTGACACTCGGGGGATGTTTTCTGTCGACATGAAGTACGATTTTAACCTGATGGATTTTGGGGACGAGTAACAAGTTAAAATCTGATTTTCCACTGATTGCCATGACACTTTAGGGCTTGAACGAGAGGCATCCAGAGTACGTGGAGTATTCTGTGATTGACGTTTTCCATATTAAATGAACAAAACTGGATGATTCCACTGTCTATTTCAATTAATACGTCGATATCATCGGATGAAGGGGTAAATGACAGGAATTTCTCTCGGTCTAATTTAACTCAGAATTATTCTTGTGCGACAGGCTTTTCAGGGAATGAAGAACATTTGAATTTTTATTCCCAACGATAATCCATTGTTACGTCTGTCCAGAGAGGTAACGAATTCAAAAATTAACTCAATACCTTTTTTTCCCCCGAGTTAACGAAGTTTTTCAAGTGCATTCACTACGTTTCACTCGGAAAAATACATTGTCATCAATTTTTTCATACACTTCACTGGTTTCAGGAGAATACAAAAAATTCAGAATGTGTTAAATTCTCAATTTTCATTGAATTATTTATTTTAGTGAGAATTATTTTATATTAATGTAATCATTTCCCAATAGATTATAGAATGCAACAGTTTTCATCCAATCCCCTCCATTTATTTCCTCAGCAGGAAGAAAATGACTCCAGGGCAAATGTGGATCATGTTCTGATTGATTCGTTCCCCAGTATTAGCTAGGGAGGGGCATCAAATTGGAAAGAACCTGTGCGATGATAACCCAGGAAAATTGGGGTTACTTCGATTAACCCTCGATTTTGTGCATTAGGGAGGAAAAAATCTCGTTCAACCCTCGATCATTTGTCCCATTGAATATTCCAAGGGAAAACTAGAGGATAAATGTGGATATAAAAAATTTAAGGAGAAATGAAAGAAGAATAGATGAGACAAAAACGTTTTGTTATCAAAGTAAACGAAAATCGTTTAAATAAATCGTTTCGATATTCCATCGTCTCTGAATAAACCACTAAAACTAAACTCTGAATCATCCCTCCATCACTTCTTTCATCAGCAGTGATGGATTTCCTTCGGTTCCAATAAAAATTGGTAGCTTCATTTTTTTCCTGCATTTACTTTGTGGCTTTTATCACAAATACATCAGCATCATTGCCCACAACGATGGATTGTTCGTTAAACTCTGTGCAAAAGAAGATAAATGCAGTTTAAAAAAAGGGCACACACTGGGCAACACTCACTGACCCGTTTCCAAACTTTTACAAAGTTACCCCATAAGTCCCTGCAATTAATTTACGGATAAAAAAGAGGCGAACGTTGAATGGAGACAGAGGAGGTAATTACCTCAGAGTTTTTTATTTATTTTATCATGCACTCGATATTGAGGCTTTTCACGCCAGAATCGATCAATCGTTCGAGAAGAATTGAGTGGATTCGAAGTATTTATGAGATCAGAGATGAGACTATTTAAATAATAATTGAATGAGAATATGTTTGCCCGCAATTTTTTTCCTTCTTTCTTCATTCTTGATAATTTCGGTGTTTGGCACAATGCCAGCGTCTTCAATTATTCAAAGTACTGAGCCTGACCTCCAGCTGTGGTAACAGGAGGATGCAGAAGAACAATTAAACCACATGAGAAACGAGAGGGGAGGAAAGTGGGTGAGAAAACAGTTTGATTCATTAGGGAAAGGGAGATACAGAAAACCGATAAGAGAGGCCGAACGATAACACGATCTTTGGTAATGTCTAGTGGTGAAGAGGAGACCCTTGTACAACACCATCAAATTACTCGGCATTCAAGGGGTTACCGCAAGTTGTGTTAAATATTTGTAATTCCAACGGTAGTATAATTTTGAAGAATTTCAAAATACTCACAGAGTAATATATATTTTATATTTTTCGACGAAAACAATCCCACACTCTGCCTCTGACAAATACATAATAAAATATCCGTTATTATGCTTGGCTCTGGGTTTCTGGGGATTTAACGATTTTTTTACTCAACTTTTCCGCAAAAGTACGAGAATAAATTCGTAAACAAGAGAGAAATGCGGATGCCAACGTCTCAAGACTTTTCCATCCTCTTAGTAGATGAAGTATAGAGAACGGAGGTGAACCGGAAGGAGGTGAGGGATCTACTCTTTCCTCAATCCTCCTGGATCCCTCGACTCATTGAGGATAAACTGAAGAAGTTGGATTCTCACGTTTATTCGACCCGAAAGTAGCCACATATTAATAAGCTTTGAGATTGTAAATTTTTTATTTTTAAGTTCAAAGTAATACGATAATTCGCTGAGAAATATTATCAGACAGGAAATATATTTTAGAGTAAGGGGAAAACTTTAATTTCCATGATATTCAAGGAAAAGTTCTTGATAATAATCACGAGATATAGTGTCTCCTAATTAAAAACTCTTGACGAAGAAATTAATTACGTTGAAATTAATTTGACGAAATGTTCTACTCAAATTGAATTACCAAATAAAATTAATGAATTAAGTGAAAGAAATATCATTAAGATTGAGATAAAAATGGAATGGTTCTATAATTTTTATAAAAATGTTGAAGAAATTGATAAAATATTGAATTCAATGAATACATTTCAACATATGCCTTTGATGTTATCCACCGTAAAACTATTTATTTGCAGGATGCACTGATATTTGACCACTGGAAAATCGAACTGAATTCACTCAAACTTTCTCCACCACATTCTGTATTTACCATGAAAGAAGAAAATAAAAAAAACGAATCCGAAAAAACCTAAAGTAAGAGATCTGGTTTTACGATTTTGTCCCGACGGAGTGAGAATTGTGATACTTATAGTCTTTAGGGATATATTTTTCTTTTCTCCCTTTTGACAAAAGAAAAAATAAAAGAAAAAGATATTGAAAGAGACGGTTTTTCCTATTTCTACGTTGGGCTAACCGATAAGACAATCTTCTTTTGGTCGTTAATGAGATCCGACTGGTTTCGTCGTGCCCCACACACACACACATACGACCTCGTCCTCAGGGATTACCAGAGAAACCTTTTGACGTTAAAATCCCTCACCCCCCTCTCGAGTTTACTGAATGAGGGTGTTAAGGGCACAATTCGGCATAAAAGTGTAATGAAAATGCATTGAATAAAACCTCCCCAGCATCAGGGGACTGACTGAACAAATAGCAAAAAAAAAAAACCCAAAAACTTCACCGGAGAAAATCAATTGTATTCACGAGTATTATTTTTCCCCATAGAATCCCTTAATTAATTCATCCATTATACCCTCCCCTTCATTACTCAATTATCGAAGAAATGAAAACAGCTATAGATATATCATGAAAGAAATGACATATATCATGAACTGGGAGAGCCAGAGGAAAAGTCAGAACTCGGCTTTTCCAATTTTCTTCTGCCCAAGACACCATCTCCATCCATCTATTGCCAATCTTTTTTTTCCTCTCCTCTTTTTCCTCAATTCTTGCCTCTCATTTCTCCTGTTTCTCTCGTTGAGAAATGACACGGATCGATGATCTAATTATCCTGTGTGACCATATATATACATGGTTGACTGGGTCACAGCCTCCATTATACATATATCGGTCACTTCTGTTCCCTTAAACGAGAAAATGCATGTGTAACTTCGTTATCAAACCCTTTTCGTGTTCATCAGATCAATCAATCACTGATGGCTCGTCGGCCATTTGCTGGGTAAACTGATTATATCCTTTCTAGAAAAATTCGAGGAATAGAAGAGTGGAAAAGAGTAATGGAGGAGAGGAAGAAAAATCAGAGGTACGTGATTCAAAATGAAAGAAGTAAATAAAGTATAGACTCTTGAATAATGAGAAATTCACGTGAAGCTAATTAGTCGAGAATCGATATCGAGATGCACTTCTCATGTTATCGACTCGAATCACTTCATTTCTCATCACGCCCAGAAGCTCTCAAGCGTGCACCAAGCCTTGAATACAAAGTCTCTAGAATTCTCTTTTGTTGTGAATTACGAGTGGGTGAATGGAGAAAAATAGGGAGCAATCAGCCCCAAAAAAAAACGATGGTAAGAGCCAATATCTGCCCTATAAGGAAAAACAATCGGTATGAAAGAAGAAACCGGAGAAAAGCACTCAGATGTAACGGAAACAAACCGCATGAATGGAAATAGAGGGGGGGAGATGAAAAATATTGAAGCATATGTTTTTACACATTATTAGGAAGTATGCAGATGTGGGAAAGAAGTGGAAAAACTAGCTGTGAATGCCTGGGGGATAATATTACAGTTGTGAGAGTCTCTGGGTCGTTTTTTGAATACCATGTGCCATTAAATAAGAAAAATTCATGAAAGCATGAAAGAATCAGAGGGAAAAAAAGGGAAAAAGTTGAAACAGTGTGCTTCAATGTTGCACATCTTTTTTCACAGGCCTAAAAATGAAGGAAGAAAGAAGCATGGAAAAAGAAGTAGAATCTTGAAGCACAGGGGATGAGAAGCACGTTCTCGCGTGCCAGTCGTAGAGAGTCACGCGGGGCTTTTTGATGATAGTGGAATTTTACACATGTGTGTGTGCTTTTGTGTACATGAAAGACGTTTCTACATGGCCCTATTACCAGTGTATTTCTGGCTGTGCATGAGTATGAGTTTTATACCCCGTTTTGGTAACTCGACGCAAGCGCAAACAATTGTGGAAGAATTCTGTCTCACTTTAACCAATGGATAAATGTTTTCCATCTCACCTTTCACCCACCCGGCGAATCCCAGACTTGGCGCTGCTGGCTGCCTCGGTCAATTCTCAAGCAGTATGGCGCTACGCGCTCTAGCAGAGTACTCGTCGCACCATGAATTATCCATCTTTGAATCTGTAAATAAACGGGAACGTGTGCGCGCCAATTTTATTTTTATATTTTAATTCATTAATTGTGAAATGGTAAAATGAAATTTGGGGCTTGTTGTTGTGTTATCAACGTTAAATGAAATTTCATAGATTCAAATAACATTAAAAGGCTAATAATGATTAATTTGAGGGAGCATGAGTAATATCAAGTGATAGAAGAGTTTGTGAAGAGAGACCAAGTGGAGGAGTTTGAGGACGCGTGAGCCGAACGTTTTCAAGGGGAAAGGTTGGGTCGTACAAAAACCTCGTGTCATTCCTGCGGGCACTGCGGTGATACAGGGCGTCAGGGAGACATGAATAACATTTCATAGTGGAAAATTTATTCGCTCAAGTAGAGGCATTGAAAATTCATTGGCATTATGAACTATGAGTGTTAATAAAAATAGAATCAATGAATTACCAGATATTGTTGATAATGGAACAGTAAAATTGAAGGGATTCAGCGTATCTATCAATTTTTCATTGTGTCGATTAATTTATTGTTAGTGTCAGACATTTTACGTTGAGGTGCGAATTAACGCCTAATAATAAATTGCGTAAAGACGGGAGTATTATGATAGTGACGAGGGGTGAACTGGCTCAATGGTTCAACCGAGCTAATTGATAATACTGTCAACTTATCTTCCCTACTATTAAGGATAACATTGACCTCCACTGACTCATTAGTTTCTTTTTATTTATTTATTTCCTTTTGCTTTCATCACTAACCCTCAAATATATTGACTCAATTACCTACTCTCTTGAAGTCATTGTAATTGAAAGCACCACTAAAAATGGCATGCCCATTCTCACGTGCATATGGAAGAAGTAGAGGAGATGAGGTACCAGATGAGGCGACTGACAAAAATAGTGGAATCAGTAGAACAAGAAGAAACGAAAGATACAAGCCATCAAGGCAATCATCAGTTCAGATCACGTCCTCGTTGCTAGGGGAGGAGATAGACGATCCAGAGGACACGCAGACTTTGAACCTGAAACATTTACGAGCTGCTGTACTCATCTTGACAAAACCATCGGTACAGAATATTTTTTATTTATTTTAAAATCACTGCATGACATTGAAAAACCAATAGATAATTTTATGTAAATAAAAAAAAAAGAGGAGAGAGATAAAAGGTAATTTCTCAGGTTAATCTGCACTTTTTTAAAATTCATCATATTGATGAATTGGTCCGGAAACAAAATGAGTGGATACGAGTGTGCTTGAATGCTGTTGAATAATTTAATTTAATAACACGTGAATTTTATGTGCAATTCAATTTGAATGAATTTTAATTGAATTGTGATGGATTCGTAGATAGATTAAACGTTTTTATTAGAAGATAATCTGGCTATTAAGACTAATTAAGGTATATTTACGGTAGTACCTCCAAGGGAGTTTCTTAAACGTCGTTATGAGAACCACACAGGCGTCTTTACGCTAAACGTTCGCCCCATGTATTCTTGCCAGTTACACCATTATACTTAGCAGCCTGATCCACAAATTTCAGAAGAAACTCAGCTCTCATGTTCGAAGATCTCTGCATTTCCTGGAAATTTGATAAAGATATGAGGTCATGGCTGATAAGAAATATTCTGATTAAATTGATACTAGAAAATAGACTACAATGCAAAATGTTGGGAGCTATTTTGGTTCTCAAGATGTTCAACTTAATACAACCGAGATAACCAATTTTCCCGCAGTCATGTCACAATGAGAAGGGCCTAGAATCAAAGTTGAGGCAAAGTGTTTACCCGATACTGATAAGTTCAGACGCTTTTATACTTAAATCGAAGCTACGATGTATGATGCGATAAACTTGCACGCTATGCACATCGTTATCGATTGCCTCGGAAAATGTAGAAGCTACCAGTTAAATGTACTAGTATCGAATGAAATTTATGGTTTAAAAGCGGAGATGAAATTTTTTTCCATATAATTGAATGAATTGTTCACTGCACATGTGGTAGTGATTGAATTTTCCAGCGTTTTCTGGCTACGACTTGGAATTAATTCGTGCAGTCGAAACAAGGGGGTAAAAAAAAAAGAGATGAATAAACTCCAGGACTTTGTTGGAGAATCTTTTTTTTTCCAGTTGAATAAAAATGAGGCGAATGGAAAATTATTACGGGGAAAAAAACGGAATAATAAAGAGGTAGAATGATTGAAATTGATGGAAGGAGTGACCCAGGCTTGTGTATAAAATACGATGGCAGTGGAGTTGAATATTCAACGATCAGTTTGAATTTTATTTGCTACGAAAAGGCACTGGGATAGTTGGTTAATACTGATGCACACAAATATACTATGTAGACGTACACGAGCATCAAAAGCATAACCTTCCACAAAGAGGGATTCTCAGCTTTCAAACAAAGCTTACGTTACATATTTATTCGTAAATAATGCCACTTAAGCTGAGTGCAGAGGCATTGAAAATAAATCGATAAGTTTTATTTTTAGAGTGGGATAAACCAGTTCAATCGACCAGTAAAAATGACTTGATTTTTTCCTTTTTTTTACACTTATATTGAAAATACATTTTCAATCACTGACTTAATAACTTCACTCCGATATTTATATGCCCCAGAGGTGGTGGAAAAAAAATTCTTAAAAGCTTGGCATAAAAAATATATGAGTTGCAGACCCATGAGTATCCTTAAAAAAAAATTCCCGAAGCTCTTTACACTGTATCGTTGAATACAGATATTTTTTCCCCCAAGAAAAAGCTCTCCTCTGATATCTTGAAACCTAATGAACCAGAAATAGGATATCAGAGTGCATTTGCATGAGAGAGTGTCTCCTTGGAATATCAAAAGTATCTCGAGAATTTACAATTGACGCTTCTGCCTTTCCATCCAATTTCACCCCAGAATTTGCAATTAAAACTCGAGACAGTATTGAGTAGTTGGGAAGGAGAAAGGGGAGTGTCAGCAGTTAACTTTGTGCGGAACGTGTATTCTATCAGAAGTGATACATATTGAGTGGCTCTGTCACTTGAAAATATACTTCATTTAAACGCACAAGTCCCGCATAATGTCATTTGTACTGGGAGTAACGAGAAGAGGAGAAAGGGGATGAGGAGTTGATAGCTCCAGTGGTAACCTCGTGTTGAGATCTCCCCACACACAAACCACTGGCACTTGAGAGAGAAGCCCTTTCGGCTTTTGCCTTGGGGGTTGAAAATCGCGGGCAAGGCCTCTAGTTCTTTTTCGCCTCTTTTATTTTATCATGAAAGAGGGTGAACTGATGTGCAATCCAGGGTGGCAATTGAGGGAGGAAAAATAACGGGATAGGCTCGAAACTTGGCTCGAGTCAATTTCAATAGGTCATATCCTTAAATCAAATACCTGTTGAACCATTTCCGATCAGGCATACGTGCAGGTTCTTTATTTTCGTCCCCTTTATTTTTGTTCCCCACATTTCTCCTCTCAGATATTTGAATTTGAGATTGGAGAAATTCCGAGTGATTGATTTTTCGAAGATTTGAATTACAAATCCGGATAATTCGATGGATGAGAGGGAGTACTGTGGGATTTAATCGGAAATATTCAACTGAGATTTTTAAATGCGGGAAATCAGGCAGAAGTACCTGTAGTGTATGTGCCAACAGTTGAGGAAGTGAAATCGATATTCAACGGGGCTTCTCTTTGCATCTATACTCGCTTTGCAATTCTAAATGTAGTTAAAAGTGTGACGAAATTCTTTTTAACACTCGTACTTTTCATTAGTGAGTGAAATTATAATTTTTTTTTCTTCACTCTTCTTCTTTCTTGTATTGAAGTTTTTCCTTCAGCTTCAAGTATTCATTGGGAGACATTAATTCCTCCTCTGATTCTCCGAGGATTAATGGAATTATGAGAGAAAAGAATAGATGATTTCTCAAAGTTTTTATTTCTACCAGTAACCACTAAACCGCATTCTTCACTGGTAAATTCAAGTTGGAGATATTTTTATCACAGAAATGAATTATCTTTCTCAAGTGTTTCAACGGGTAGTTCATAACTCATCGCTTGATTTCATTACTACTACTTTTTTTTTTATTATTATTTTCTTCACAGTTTTATTCAACGGTGAGAGAATGGGTCGTTAAGTTTACCCACTAAGTTTTGAATCTTCAAAAATGAGATTCAATTCAGTGGAGAAAAGTTTTTTGAAGAATCAAGAAAAAGTGAATTAGAAAAATTTTCCTCTCCATAAACTCCTTCAAATTGAGTGATTTTGTTGATCCATCTCGTTCCAAAGTTTCCCGAATATTTTCTCAATGAAGAGAAAAAAAAATCACAAAGAATGAGAAACATCTCAATCACCATGGGGAAAATAGGCAAAAGCACTTTTGCACAAAGTCAGTGCAAAGAGCTATAGGTAATTAACTTTGGTGGATAACAAAGTATCGGAAATTGTTTTTTTTTGTGCCTCGTTTTCTCAGTCAACAGGTTACTTCGCAGTTTGAAGGAAAGGCAGATCAAAAAGCCGTGCAAGCCTCAAAGTAGAAGAAAAAAAAATGGCAAAACCCTCCCAAGTACAAAAATTCATTCTATTCCCTCAGAGAATTTCCTCTTTTTCCCCCTCGAACTTTACTTCACACTTTTTTTAACGATACTATTTCCTCCTTTGTTTCATCTCAAACGTAAAATTAATTACGTTTCTCCCATGAGTCCAAGAGAGGCGTCAGGTAGAATTTAATTAAGCATCTGTACATTTCAAACGTAGAATGTCTCGTATTTCTTTATTCAATATAAATTTTTCCCCATTCCCTCAAAAAGAGGAAATTGGAGGAAAATATCTAAAAAAAAAGTTCAAAGGATCGATAAAGCCTATGATATTCTCGTTTCAGTTGAAAGTTCATTCAATATTGGAACAGAATATTTTTATACACATAAAAGAAATTCGATATTTGAATTTTCTCCCTTGGGCTGATAAATCTGATTATTCCTTCTCATTGATCAGATAAAAATTCAATGGAATCAAGGCTGATGAAAAAAGTCATTCAATTGAGTAATCATGACTGCAGCACAGATACACACAAATGCAACATCAATAGATTCGTTAATACATCCTGATTCCATTGTAAATTCTCATTAATTCATAATGACTATTATTCTCGTATGATAAATTGTGAATGAGCAAATTAATCAATGTGAATCTCGCTGATAGATCGGAAATTCAAGAATACTCGCTGGTAAAAGGTCAATACTCTAAAATCAGAATTAATTATCACGAATGAAATTTAACAGAGCGTAGAGAACAAAATACGTATTTTCATTGCAACTGATATTTCATTTCCATTCTTGATAATATAATCATTGGGGAGATAAATATGTGTATCTGATTGGGAGAATATTAAATTCATTTTAATTCATTTATAAAGTTTTAATTAATTAGCACTATTACTTGTGGACGTCATTATCACTATTATTTGGCTTTTTTTCTTGATAATTTGCCATTGGAAAATACACTTTCTCAGATACCACGAAATATGATCTCGTGAATTTCCCTATAGGTAGTACTAACGCCATCAAAGTCTAGCACAAACTTCTAAAGTATCATTAAGGTTCGACTAAGTGAGTTAGACAGGAGTTAGAGCTCGTCTGGGGCTCAAGCAAGAGGAAAGAATCGTCGTGCAACTCTGTAACTATGACAGATCGAGATAAAATTGTCACGGAAGTCCCCCAACACGTGTCGCCATGATGCAGAAGTCTGAGTACTGCAGAATTGTCTCATGAACGAACAAAGCCAAGATAATTTTAGAAAAATTCTGGGATTCCTGGATGGTTTTATCCACTTCCAATTTCACGATTATAAATCACAGATATGTCAAGTGAAATTTATAAAAGCTCATGATATAGAGGAATTGTGCTATCAGTGGTCTATTTTCATTTTTATTTTTCCAACTATCCTCATTTTCCAGTATGATTTTCTTGGCAATATTTTCTGGAAATGAGGGAGAATAGAAATAGGAGAAATTGGGTAAAAAGGAAACAAGGGGTAAGCTGAAGAATAGAAGAATAAACTCTTTGAAAATGAATAGAACATACGAGTTGTAAGAGTAAAATCAAATAAAAGACTCTACTTTGAAAATTGTCGTTCGTCTTATTTCAAACTCTTTGCTACCTTCACACTTATTGGAAAGAAAGTAGAGACTCACCCGATTTCTCAAGAAACTCGTTGCCAAGTCGTGTGCCACTCAAAATTGTCTTCAGGACACTTGCCCAAAGTGCTTTGGTATCAGGCATTCAAAAGTCCACGATTCGTGCTTTCCCTTTAATAAAGTTAACTCCTCGAATGATGCCAATGATTCCCTGAAAAAAAAACCAGATATTATCTACTAATTTGCCCAGAACTCTTCTCACAATTGAATCATCAAATTAATAAATAAAGTTTAAACCGAAATTGCATAGCTATTGAATTTCTCGAGTACGATGTTGTGCGGTAGTTTAACGATAGTAACTACTGCAACGATAAACGTTAAGGCTAGCAAGAGAGGCTGGTTAAACTGCATCAGAGGTTGAGAGTCACTCAGTTCCATTGGGTGATTGGATGATGCCGATGGAAACTTCGTTACTTACGTAAATTCTGGGGAAATCGGGTTGTACGATGTTGCGACAGATTTGAAACTCCAATATTTCCATGGCACACATGAGATCTTCAAAACTTCGTATTACCCTGAGGATATGTTTTTTTAATAAATTTCATGAACGATCATTGCGCTTGAATTGTTTAGAATATCTGCGTTAAGTTGGTGTGCTTCATTGCAAATTCTATTAAAAGTTCTGCGGTTGCTAATTAATGAATGGATAATTGCTTCCCTGAATCAGCTAAGTAGTGCAGGTGTATAATATGGGTAGACGCCAACTGAATGCTGACTCAATGATATCCACGAGTTTCTGCTAATTCCTGTGACCCAGTTGTCAGTATGTATTTTGTGGTACTACTAGGTATTCAACTATCCTCTCTCTCTCTCTTGTATTCACTCAAATTTCTATGAATCCTCCTCCTGGTGAATTTATTAGGCGCCATATTGATTGTACCGGATGGTGAGGGACAAGTGTTACTGCTAACAGAGACAAATGGAGTTATGATACAAATTTATGATTAATTCACTCAATTCTCAACCTGTTCATATACATTACCGTTATGACAGACTCCAAAATTTTCATATGAATTTGTTATTCATGATGCAACGTTGTTGTCAGAATGCAAGAGATGATCCGAAGTTTTCTGGAAAATAGGAATGAGTCATGATTAATTCTGCAGTGCATGAGAATTTTGTTTGGGGCCAATGGGTCAAGAATGCTTGTTACATGTATTAAAGCTTCAAGGATTATCCGGCGCCACGTGGCTATCAAATGGAACAAAGTTCTGCTCAAAGCACAGAGATTTATCGTACTGTAGAAATGAAATTGTGATATTTTTCATGGTTACTGATTTTTTTTTAAAAATGCATTTAACTACATTATTTTATCACATATTATTCTGAAAATAAAATTGAAAATAAAACTCGTATTAATTCTGGGAATTAACAATTCATTTAACAGGGAGTATTTTATGGAAAAATTAGACACTCTCCATGAATATAAAAAAGCTATAAAAGCTATTGAAATTATTTTCCATCGAGTGTGTGCGTAATGTTTCCATTATCTCTGGAATACATTGTTTCGATGCAAACAACATTGAATTACGGTGTAATCTATCAGAGAGGTAGAATAAGGTTAAAAAATGATAGCACCGAGTATCGAAAATGTATCGATATTTTTTTTTCTCACCGATATCATCACTCTCTGAACAATTAAAACGAGATGATTGGTATGTTCCCTTCTTTTTTCCTCCTTCAATTGCGAGAAAATCCATGAAACAAGAATAAACGAAAGGTAAATTGAAAAAAATAATATTTTACAGCCACACCCGAGCCAGGGACAATTAAATTACGTGCATGATTACAGAGCCATTGTGGTTCTCTGGCTCATCTCACTAGTACGAACAATCTACCATGATTTATGACACTGTTATGCCCAAACGAAAAAGAATAAAAAAAAGTGGAAAAAAATTCAAATGCTCTCTGAATTTTTCCACCCTTCTACTATTTTTCTCCCCTCATTTTTTTTCCATTCCTCCAATCTTCAACACAAATACAATGTTGACTCAGCATGTACAATATTCAACACATTCCAATGGTTCTTTTTCCCCAAATTAATTATATTTTTTTTCAAAACATTCCACTTCATGAATTTTTCCCTGCAGCAAAACCTCATCCAACTGCACTACATATTCCTGTATTTTTCAACAGCAATTAGTCTTGCGTCTCATTCCACTAGATAAACAAGCTAGTTTGGAGTCCTCCCTCTCTATGTAACAGTCATAACTGGCAAACTAATTTTCACATTTCTCTAGAGATTATTGCATATTTAATAAACATGGTGCACTTGTATTCAAGTTCATTACACTTTGTGTCCCCATGGGATTAATTCATTTAAAAATATCCTAAAATTTTTTCATTACCCAGAGAATGGCTACTGCTTTGAGCCAAGTGGAATAGGTATAATAACATTACTCCCAGTGAAATTATTATTCCCCTCGTATTTGTACCAGCATCTTGCAGCTTATTACTCAGAGAGTTTACATTACGAGCTACCCCTCCCCCAAATGAAAAGGAATAAAGTAATGTCGTTGATGATTTGCACAGTAGATTTCTCCCAAAAGCATGATGAGATAAAGACTCATAACTCATCTCAAATATCCAGGCTAGTAATAAGAAGGGGGAGAGAGATAAAAAAATATAAAAATCTTGCTCTACCAAAGAAAGAGAAAGAGAAGAATTCCAATATAGTAACTCTGCAGACTTGTTCGGATAATCTATAGTTCTCATCCATTGTTCTCGTTACAGAATGAAGTAATGGCTGTCGCCCTGAGCGCTCTTTTGAACGAGACCGACTTACCACTACCAGAATTGGCATCACTGTGAGTATATACTAGAAACACTATTTTTTATCCATTTCTTTCAATGTCTTTGGCATTTTACATTACCCATTATAATGCCTTTTCTCTTGTTCTCCTTTTTCCTGAATAACCAATGCCAATTTTCAACTCAAATTCATACATTTTAATGTTTAAATTTATACCACAATACAGAGAAGAGAGTTTATCACATTCAATGTTTTGGCACAACTCACCCATTATCTCACAACAATGCAATGACATGAAATACATTTTCACCATGAAGCAAACTGTAATTTACTGAATCGAATTGAGTTAGGCATCATTCCATCAACTTCATTCTCTTTATCTTTCTCTGCTCCACTTATTCCATTTCGTATCCACCTCAGCAATGTGTTGAGATTTAGTTTGACACTAAGTAAATAACCGAAGCAAATATAATATTCTTTTTGCTCGACTGCTCTTTCTTACTCTGACCTGGTGTATCCATTCTTCTTATCTCAACTATCAACACTGTTCGATCAAGGGATTTACGGTGGTATGCCTTCATCCTACCTTATTTCTCTCACTCCTGGGATGTATCAATGCTACACATCCAGAGGTAACTCCAGGTCACGTTCTTCAAGAGATCAGCCACACGAGCCAATCTCGATGGCTGCAGTTTGCAATTTAGCAGCATACTCCGTGATTCCTGTACAAACTTCACCTGTGATCTATTGTTCGGGCTTGTTACAAATAATTCCTCTCTGGTTTATATATATATTTTTGTTCTCTACTCTCTGCTTTCATTTTATCAGAGAGAAGCTGCTGTACAATGTCGAGAGCGAGGAGAATTACAATTTGTTGGAGGACATCTGGGAGACACTGAACGATTACTGCGGTAAGTTATTTATTTTCATTAAATCATTCAGAATTACTGGAGAAATTGGAATTTTTATTTAAAGTAAATTCCATCATATTTACGTATATTTCATGTATTCAATATGAAATAGAGTTGTCCTCTTTTCTCAACCTCAAGTAGTTACTGAGCATACTTTTCAATGAAAAAGTTCACTTGAAAGTGTAGAAAATAGGGTGAAAAGACGAGTGCGGTACTCAAAGGTTACTACCAAAGGTGCTTTCAACGTGGAAAAAAAAGGAGAGATGAGGAAAATAGAGACAATGATGAAATACCGGAAGGATGAAGAGAAGGATAAAAAGGAGCATAGTTTCAGTGCGTTGTGATGATCTACTCAGTCATGCGCAAACATTTTGTTTGTTATACAGCCTTCTTTCAGTTTTTCTTTTCTTTCTACTTGTTTTGTTCATTTTTTCCTCCTCTTTCGGTGGTACGGAGCACAAGAAGTATAATGTTTCTGCACCAGAAGACATTCAACGAATCGTTATTGCTGGCTTGTCGAAGCACCCTTACTTCATCATCTATGTGCTCTTTTCCTTCATCTCCTTAAGAACCATCAACATTTTCATGATATTTTTTTTGTCCCCCTTTCATCCATATTGTTCTCTCTTTGATATTCTCATATTTCTTGACTCCTTCGTTTCTCTCATCCAATCCTCCTATCCCTCATTCTACCTTCCTCTCCTTTTTCTCTCACAGTACATATACTCGGGACGTCCCTGAGATCCTAAAAGCCAAGCGTGCTCTGGCACAATAACTTCTCAGCCCTCACTAGAAATATCCGCTTTGCCAAAAAAAAAAAAGGAGAGAGAAGAATAGCACAGCACTACATGTGAATGCGAATCCAATCCCTTGGGTTAGCATAGAAAATTTAAATTCTAATGGAAAAATTTACAATTCTCGCATAGTGTGTGGAAAAATTTTGATGGACATTCAGATGAAATATTGGAGTTTAATTTTTTGTCACATCATAATTCATTAATAAATCTTGAATTATTTATTTTCTAGTTATATTCGTATTCTTCTTTCTCTCCTTTTTTTTTTGTTTGAATAAAGAAAATGGAGAAAATGTAAAATTCAACCATGCCTCACGTTTTATTCAACGCATGAAAAATTTATGTATCAGCAAATTTGAAACAGTGATAAGTAGAAAAGAAATGCTTGAAGAATAGAAGAAACATATTTTTACAGTGTGAAAATATATTTCTGGGCTTTTTTATACTGTCAACCATTGATCATGACTCATCGCTATGTATTTCTTGACAGTCACATTTGCCTGAAACGTGACGCGTATTCTTTCACATTGAAATAAAAGGGGAAAAAAAGAGGGAATGGAACAATATAAAAATGAAAGGAAAAATTTTACATGAGAGCAATTGACAGTAGTGGCAACATGAAGATGGTAGACATTCATTTTCAGTGGAAAATTGCACACGTGAAGTAGAGGATTATGTGGTGGATGAAAAATTCGTCGTCGTAAACAAGAAATGTTGGAGAAATGTGAGATGTAAACGGTGGTGGATAAGCCATGAAGTAATAGAAAAAAAAAAACAAATCTAGCACCACTGGTGTCTTGTATTTTTCTCTAACCTGTCAACACCGTGTTTCTCTGTACTTGATTAAAATCGAAAGAAATATACGATTCCTTCACGAGTCAAAGAAAATTCCTATATTCTACGAATATATATATTTATTTAAAATTAAATTCACTTCAAACTCGACATCTCCACCTTTTTTCTCTCATCCTATCATTTATCCCCGTAGAGACATAAATCATCTCGGAAAATGTAATAAGGCTGTCGTGAATATTCAGTTTCAATTTTAATATTTCACTGAGGCAAGAAGGAGAAAAAAAAATGAGAATTAGAGAACGAATGAGAATGTCTGTCTCGAATATCATTTAATAGACTCCAGAGTGAATATTAAAAGTGTCAGGAGAAATATCACTTCTCTTTTTGTTAAAAAAAATCCCCTGGCATTCAAGAGTGATAAAAAAAAAAAGAAGAGATAAAAATAATTGACTTCATTATTATCCAGACAATGTAGTTTGTTCTGCATTACTAATATTTTATTCACCATTCGTATGTAAAATCGTTTTATTCCCGCTGACGGTAAACTCTGTTCAAAGTTTTGAATCACCGAGTTTGTACTGAAGCAAGACAGGTATATAACTTAAATAGAATTAACGTAAATCAGTAACTACAGGCTCCAATTAAATTTCAATGCCAAAACAACTTCAACAAACTCACTCGTCACATCGTGAACTAAACTAAAAGTACACCTTTGAATTATTAACTCTTTCTGAGAGATAAAAAACAATTATGCTCAGCAGTTGCTGAATTTATACTGAGCATCTGGATCATTCTCATTTGAATGAATAATAAAAAGTTTGAGCTAAAAAAAAATTTATGGAAAATGGATAAATTTTAATTTTTTCTGTTATTTTTCAACAATTTGACATTTCATTGAAATTATTGTGAAATTTTACCTCTAATACCTTTACTAGTTATGATCGATTCTCATTGAATAGAATATTCAAATTCAATACGTGCGTTTCCCCACATTTCCCTGATTAATTCAAATTCAAACCATATTCGACCTTCCATTCGCCAGCAAAAGTGATTTGCAAACGCAAAATTCATTGAATTACACGATGAATAATCAATAGGTTACGGAGAAGCTTCCATTATCTTTGAGTGTATTATAATTCATCCTAACGATCCATTCCTATCAACAATATACCCTCATGAACATCCTTGAATTCTCCACCCACCAGGGAGAAACTCATCAAAAACACAAGGGAGAAAACACTTCTAACTTCGCAATACCATTAATCATCATGGACAATCGATATCGTAATTCATGCAACTTCAGCCATCACTTTTTTTCTTCTATCTCTGAATTTAAAGCCTCTATATTCTTCTCTTCCCCTAATGCTCCCTTTTACCTCATTATCAAGCTGTATTTAACGACTGAAACGAAACCTATTAATGATCCAAATACACGGCTGACTGCGTTAATTAGTACTTCCCATGGGCTGTGCATAATGATCTCTTTTTACACGAAAAGATATAATTAATTCAAAGAAACTAACATTAAAATCTCCATTTCATAATCCAGGATAATAAGCAGAAAATTGTGATTTTTTTATCTTAGTTAAAAAAAGAGAGAAATACTTTATGATTCAATAAATAGGATTAAATATAAATAAAAAAGGTAATTGGATTTATTCCAATTTCATTTGATCAAAAATAAGTATTTTGATTCGGTAAAAGTCCTAATCCTATCTGCACTTTATTTCCTCGTGCTATTTAATATTGAATTCAGGTAGACATTTTACTGAGACATAAACTCAGCGTTGTTTTGCTTGACTTGTTGGAAAATGAACGCTACAAAGATTGGTTACAGTGGAAATGACTGGCTATTCATGAACGTGTGGAAACATCCAACTTTGTAATACCCTGGTATCGATAAAAATAAATGGTATACACCGTGTGTGTTGGACGAAACCAAATGAAATTGGCCATTGACGTGTATGTGTACTCATGCAGTTGGAATTTCATGCGATTCTACGTGTGCCTTTTTTTCCCCTTTCCCCGGAGATATTTCTCACTCCAGAAGCCGCTGGGGTTTACTTTTGTTCTCTCGAACATGCCGGTCATGTTCGTTTGCTCGATATAACACGTTTATGTATTATGAGTATAATAAACTTACTCGAGTCTCTGGAGATTTTAAGCTCAGGTCAGTTTCCATTTCCCTTTTCAAGTTGACTTATTGCAGTGTAATGCACGAGAAATACTCCTTTATCACGTTTTCTATCCATTTGAGGTGAAGTTAGGAGAACCACTGGATACGAAAGATAAGCACCAAGATGACCACGTAGACGGCAAGAAATTTTGCATAACTGTGAAGAAAATGATATATATAGAACTTCTGGAATAAATGACTTTTCATCGGTTCCAAAAGTTTAGTGATTTACCTCGGCTTTACCTCACTGCAATAAACTTTTCTTAAGTGCATCCGTATTTCCATTGTCATGATTTTTTTTTCCTTTGTTACCATCAATTGCCTCAAGCTTCAATTGTATTGAGGACGAGTCGGGCAGAGTTTTGGAATTCTACTGTAGTTTGTGAGCTCCGGAGAATTGTAGGTCACAGAGAGATCCTTTCCACCCAAAATAGTTAGAATTGTATTTTTTCTGCTGGAGACAACATAATTGGAGTTTACAATCTAAAAACTCTTGCAATTGAAGGATAAGGCTCTCAGTCTCTATTCTCCAATTATTATCAATTTTTCCGTTCTACTTGTCTTATTACTTCTCAACATCTTTCGAGATCTTCACTGATGTGATGAATATGTTGGGGCAAAAAAACCCCAGAATTTTGACTTTCTCAATGGATATTCAACGATTCTCCATATGTCACAGATGTGAGCCATCGACTGCCACGAAATTTAACGAGAAGCTCAGTTATCGATTCTCTGTGTTATAGGTCCGCGCCCATTCGTACCAAGCTCCTCCGGGATATTACGATGGAGTAAGTTGGGCTCAATATATGACACTGCCTTCATTTAAACTTGTCACTCGATAACTGCAGGGAGAAACATAAAAAATGAAAAATGTGGATAAGAATGACGGTGATATGGCTCAATAATCCATGAATAAACCTTAAAATAAAGCACAAATGTGCGATAATGTTACTCTCTTCGCCTGACATTGGCAATAAAAGCAGAGATTTGAGAGAACAAAATGAAAAAAAAAGCAGAGAGAAACTCTATCTTACGAGTAAAAGATTCTATTCGCGATTGTGGCAATCGCAATAATTCTGAATGGTCAATTTTCTTATTTACAGTAGTAATAAAATCTGATGACCATTGTAAATGTATCATGTATTGCAGAATTATTCAATGAGAATGGAAGGATGTAACCTTTCAGAATAATGATTTCAGTGGATAGAATTTTAAATTCATGAAATTAATGATATTATGCATTAATTCTCTTTCAGACATTGATGTTTACACATTCTTGGATCAATTAGGACAAGAATTGATAACGACAGCATGTGTTGGCCTCCTTGAACGTGCATTTAGATGTCTAGGAAATGATCTGACTGCCTTTCTAACTACCCTCGATGGTGTCAATGATGTCGTTCAACATCAATCTGGAATGGAGACTGAAGCAGAATTTGTTTGCATTGCGACACCCGAGGGACTTGAGCTACACTTCACGACTGATCACCCGTCCATTGCATATTTGCTCGTTGGCAGTCTCAAGGCCATCGCAAGAATATTCTACCGTGACAATGCTGATGTTTACATTCTACCAGATCCATACAATACAAAATTCTTCAGGTAAAATATTCGAATTTTCCATGAATTTTCCACAATTGTCCTCGTATCCTTTTATTCAGCTTCATCTCAATTGTCTACCAATTTCTGTTGGGAAATTAAATTGTGGTGAGGGGCTTTGTGGCATGGAAATGCAATCACAGAATGTAGAATAAGAATAATTGAAAACAATTGCATGGAGAGTAGCGAGAAGCTCTCATTGATTTTAATTCACTCACCACTAAATTTCATCCGAGTCTCATCCATGTGAATTCGTATAACGTCAATGCTACCATTCAGAAATCCAAAAGGAGCATGTGGTTGTATGATACAACATACCAACTGAAAGGCTTCCGGCTGGATGTATACCACATATAGATATATTCACATGCACAGTGAGATTCGAATTTCCACATGGCTAAAAATGATTTCATCGTAGAGTATGCACTGAGTTGCACCTGCCTCATCATATGTTTTTCTTTGATGGATGTTACCTCTTATTGACATGCATGCCATCCACCATTCTGCTTGGATTGTACAATTCATAGACTCCAGCTCAATGCTGAAAAAGAAACAGTGAAAAAAAAATGGGAGAAGAACTTTGGTTTTTTCGTGCATTCATACACGTGAAAGTTACATGCCAATTGGGTCAGTAAATAAATTCAATGAATAAATATAAAAATGCATTATGCTCATTACCAAGGAAACAATAGAACGAATGAAGTCATTATTATTTTTATAATTAAAATAACATAGCCATTTGAATTTCTCATATTTCATGGGAATATGTACAACTGACATGTGCTACAGTTGAATTAAATCATCTCTCTTGTCTCTTTTCTGACAGATACCGTATAACACCAGAACGTTATGAGCAGCTGGTACACCAAGCACCATCCACCGACGATGACTTTGATGTTATGACACCATCCCGACGTTCTTTATCAAGTGAAGCTTGTGATCTGCGAATGGGAGTTGCCAGTTTCTGTAAAGCCTTTCCATGGCATTTTGTTGTGGATAGACAGCTTGAAATTGTACAACTGGGTGTTGGTTTTATGAGGATATTCGGTCACAATCTCAATATACATGGACGTGAGATATCGACATATTTCGTATTCACAAGGCCACGTGGTGTTACTCTATTATTTCATGAAATTTTGAAGCGATCAAATACACCATTTGTATTAACACTGCAAAAGCCACCGGGTGCTGATAAATTTCCAGCTGAGGTGAGTCTATTTTCCCATTTTGTTCTCTACCCACAGCCCATGAATGGGTAATTGAGACCCTCAGAATCCAATTATCAGTTCATATAATTGAAAAGTATGAATGCAGAAAGGCATTGATTGAAAAAAAAAAAAAAGAATTGGGGACAAAGCCAATTCTCGATAGAGTCACATATATTTTCATTGGAAAATAGGCAAGTGAATACCTGCGGGTAATGGAGAAAAATATATACTACCCTCCCTCATTCGAGTCAAAAGCGAAATTCCCGAATATATGTCAGTACCACAGTTTAAACGATCAGAGATATTTACGTATTCAAATGTACATGAACTGGTATTCCTTTGACTCTTGGTACACACTCGGTTGCAATTTTACATTCAAACTACTTCAACAGTACAGTCTACTCTCTTTGCAAAAAGAAACTCTTCCCCTCTGTCTATCCTAATGTTTCTTCTACTTTTTCCCCCCATTCTCTTTTATTTTTCCTTCAATTCTTTCTCGATTTAGGGCCTGGAGTTGAAGGGTCAAATGGTACATTGCCCAGAATCCGATTCAATTCTATTCGTGAGTTCACCATTTTTGAATGGCCTTGAGGGCCTGACTGGACGTGGCCTCTTTATTTCGGATATACCACTACATGATGCTACGAGGGATGTAATACTCGTTGGCGAACAAGCACGAGCACAGGTAAAGAAAAAAAAAATATTATATATCACAGAAGAATGAGCCACAAGAGTTTATTGAGACTCTCTCTAAGAAAGAGATTACATTCTTGATACATTCTCAGTTGGTTCATTGTTAGAGTCTGTATTGTACTCTATTGTTAATTCCTAATGAAATGTAGCATTTTTCCTGAACCAAGATACATCTCTATATATATTTATTTCTTTTGAAAAACTAGGACGGTTTGAGACGTCGTATGGATAAATTGAAAAGCTCAATTGAAGAGGCGAATCGTGCAGTTGACGCTGAGAGGGAAAAAAATGTCAGTCTTCTTCATCTAATATTTCCACCGGATATTGCCAAACGACTGTGGTTAGGTATGAGAATCATTAAAATTGGAACGCCTTTATTCTTCATATCTCATTGTGTAAACTTCCTTCATCTTGAGCTCTTGAAGCATCTTTATCCGATGGTTCAATAATATTTTTCTTTTATACCACTTCCGTCTGGTTTGCCTCTCTGTTCAACCGATACTTCAATAATGATAAAGGCCGGTTATTGAAAAGTTTAATGGCACTTCTTCGCTGTGACTTTACGTTATGTAGGTTCAATCAAGATTTTCCGTTGGGATTAGCCTCTTTGTGAAAGTGGTTAGTTTCATGGTAATTATTCTTGAGATTTAGTATGGAAAATGAAGACTTTATGGTATTATCAAAGGACAGTTATGTCTTGAAGGAATTTAACCGTTAACATTGCATATTAATAATAGTCTATTATGCTCAATAAAATTAATTTAATGGCATTCAGTTAGTTAATTTTATTTATTTGTTTTAGGTGAAACGATTGAAGCTAAAACTTATCCCGATGTTACAATGCTGTTTAGTGATATCGTTGGATTCACAGCAATATGCTCAACCGCAACACCAATGATGGTGATCAATATGCTGCAAAATCTTTATGAACGATTCGACCAATTTTGTGGTCAATTGGATGTCTACAAGGTACTAAATCTCTATCAAATGTCATCCATTGTCAATCTAATTTGTACGTGATATACTGAAGATAATTGCATTAACGCAATCACACGTAATTGTTGATCGCTCGACATGTGTTTATATCTAGTCATGAACAGGGACAGCTTGATGCAACAATCCTGTACAAGTGCACGTGTATTAATTTCAAGTTAATATGATTTAAATTAGAGTCTTTATGATCTTTTAACTGGAAAAAAATTCTATTAAATATGAATTTATGTTAATGTATGAATTTTTATTTTAATCAAAGAATACGAGAAACTCCATTTATTTTTGCTGAGGAATAAATTGAAGAAAATCTCCGTGATATGGAATTCTTTCTTCTCGCGTGTTGGTCTCATTTAAACGAGTAAAAATATGCCAGCAGAAAAACTAAAAAATACTGAAAATGCTGAAAGTTTATCCTTTATGAGATAGTGAGTCGTTGGGTAAAGATTCAGAGAGGGATAATTGCAGTGGTTTGACTGAAAAAGCCATCAGCGTCGTTCATTCTTCTTCTACCCTTTGTTTTTTCCTTAGCTGTTCATTTATTTTTCTCCTCTGCTTCTCCATCACGAAATCGGTATATTCCATTAGTGGTGTTAATAACAATGAGGGCGATATTAGACTCTGACGTGACTGGCGTCATTACGAGCACAAAATTCTCAAGAAATACTGCAGAACTGTAGATATATACCAACGTGTCGTGAAATAGTTGACGATTCGTATCACGAAAGCAAATACAATTTTTATTTCGCATTTTTTCCTGCTTCTTCCTCTCTCTCTCTCTTCGTTGCTTCAAACGCCCGAGCCATTTCACAGAGATAGTTGAGTGAGATTACAGTGATGGTATTGATAAAACGTGATACACAAGTATTGTGATTCAATTTAGGGGAAATCGGGGTAAAATGGACATTCTGATTGAACGGTTGGAGATAGCGATTTTCTGATCATTCCATTGAGAAGCTGAGACGATTTTACATAGGAATCAAGTGTCATAATTGTTTTTTTTTAATTTTCAAAAAATTCGATTTTTTCACCTAGATTTAAAGGGGTTTACCTTGGAAAAATTCGAAAAAAATCACTTTTTTGGCGATATCTCGTAGCGTAAAAATTCCGATCCGAGGTGAAAGGTGAGCTCATTTGCGATGAATTTACGTGGTTCTAAAATTAAAAATACGATTTTTTGAGTGAAAAAACTGATTTTCATAAAACACCCCATAAGTAATTGAAAAATTCGTATTTTTAATTTTTGAACCACATGAATTCATCGCAAATGAGCTCACCTTTCACCTCGAATCGGAGCTTTTGAGCTACGACCAATAGAACCAGAGATATTGCCAAAGAAGTGATTTTTTCAAATTTTGGCAAGGTAACCCCTTTCAAATCTGGGTGAAAAAAGCGAATTTTTTAAAAATTGAAAAATAAATCTTTTGGCACATTATTTTTATCGGAAATTCCCTCAGCTTTCCAATGGAATCGCCAGAAAAAAGATACCCCTTGTGACCTTTTTACCCCACCTCCCCCTACAATATGAGAGAAATAATTTTGATTTCAGGAATGCAGAATAAAATTGAATGATTAATTGAATTTTCCAGGTTGAAACAATTGGCGATGCATACTGCGTTGCATGTGGTCTACACAGAAATACTAACACACATGCACAGCAGATTGCTTGGATGGGACTGAAAATGATTCAAACATGCTCACAACATTTGACGCACGAGGGTAAACCTATAAAGGTGAGGCTTTACTCCATGCAAATACACAAGCCTGCTCTGATTCTGTTAAACATTGATTTCCATACAATCTCCACCCCTAAACTCCTCTTTCTGGTGGAGTTTAAATGAAGAAGTTTTACGGGAAATCTATAATCATGGTTTGTTTGAATTTCTGGATTATTGAAAACTAATAAAGGGCCTTTTGTCTAATTAATCCATTCAGGAAATTTCAAATGCTATTCTCAGTAATCTATTCAATGTTTACTATGCACATCTTTGAAAATACCAAAACTTCCATAATTATCATCTGCCTTTTGTTTCCATTGTTAAAAGTGAAGACACTGAAGATTTATCTTCACTTTATTCAATGGAAGAATATTAATTTTGAGAATAATGAATTGTTTTCATAGTTAATTCAATTACTAGAAATCCATTATTAAAACTTTATCGTTTCACTGAATTTATTATCAACTGTCAATAGCAAATTTCTACTCTGTCTTAATTATTGATTTACTACAGTAGAAAATCAAATATCCATTAACAAAGTTGTTTCTAACTTGTATTATATCAGCGTTAGTTCACGCGGCTTAGTCACGATAACCAGGGGCTAGTGGTGATTGAAATTAAACTCACGTAATTAAGCTCCCCACGTGTCACCAATATTTATGACTTACCGTAGTTCACAAATGAGATTATTCACTGGTAGTTGGATAATAACAGTGGCTATTCCCATTTCCTTTGCAGATGAGAATTGGAATTCATACGGGAATGGTTCTTGCTGGTGTTGTTGGTAAAAAAATGCCAAGGTACTGTCTCTTTGGGCATAATGTCACAATTGCGAATAAATTTGAGTCGGCCAGTGAACCACTTCGTGTCAACATCAGTCCTACAACATACGAGTAAGGAGATATTATTAATACAGAGAGAATTACTAATTACACAAATTATTTCATGAATTTTTCTTTTTCAGTTTCTTGATGCAGAGATCAGGATTTATACTTGAAGAACGTTCGAAGGACAATTTACCGAAAGAATTACCAGCAAATACGTCAGGAACTTGTCACTTCCTCAATGACTACAAACATCCGGACGTTGATGAAAGCGCACCATTGGACATTCACATTCAGGAAGCTGTCAAAGAGCTCGGAATCACTGGCAGCGTGTAGATAATATTAATTAGAAAAAAAGCAAAAGAAATAAACTATCGTCGTCAATAATCGACATTGAACCAAACAGAAAATGAAAAATGGGAAATAAATAAGTTTCAGTAATTGACAAATCATCGATGACGAATATTACGACGATTATAATACAAACTAAATATAATGTATATAAATATATTAGGGGACATTGAAATTCAATGATAAAACAGTCACAAATGGCACTTGTGTTAATTATAAATTGGAATTTATTCGTATTATTAATACTGCAAGAGAAATATATTCGATGAAAATTAATAAAAACTCTCAATCATCATACTTTCAATAGTTTCTGACAGACATTCAAAAATAATTAAAGGAAAATTAACCATTTGAATTTATCCATTTACTGTTTATACATTATTTGAATATTCAGTTAAACCCAATCATTGTATATTATTGAACGTGAAAAGTAAAGATCTTCACTAAGTACTGAGAATTTAACCTTATTTAATGACCAATCTTTTTGAAGATTCATTATCTGTAGAGACACAAGCATAAGGCCCAATACCAGCAGAAAATTACGGATTTAGCCGTTTGATGTGAATGGAGAGTGCGGAGGAAGCCGATATATTATCCACCATGACTCACTTATCGACTGCAGTTATCTGTCCGACAGATACTAACATCCCTTCACAAAACGAACTATCCTCACGACCTGAGTATCCACCTCAATTATTGAAACTAAATAATGTATCATCAGTCGTCGCAAAAATGGATGAAAATCCATAAAATAGTTTTTCAATTATCAAGCAGAATTTCATCCTAAAAATAATTGAATTGATAATTCATAATGATTCTGTGAACCTCTTCACATGAATAATTCAAATACTCTTAGTGCTCAACTTAAGTTAAGTGAATTTGGAATTCTCTGATAAGAAAAGTCTCACGTCGAATGAAGAATTGATGACACTATAAATATTCCGGTGGGGCTGTTCCAAAAACTCCTCTAGAGTAAAATAAATGTTTATTATACCAGAGGCTATTGCTGGAAATTGAAAAACAAGCGTAGAAAAATACAAAGAAATTCCGAACGAGAAAAACCAGAAAACCCTGTAAATAAGCCTGGATGTCGTTTTTCTGTTTTTCTTTGTGAAAAATATATATGCACACATATATTGGCGATTCGAGGATACACAACAGGGCACACGATCCCTTCGGCAACGAGAAAAATTAAACACCCCTACCTACGGCTATGTGCGCGTAATCAAACAGCAGAGCAAATACAGCGTAATAAGGAAGATTGCTGAATACACAGTATCATGAACATAGAATAGAAGAAATGGAGTAATAAGTTACCTTTATAATGTCTGCATCTCCCTCTCCATGTTTGTACATGATGCTGTGATTTTTCCTTTTTATTTCTCTGGTGTGGAGAACCATGTGTATATCTTGATATGACATGCACAGAGTTCCAGATCTAAAATGACATCTTGTAATAAGTTTTCCACCTGAATATGCTTTGATACACATGGGACTCTTCGTTAGAGTTTGCTTTGTGTATTACATTCAACAGCTCTGTGGAAAATGAGGTGTTTTTCATCATTTTCTACAGTATTTTCTGCTGATATGAAGTGTTTCATCAGAACTCGGGATTTAGAGAGTTTATCGTAAATCAACTCAACCAAATTATTAAAGTCAAAGTGCATCGTCAAGGTGAAATTGTGTTTGACGCTGGGAGAGGAAAAAAGGGGGAAAAAATACTCTGCAAATATTCTGGACTGGAATAAATTATCTTCTACAATTTATGACACTTTTTCTCTTCATCAGGTATTTCATGCTATTTTCAACAGTTAAAATGATATAGTTTTTTTTTTCTCCCCCATTTTTTTTTCACTCCTCTGCGTATGAAAAAGTATCATGATAGCACATGTGCAGGGTAGTTGATTTATGTACGTCAGTTGAGGTAATCTACAAGAGTTTCGACTCAAGTTTATTTTCACTCGAGGCACGCTTTTACTCCTGAGGTCTATTCTCATTCGATGGGCTTCGTAAACATGAATCGCTGCCACTCGAGTATATCTGGTCCTCGAGGGCCACCACAACCAATCGATTCATTGCCAGTATAAGTTTTTTTCCCCACCTTCTTTTTCATTCCTCTTTTATGCATTAACTTTTAATCTAAGCTACTATGATTAATATTCATTGTTCATTTTTATTTACGATGCAAATTGCAATTTTTTGCAGCTTCATAAAGTTCGAGGGGCTTTCAATGCACGAGTTAGTTGTGAAAGAGATGAAATAAGATGATTTTTTTTCTACTAGTAGCTCGGCATTCAAGGGAGTCAATATTTTTACTGATTTCTCGTGATTTTCATAATGTAAAATATCAAGATTTGAATATATTCACCTCATTATGTTCCATTATTGTGTCACACTTTTGCTACTCCCTAACTGAATTTTCAAGTTTATCTACACTTACGATGCACTCTGTACTTTAATAAGATACTTCATGACGTTTAAATAGCCCATGCATGGGCCACAATGTGTTGAGGTACCTCAGGACCTTAATATGCGTATTACATAATCAACATTCTTGCTGTAATTACATTCCCTGAGTAACGTTGATTCGTCTCAACAGCGTGAACTTCATATTATGAAAATAGTAAATATCCAGAAGGGAAATTGATAATTTTTGCTGAACCAAAAGTGACGAAATACTGAATAAAAAATAGAACTCACCAATCCATCACTATCGACATTTTCACTTCAAGGAGCTCAGCACGTCACACGTCTTATAAAAGTGTCGTATTCTTCTGCTGGTGTAGAAATAGGACAACCCTGAAAAATAGCAGAGTCTGTAGTTTTACCAGCACAAAGGAGCCCTTTCATTAAGAAACACTTTGTAATTTATTTTCCTAGCCTTCTCACTGAGCCAACTTATACACTATATAACATTCAACTTGCTCTTTTCTCTTAATACCACTTCGCTGTGTCGACGCTGTTTTAATAGTTGAACGAAGAAAAATGCCGATCACGTTTCCCGAGCCAAAGTATCGACTTATTCGTTAATTACGAAAGGGTAGTAATTAGTGCTTTTAAATAAAGTGATTAATGGAGTGAGAATTGATGGATATTTCATGAGCACGAGTGATGTGTCTAATTGTCTGAATAAGAAAAAAAAGAAGTTTTTTACGAAATTAATGAAAAAAAGATTAAATTCAGAGGATTATCACATAGAAAAAATTGAAGTAAAATGGATCAATAAATGATTAATTGTCCAGAGTGCCCAGAAATAATATGTATTCACTGAAATATATTCTCATTTCTCATTTCCATAATTGATTTTCCACTAGTCAATTATATTCGTGAAAAATTAATTTCTTTAATGTAATTACTCATTGAAAGATTAAGTTGAAGAGCAGAGTTCATAATGTGAGAATCATCCCAGAGCAATTAGTACTTCAGTTGGACTCAATGAATAAGGTCCTGAATTTCCCAATTCTCCGGTGTTTAATAACGGGCGTCATGTGTGTATGATGCTGCTTCTCCTGTTATTTAATACTCCACCTTAAACCCATTTTCAAGGTAAATTACTATCCATGTACAGTCACTTTCTATCGCCATTTACATCAGCTCGAGGCTTCATTTATGGCCTGATGCGACATCAATACGTTCCAGATCAATGGCCATTGTCTCAGCAGCTGTGATAATTTCACCCTGCAAAGAATATCACGAAATTATCATGGTGTTATTATATTTTTCCACATAACTGTGATGAAATAGTGGAGATGATTCAATTCCTCCACTTGGGATCATTCTCGTTAAATTTGCTCAAGTTATATTGGTGAGGAGGAAACTCGTTCAATTCAGGAAAAGATACTTGACTAAAGATTCTTGAGTGGACACTCAAGACAGTAGATTGCCTTCTCGTATCGATTCAAACTCTCATCAGTCCATTGCATCTTAGAAATTCTCAATAAATGCAAGCTTTTCGTTGTTTCATTTTTATTATTCCCAGTCTTAATGGCACTGTATATATCTCAGTTTCTTCACAGGCTCCATCATTTACAGATTTCCTCCAGATGAATATTGATTTTTTTTTCGGTTTATTGTTCAAGATTTTCATTAACTGGTGGATCTTTATTTCTATTTCTTCCACTGTATTTTGTATTGGAGAATTCTCATTGGTTCTCAATAGGAGTCCTTTATCTGCTTGCTGACAAAAACAATGAACAACATTCGTGCCGATTCCTCGGTCTAATCGGAAAGCTCTCAGTTTTAGTCTTCCATTCCTTTCTCCATTCTCTTCCCTCGCTTCTCATTCTCCTTCTCTCATTCACACGACAACAAGTCACGTTCAGTTTGCACTAACTGATGGTGTATTCTTTTCTTCTCGTAGTTTCATATAAAATTGAAGAATCTTGTACCACTAGACTCTACTTATAGACTGAATAATATTGTAACTCAGTGGGGATTTATTTATTCTATGAAATTTCAATGATGAGAATTCTTCAACTTGAATTGTGAGGATCCGTGAGCGTTAAATATTGAATCAGAATGAATTTTTTCTTCCATGGGTTGAGACGAATTGTTTTCTCTCCTGAGATGTTGGGGATTTTTTTCCAATTCAATACGTGATTGATAAAATATACAGAAGCAAATACAGAAATATCTCAAGGCTCATTAATAGTTCTACCTTTCCACTTCGTTATTTGTTGAAAGAGATTCTCCATGAAACTTTTAACGAGTTCACTTCTCTACTGTTAGTGAGAATTCATCTTCCTCATCTTCAAGTAATTATGATGTTGATTTTTCCTTTCAATGCTCATTCATTGACAGATTTTCCCGAATTCAATGATTATATTGAATGAATTCTGGAATAAAGAAAAAGAGAATTAAAAATGAGAAATTGGGGGTTAAGCCAACGAAACAAAAAGTTATCAGGAAGTAGAGGAAATAAAACTAGTTAAAAGCACGTGTATGTCATCTATGACTCTCATGTGGGCCAGTAAAAAGTTTCGTTTCCCCTACTTCTGTCCTCCCCCTACTTCCACCGACTCATCCTCCTATCAAAGCCAACAGTACTTTAATTAAATTTACTTCACTTGGCCTTTATATGCTTCATTTTTTTTACCCTCAACTCCCTTAGCCAAACTCTGAGTAATAAAATAACTCGTGTGTAAACTGAAAAGTTTTCACGTTCATGAGGAAGGTTTTAGAGGTTTTCGATGCGCAGGTGGCTTGTACCAGGGTAGTGTTAAAGAGGCATTGCTGAATCTATTCTTACGTGGCTAATGTCCAGTAAACCAATTGGCTTTTCGTTCTTTTCTATCTTTCGGGAGAGATAAAAGAAGCAATTCAAACTTTTTTTTCCAACTAAAAATAAAAAACTCAATTAGATAAGATAAGAATGTCCACTACTTTTTTTTTTATGATGATAATCAGTTCGTTTTTTTTTCTACGTTGGAAGGAATTTTTCAGGTTTCAGAGCATTATTTCAGCGAATTACGATAAGAACCGTAGCAGTATGTCAGCTTTGCCAAGTCGTTGCACCGGATAATAGTTTAGTAGATAGCATCGAAAATGATCTTTGGAAACAGGGGATTCACGCTTGTTAATTTATTATGCAGAGGAGTCAGAATAATTCAATAAGTGATATTCGATTCACTGTTAATTAGCAGAATATCTCCATGATTGAGTCGGTGGAAAATTAATCAAGCGTTATGAAAACTGCAAAACTCAAGAGAGGAACTCTCTGTGCATTTAAATTTCATTGTAAAGTAATGTTTTAATGAAGAATTCTAGACGTTCGATCATTAATGCATGATTATTAATGGCTCTTGGGAATAGTGACTGAGAGTTCACAGCTTCTGAATAATAAACAGTACCTCCCTCTCTATCCATAAAATACAATGGATAATCGATATTTCAACTCCATTGATATCGTTTACCCTAGATAAATAATTAAAATCCATCATTTTTTCCATCTTATGCACATGAATGAGAATTCGAAGCTATGGAGAGTATTGAAAGGATGAATTTAGTCTCATTACGAGGAAACGAATAGAACGAGTAATGGAGCACGTCGAATGATAAATCAAACGTAAAATAGAAAAAGAATATATTGACTGAGCCATGAAAATAGTTTAATCATAAGATAAAATCTTTTCCTATGTGTCTTCTTTTTTGTCACTGCCAGTGCATGTATCCATTTCACTGGGGCATCGCACGAGAGGGTGAGAGGCACGATCGAACACCTCAGGAGCAGAATAGGGAAAGTGCGAGGGAGAGAGAAAGAGAAGAAGGGTGGAAGCAGGACTTGGTCGAGATGGAAAGCGCGAAACCGTGGAATTGGTTTCACTCGGAAGACTTCACCGAACTCACCGCAAAAGTTACATCCCTCTCTCTCTCGCTCTCTTCCTATAGGTCCTGTGATACGGAAGGGAAAGATAGCAGAGGGGAAGAAAAATAGAAGAATCAAAAGCCACCAGTACTATGGTAAGACTTACCCAACGTTTCAATTTTCTTTTTTTTTCCTCCCTTTTTTCCTCTTACTCTCTATTCGTTTTTCTATAGCTTGGTGAGACGGACTCCGCATAGATTTTCGTGGTCTTACAGGTTTCACATTTGTCTTCAGCTACTGAACGTGGTTGGAAAACTGGGAGAATACAATTTGAGGATACATCCAAAGATTGAATTTTTGAGAGACAAAATATTCAGATTGTCTCTTCCTCTTCTCTTGACAGCTGCGCACGTTTTATTTCCATTTTTCTGTGAATATATAAAGTGGATGTATAAATTTGAGTAACTTTGAAAATTTGAAAAGTTGAGAAAAATAGTTTTATCATTACATTTGTGAGAATTTGTTCAAAAGCCATGCATTGAAATGAATGTATTTTTTGGTGATATGCCTCATTCATTCTTCTCACTGAAGTATCGTGTAATAATCATGTGAATTTGGGTCAGTCAATGTTCATTTCATTAATTGTACAATTGGCCGAGCGCATGTCATATCACCCTCTGCATATATTATAGAGAAAGGGAGTGTGCAGATGAAAAGCCAATATTCTTCAATAGCCCCACAGAATTCTATCAGCGCTCTTAACTTCCCTAATTGAGATCCACCGATGCTCAATGGAACTATATATACATTGAATCCTGATGATAATTGACCACTGACGCAATGAATCATAGAACAGAGATAGTCATTACCATAGTTGCCTGATTCCAAGAATGGTTCATTAAGTTGAACGTTTGACGAGTCGACGAACGTGAGATGATCTCAGCTCAGGTCAACATTCAGTGTCGACAGACGTAGTAATTGGATGAAGCATTAGCGCAATAATCCAAGTACCGTGTGCTTCACCATGCATTTGCCCTGGGGTGACTTTCAGCTGCCTCAATTCTCCATTAGATCAGCATCGCCATCTGAAAACTAACCTCTTTTGACAATTACCAATTCAATCAATTTCAATTCCAATACATTCATTTTCGGCTGGTAAAACAGAAATGTCGTGGAATAACAGTATTATTTGGGTTTTATGAAAAAATTTCTACTATTTTTCATCGTTTCTATTGGAATACTGGAATTTAACCAACGTCAAAGGACTTAATTAATATTTGCCCATTCACTAGTAACTGTTTTCATAACGTGTTAAACTCAACAGAAATTTCATACTCTAACACTAGTAATTTACTGCGTTGTTAATATTGATACTTGACGATTAAATAATTTTGTTCCATTGCTAATGCCTTCATTTTAGTTCAAATTATTCAACGAATTGTTTCATTAAATGTAGAGTGTCAACTCAATACAACAATGTATCCTAATTAGCTACTGCCCGCAATTTCATTCCCAAAGCTCATAATTTTCTGATGATATACTATACCATTAATTTTATCGACATTCTCATCAGTCATTTTGACATCTCAGTCTCAAAATAGAATAATAATTTTGAAAAATCCGCAATCAGTCATGCAGTTTCTAATCATAAATTGACAATTCTTCTTTCCTGTGTCGCTTGATTCAATAAAATTTCAATCATTTGCCCATCAAGTGTCCTAAAATGTATAAAAATAACCTGCATTGCACCTTTTTCATTCTGATGTCCATTAATAGTCTTAATTGAAGACTGAATGCAAAATGATGCACTTTGGAGGAACTTCAAACGGAAATAATGAATAAAAAATAAGAATTTACGAAAATAACTTGTGAAAAATTTCCCATTGAGCATAGTAGCCTTTCTGAATACCGAATTAAAATCCTTCCTGCTTATCTTTTGTATATCTCCACTGGAACATGATTTGTCAAAGGCACTCATTAATAGCCTGCACGAATTTTATAGGGCGGCACCAGTGTGTAGTCTCTCCTCATATTTGTCGCATTGACATGAAAGGCGAACGACAGAGAGGTCACATGAATCCCCTAGAGACAGAGAAAATGACGTATGTAATGAGTGTGAGAGATGTTACGGTTGAAGGGAGAGCTTTAATACAATTTATTGCATGTGTACTTGTGGCATCGATGAAAGAAGAGACGAGTTCTCTCACCCCCTTTGCCCCACCCTGGTTTCCTTCAACGTGCTACTCGGGTCATGTGAGTTCATGCGGGAATCAGAAGTTACAAACACACATACACGCTTGATAAAAAAAAAGAGCACCATACACTACGGACTTCATCAGCTCTGCATGAATACACTGAAACAGAAATACATGGATTGCACGCACCTCAATACATATTCAATTGAATTCAAGTTTAAATTATGCCATCCAATTACTGAGGTTAGTTCCTGAATCTGTGCATCCAAATATGAATTTGTTGGAATAGAATACTTTTGTTTCTCGAAATTATACGAAACTGTGTCTCTGAGCTTGAGTGGAAAATTCGTGAGATCCTTCAGAATAACAATGCTATTATGTCTGTTCTTTGTTTCATTTTATTATTGAAAATGTGAGTGCAACGAGGAGAAAATAATGCATCATACACACCTCACTCAGGCAGTGTAGAGAGCTACTGCTTTTTTTTTCTCCAAAAGCATCGAAAATATAAATGGCCTCTTTGTGCACATTCTTTTATTCGTGAACTGGAAAAAAATCAATCGAGATAACTGACTTTTGATAAACGGTAGAAGTGAATGGGGGAAAAAAAATCTATAGTACACAATATATATATATATATATTACTGAATCACAACACTTTACCTCTGAATTCCCATCGTTAATCAACGTACAGTTCTTGTGCTTCACTTCGACGTAAGTGACGTCATTGAGATTCGACGTCTTTTCATTATGAAGTGTCTGAAAGATAAAATGAAAATAAAGTAAAAAGTGTTCCTGATGTGAAAACGTAACCGAGTAAGATTAATGCACACAAAGAATTCTATCTTTTCATGGATAAAAATAAGAAGTTTTGAAGAAATATAAGTAAAAAGAATTACCTTATGATACGTGATATCTGAGGAAATCAATGAAGAGGAAATGAAAGTACAATGAATATTTAAATTTATATAACTTCCAACAGCTATTGTTTCTTATTCCGGAAAAATTTGAGCTGTGTACATACACAATGCCATTCGCCGTCACAAAAGGCAAGAATCCCTAGTCCAAGAGAAAAGAATAAAGAAACAAAAAGAAAAGCAGTGTAGAATGAAGAGAAAAAAAAATGCACAGACCCGAAGAAGATGAAGCCAAGAATTAAGCGGCTGAGCAAGAGCATCTGCAGATGGAAACTCTCTGGTGTGAGAGAGAGAGAGGGAGAGGTGGAAAGAGGGAACAGGGCAGAACAACAGTCCTGGCTCAAGAAGGTAAAATGACGCCTCGACCGTGAAACTTATGAAATCGGTCGGCAGGGGCGCAACAATCGCTCGCCCGTAGCATTACCGTCTCGTAGAATTCAGTATGCCGGAGTCTGCAGCGCGTTTGAGTTGTTGTATCGGTACTCCTCGAATTTTACAAACTCGTGGCTTTTATTCACTCGTAAAGTTATAAATTTTTTTTGAAATAATAATATACGATTGTGTGATTAAATTCAGGCGTTAGAATCTCTTTGAATTAAAATATATTTCAAGTGTTTTTTTTTTTTCGTTTTCAAGATAAAAATTTAATTCGCTCTAAAGTAATTGGCGCTGTTTATTTTTGACTCATAATTCTGAGTCATGGATACACGGAGTTTGTGTAATTAAAGTATTATTATTATTCTTACTTCCAGTGAGTGAAATCAAAGTGAACAGACAATATTTGTTTGTTATCTATTCGTTTTTTCCTATTTTTTTTACTCTTTGCATTGAGTATATCTAGTTTTCTTTCTTTGTGAAATTTGCGAGACAAGTGCACGTGTGACGTGACAGTGTGAAGGAGAGAGAAAAAAAAACACGGAATCCAATATTAATCCTTGGAACTTCAATCATCGAGCTCTATACTGTTTCCAATAAAACTTGGATTTCAATTTCATTATTTATTCCCTTTGGAGTAAACGAGGTGAATGTGTGCTCTTGTATGTGAATGCCAGTCTTGAAGAAACTGCACTGTGGAGAAGAGTCAGGAGAAGAAGCTCCTTGTACGGCAGTAAGTGTTTGAATCTTCATTCTTTATTTCTTCTTAAAATTTTCCTTTTTATTTTTATAATTCTCTTTCGTCGTCGTACCGCAAGTCTCCTTCCACGAATACCTCATGCCTCTCTCTCTCTCTCTCTCTCTTACCAAGTTTCTTGGGTATCTCCTTTCTCGTACCTGCGTTCTCACGCAAGGTCGCGAGACTAATTCTCTGTAGATTCTTTTTTTTCTCTCTCTCTCTTTCTCTCTCTACATATTTTTTCACCTTTTATTTATTCGCTTATCGCATGACGCCACTCGTTTAACTCGTGCTGATGATTATTATTCAAAGTTGAAAGGGAAAAAAAAAAGTGAGCGAGAAAGAAAAATGGAAAATAAGTGAATAGAGAAAAATGGTACAATTAAATTTTTTTTCTCCTCGTGATAATGTGTTTTTGAGGAATTAAACAAGTAGTTTGAAGTAATAAATTGTGTGAATTTAGTGCAATTAAAAGAGAATTGGCCATCACATGCTCATACATCATTTATTATTTTTTTGAGTGAAATATGAAAGTAAAATTCATGGGATATCGAGTTGCCTCGGATTTTTCAAGTGGTCCCCATACCCAGTTTGCCTGTATTATTGAGGACTCAGGGATTTATATCGTCTGTCGCTTTGGCAAAAACGAAGAAACCTTTTTGGGCACAGGCAAACACAGTCGAATCTTGGGATCTCGTTTCCTTTTCAACTTTAGTTAAATGACTGGACGGCTGTGTTCGTTCCAATGGGGCGGAGAGGGACAGGAAGGATCAGAGGGGGGCAATATGGTTGCTTCAAGAGGGAGGAGAAGAAAGGGAACACGAGGTCGCCCGGTCCTGGCTTGTGTGTACACCAAGAGGGGGCCGTAGATTAGCAGCAGTCCATCGGACTCTTCCACTCTCTTTTCTCCCTTATACGTTCACTCGTGGCATTGAACTTGAGCCAAGCATGAACAAATGATAATGAAAATGATACGGGGGTATGTGTGGCCTTCATGGTACTGTCTCTTTAAACATCTATCGTATGAGGTATAAAATAAATCGTGAATTCAGCGAAATTCCACAATTCGGTGTATTATTACGATCTTTGTAACATTAGCCATACGGAAGCCGCATTACTTTTTTTTTTCCCTCTTGAATTCTGTAAATGGTAGGGAAAATCGAACAAACAGATTGTCGACATTAAATAACTCCCGTTTATAAATTCATTATTTATATTTATTCATTTACATTGGTAATTGAATATCCGCACATACATCTCAATTAATGACATCTCCTTCATGCAAGACGGATCGATTTGTTCCGTGAATTATTTTTTATTTCACTTCTTTTTATTTCTCAAAGCATTCACTTTGACAGACCTGACTTTACCACTAAAATGAAAACCCGATGAAAATAATCCCAACCTCTTCCATTCTTGTGGCTTATGTACACTCGGACACTGCATGCTCTCAGTTTTTACAACGATTTTATTTTGTTTTTTTTTCCTTTTTTTCTGTTGTTTCGTACGCTCTCAACGGTAACTGGATTTTTTTTTAGTACAATTTATTCAACAATTTGAAAGCAGTCAGACATTTGTATTCATATAGAACGTCTATTTTTATATGAAACATTCATTTAATTGTTATTCTTTTTTTTCTTTTTGCTTCGTTTTTGGGTGAATTTTTCTGAAAATGTATTTCGGGTGTTAGCTAGGTTGGTAATATGTAACATGTGATAATAGTAGTGGGTTGACACTTGACACAGCGTATCGTAGGCCGAGTTAACACGTTAGCTGTGTTCAGCCACCTCTCTATTCACACAGGTCGTTTTAATTCATATTTGTTTCGCTTGGCTAATTTTTACATTCTCTGTTGTACATTGTCATAAAATTTTTTTTTTACTATTCTCATTTGTGCATCAATTTTTGACCCAATGGATTCCAGCCATTCTTGAAAAATTTCATTTCAAAATGTTGAAATATTGTGTCAAAAGCCACAAACTATCGCGAGAACCCATGTTTTTGTTTTTTTTTTTTTGTTAAAGTTACGATCAAACTCGTGACTCTGTTTGAATGCGGTTGAGCAACGATTCAAACGGAGGAGCCCTCACTCTCTGACTTTGCAAAAGTAGGTGAGAGAACGGAGAAGTCACGAGACGGTGAAATGAATGTTTTTATGCACCAATGATTCGTTAAGAGGATTACGGTGCAATACAGGATTTCCTGTATTGAACAAACTAATAAGCCACGTTTGAGTTTAATCGTTAAAGCATGTATGTTTGTTATCGTATTTCTTTCGTTTAGTGACTTGGCCCTTTTTTTTTAAATTCTATTTCTTTTTTAAGCCGCTACAAATCCAACGGTAATCTCGTTATCTTGAGCGCTACACTTGGCTAAACTTTTTCAACTCTTTTTCATTGTTGAAGAGAGCAATATTCTACTGTTTAATCTCCAATTATCAGTTTCTTTTTATTACTAAACTTTTATGCTCTATTTTCGGATAATGTATTTGAAGTACAATCTGACAGCACATGCTGCTGTGAGTCACGCGTTTAAATTCAACGTCACAGCCAAGCTTCTCAGAGCATTGGCATTCGCGTGGGTTGATTCTCAGATTGAGCACGTAAAGGCATATTTTTATTTTCATTCATAAAAGATTGGTGGAATTTTTGATATTATTGGTTGAATTTTCTTCGACATTACACAATTTTCACTTCCATTTCACTTGAATATTTCATGCAGAAACCTGGATTCTCTCTTGATTATCTTAATTTAATTGGAAAGTCAATCGATATCCGATGACGAAAAAATAAAAACTGGGAATATTTTGAAAAATAAAAAAAAAAACAGGGTTTTAAATGAAAACATCAAAGATAATTCTTTTTTTTTTCCATATTTATTGAAATATCAATGTAGATCATAAAATTTTATCAAAGGCTTCGGCTGATTCTCTTTTATTTTTGATACAAAATCAACGATATATATTTCCTGCATTGATGTGCACAATGGGGATGGGTTATGTAATTTTTGGTGGTGAAGAAGGGGTACTATTGGACTAGGACAGCCACAGTGGTTGCCGACAAGTATAGTACTGTCATTGAGCGTGGAAATTTGTGACATATGGAATTTTCGTTTGGTTGAAGTAACGCAAACATTGTATACTCTGCTTCTTTTAATGTCCGTTACAAATTGTTGATTTTTCCCCATATTTTTTTTTTTATATCAGTGCTTTCATTATTTTCATGTCATATATGAACATTTGAGGACCATACAGTCGCTTCAATTCTGTTCTCGTTTACCCAGAAAGAGTCTGTCAGTGATATACGTTGAGGTATAAAAAGAACCGGATATACAGCTCAATGACGTGGGACTCTTTTTTTTCTATCAGTGATTTTTTTTCTCTCTTTTTTTTTTTTTAAACCATCGATTCTCCCTTTGCTTTCAATTTCCTCTTTTTTTCTCATGTAACGTCTACTTTCATTAGTAGATGTGCCACCATCTGCTGTAATTACAGTTCTTTTATTTTTTTTATTTCTCAAAAACATTTGTGCTTTCTACGATTACTATGCAAATTATATTTCCGAGCTTCTGTTCTTTTTCCCCTCACTTTTTATCAGTTTTTTTCCGTAAATTCTGCACTGGTCTCCTGTAAATTACTCCAATTTACTGATAAGCTAGTTCACTCTATTTTTTTTTAAATAATTAACGAAAATATCGCCAGCACTCACAAAATTACAATTTACAAACACTGATTGAGTCACTGACTCTAATTCTAGGTTCACCACTTCCCGATTGATAGGATCACATGCAAAAAAAAAACTTGACCCTCAAAGTCTACTAACACACATACCACGTATGCATGGTAGATGATAGTGAAAAAGTACAAGGGCGCAGTATAGTTATACTCTCAATTGTTCAATTCCCAGGCAAGCTTGGAGGTTGATTTCACACTTGCCTTTAACCTCTATATCTATACTGACAGTCTGACCCCACACAGAATCGATTGTCGCAGGTGTACTCTCAAAACCGGGAATGCCCACATTTTTTTATGCTGCGATAAATAACATCCTTGACGTTCATATCAGACGAGAAATAACTGAGAGTTCGAGTTCTTCATGCACAGAGTCACATAGCTTTACATATTCTTTACTCTCTTCTCCATTGCTATTTCATCCCTACAAATAATGAGAAGTGACCAAAGAAGTGTAAATAATTTCAGTAATGAACATCCTTTGTTAATTTATCTCATTCTCTCCTATTCCGTCAATGGTATAAAGTATAATTTCTCGAGAATGTGGTTTATTCTAATGACTCTGAATCTCTTTCTATACATCCATATCCTCCAGAGAGCCTGAAAATTCACTAACGATGATTTCAAGTGAGCCCTTATGTGTCTCGAGATCACAGAATATCTCGTCTTTCTCTCTTCTCTTTGACAAGTGAATAATTTTGGGAGTAAAGAGACGGTTTTTCTTTCCTACACGAATAACCGTAATTAGGAAAATAAATTATGCTCATTGAGATGAAAAATTCGGTCATATTTATTTACACTGACATTTTTATATCATAAATGTACTTTCTCTCACTATCGACACACAATACTTTCATTGATATTTACGAATATCATATGAATGAATGAATTATTCAATATTCTATAATCCCAGTGTTAATTTTTTTAATCACCACTCCGATTACAATCGAAGGGATTGTAAAATGAAACACGGCATACCATCGTGCGGGTCTTGTTACTCAACGTAACACGAACACAGTGCTATGTATAAATTTGTGCCTCAGAGCTGGGAAACGTTAATCCGTCTGCTTTACCAGAATAACGAGACATACATACGATACTGGAGGACGAAGCTTGGTACACCAGTGAATGTGGCAGATGAAGAAGGTAACAGTGACAGACGTATCTTATCCCGCGAGTGCCCTCAAGACATTCTGGCTTGGCGCGGAAGCCAGCCTCGACAGGTAATTAAGGCTACGGTGCTCTTCTACAACTGGGAATTGTTATATTGCTCGCGAGAATTTCACCTTTCTATATTCCATTTCTTTCATTCAAGACGAATGATGAGGAGGAACAATTGAATATATAATTAAAAGATGAATTATGAAGAAAACAATGAAGAAATTATTTTTAAGAAGAATAAGAATTCTTTATTTAGTTCAGAATTGATTCTACTGCCCGGAGAATATTCGCCTCGAACAAAGTCATTCAAGTTTTTCCTGATGAGCACTCACCGACGTGCTCTTTGTTCCAATTCCAACGGCTCTATCCTTTCATCGTGCGCCTTTGAACATCCAGGAAAATAGAAGACTGTACTGCTACATAGAAGTGAAGGAAGACGTCAGTTTTTTATATTCTGTTTTTTTTTCCTACGTCCTTTGTACGTTATCTAGCTTACATTAATTTCTTCGCTCTCAGAAGTGCTTCAAACCAATATAATTAATGTTGGCAAGGATTCTTCAGTAATTTTCCTGCTGAGAGAAACTTCTCGATTTTTAATCGAAACGTGTGCACTATTGTTTATTACAAAAAGGAAGAATCGGTTATTCACGTGCTAATTACGAAAATCGAACTCCCATATACAATTTCTTCCACCTATTTGATGTGTATTACTTACACGAAACTCGGGGTTGAACGATTCAAAATGGGGCTTACCACAATTCCCCATTGGTTTGCTAGTACCTCTGATTAACAAACCCCGATTGTTGAAATAGCTATGTATGGGAATTATTTGGGGTTTTTTTATGCGCCAACGAGTTCCATTAATTCTATGCCACTCTCAACTAACAATTTATCATGAAAACCACTGAATGCATTCAATGGTATTTGGTTGAGTAAATTTGTTTCTCTCATAATTCAGTGAGAACTGAGGTATCTCGAATTATCGTGGAAATCAATCCAATTTAATCTGCAACTCAGAGTACTAAGATAAATGCAAGGATGTCTGAGGCATTTGCACCGTTTCAGAACAGATGGTAATCAATCTCGGCTCGTGTAATCGATTAATTTCGCATTTTAGCTGCTAGAGATTTTGGAATGACCTAGCAAATGCATATGTATGTTACTAACGACAAAGTTCAGTGAGCAAGGGAGAAATGAGAGGGAACTACTGGTTCCTACATTCGAATCCGGTTGTGGTTCCGGGACAATCCGACCGCACATTTTCGGCGACCCACTGAGTTGTCTCGCTCCGGCCTCAGCTCGTTCACGTATACTCATGGTGGACTCACTATGATAACGACTAACAGCCTAAATTGATGTGCATATAATCATGTTCGCTCTGTATAATCATATGCAATTAACGATTATATTCCATGATATGTGGAATATTTTAGTCTGATAATAGGTATAACAACTTTGAGATTATACTTGGGTGGGAAATCCTTTGGTATAGTTCCATGGGAATATAGCGTGGAACATTTGTTTGTCAATGGTAGGCTGTAACAAACGTAATGGACGATGTAGGAGTCGAGTTATGTTTACCAGAGTCAAATTTAAACTCTGAATGACGCGTTGTTTATAACGATGTCTCTTGGTTTGGTGCTGTAATTTTTTTACGAGTATAAATAAAGAGTCTGATGGTGTGACACGTGGGTGGTGAATTTGTTTCCTGGCTGAACTTCATTATGCTGGACTATACATCCGGGTGGTCGTTATAGCGATTGATGAATCATACTAATGGTTGTGTCAGGGGACATGGACGTTTTTTATAATGTATTTATGATTTCTCCGGATAATTGTCGATAATGGAGATCAATAGCCAGATGGTTTTAATTAATCACAAAATTAGAGGGATTATTTTGATAATTATATGACGGGAAAATGAATATATTAATGAAGTCATGTGAAGTAATTTCATTTCGATGATTTCATTGTAAATTCTGTTTCATTTGCAATGGATATTTTCATAAATTAGTTAAATAACGTTGAATTTTCGATAACCCTTTGATTTTGATTGCATAGCATAGAATTAATTACTCAAATTTTCGTTCGAATCATTCACAGAAATTTTCATAAAGGTTTCCAATAATTTAATTTACTATTTATTGAATTATCGTATTAATATAATGAAAACTGAACTTTTGCTGTGTAATCATTATACTCTGATACGTCAGCTCATTGGAAATAGTTTCCAATGAACTTGGATTCAATGTTTCTTTGATTTCCTGCATGAGCGTATTTCTTTTCACTGGATTCATGTATTATATTTCATAGCAAGCAACATGATTGAGTAGTTGGCAATGAATATGACTATGAGTCAGGTGTACAATGACATCTCATATCGAATAATGAAATTGAATCTATCTTTCATAACCCAATTCTCTCATAAAACTTGGAAATGGATATTTGCAACTTTGGAATTGTGTTCAACTCTTAAAGATGGAGTGCACCTCCAATCTATTTTTTCCAATATTATTTTATTCTTCTTCTTTTTACATAACTCGTCAAGCTGAGTTTGACATTTTTTTAATAGAAGGATGATTAAAGCCATGGAAAAAGTTTAGAGAGGAAAAGTTTGATTAAGGTCATTTGAAAGTTCTCGGTGGAAATTGTTGAGGCTTTTCGATCTTTTTTTGGCATTCCCAGATGAATATTTTGAATTTTCCCATTTCGATTTCTGTATTGAATTCATCAATACTTCATTCTTTTTTATCTGTAGTGGTATTGACAGGTCATCACACACGCTGCATCTGATGTTGCATCTTCTATGTTGGACAATTTGAGATATTTCGATACATGAATGTTTTCTGCACGTTTCTCTTGCACGACTGCAGACGCCATGTTACTTCCACTTCTATTCTATTGGATTTCATTCAGACGTAGAGAGAAAAATAAAAAATTACAATCTCGTTTCATCGTTTATTGTATTCACTACCATACGAAGAAATATTTTTTGTCCCTCCTACCACTTCAAAAGTATACTTTGAACTATGCCTTCCCTTTCCGTCATGTTTTATCGTCAAGATAAATGGATTTTCGTGGTTGAGAGCACTGAGAAATATTTGAGGTATGTGTACCACTGTTGAGCATGACGAGGCTTTGTAGAGTATAACAGATTTTTCAACGCAATGCTAATATTTTATTCAATGAAAAAAACAAGAAGATACATAATAAATGAATTCAGTAAGTAATTTACCGAAAAAAATCTGTTAGCCTCATTCAATCTCAGCTATACAACTTTTTCAAAGTAAATGGAATTACTCGAGACACTGCTCTCATCTTATTTTCATCCATTTTTTCCCTTTCCTTCATGATAGCTGACAAGAAAGAGGATAGCATTAAATTCAAGAGTGCTATATACCTCTCTCGAGAACTGCTGTTATGTAGTTCGTGCAGTTATTCCAGTATGATTTCCCGGACGGGGGCTCTTTCGTGTTTAGAACGATATCGTTCTATAAACCTGATTCGTAAAATTAAGGGAGTCAGGGACCATTTAACGTCTGCATGGGCGAACGATTTCTTGCATTAAAACCACTATCGTGGCCTTTCCTGAAAAAAAGCATCTGAATATTCACCGGTCCGTTTCACAATGAGCCAGAAAAATTACAAGACTTTCAGGAAATAGTGCACCTATTCTACTCCACTTTATTCTAATGCTAGTGATCAATTCATTTTTCGTTTGTTAATTCAGCGTTACAAGTATGATATTATGTAACTAAGCTGATGTAAAATACAATGGTGGAAGATTGAAGAGAGAATACGTTATGTAAACATGAGTAGATGGAATTCGGTGGCGCATTTCTGCATGGAATTTCGTACAAAATATGGAGGTAGATGTGCCATATGATTTTATCGTGTACGGGAGAAAGAGGTGACAGGGGTGTAAGCCATTTACAACCGGATGTATGGGTTAATAGGTCCAAATGGGTGCGTACAAGCGTCCAAACACGCCCTGATCATGGAAAACATGGTGGACCGTGTAATTTACATGTTTCATCATGGAAAATCATGAGTTTTCAAATTCAGCAGTAATTTAAGAACAGATGCGGAAGTCCTATGTTTCCGTATCGTCATCGTATTCATCTTTAAAGCTTACCCCTCATCGATCCCCAAACTTAAAAAACCTGTACATATTGCCGTTCCATTCATGCATTCGAACAGTATATCATATGTTTAATAGAGTTTCTGTTTAAGTTGGGGGGAAAGAAAGTAAATAACGGACTTATTCATCATCAGATAGCTATTTACCTTCTATCGGAGCAGGACGCACCGAAGGGTTACGAAGCAAATATTGATTCAACTCATCTTTGTCAGCAGAGATTTATACTCAAAGATAAATATCCTATGATGATGGTTAACTTTTATAATGTCTTCGAACTCGCGTGTTATTGTCAATCACCATTTCCACCTAAATTCTGATCGTTATCGACTCTTGAAATTACAATAGATACCCGAGATTTGATCATATTAAATACTCGACACAATATGCTAATCAAGTACTGCAATGTCTGCCAAAGTAACTAGTACAAAGGGATTCAGTTATTAATTGATTCTAAGGGAGATGGATGCTTTGAAATTTTCAGCTTTCCTCGTCTCTACAGCGCGTGGAATTACAGGGTTTATTGGCAGTGAAATGTTAATCAAACTGCAGTGGGTTAACCATAATTAGTATGCACTAGTTTCTTTTTGCCTTTAATTAGACTCATTTGTATATATGAACAAGAAAATCCTAGGTAGTATGCTTTCGTTCAGTAAGAACTGCAGTGTTATGAAAAATAGGTTAACATTCATAAGTATGAGATTGATCAATGCAGTGAAACGCACGTACAGCTACGGTAACACACGTACGCTCCAGATAAGGGTGAAGCATATAGTACGATTCCTTCAGAATATTCATCACCCATAAGAGCTAAAATTTGCGTACAGGGCGAACTATAGGCATGCAAAGATGCCTACCTAAAATCCGTGTGAAATATTAAAATGTTGAATTGAAGTTGGTGATGTTTTCTTGGATGAATACCAACGATGAAAATTCAGAATTTTCAATGCTTCCCAAGTGCCGTGAGTTAATCCAGATTAACATTCATCCAGAACAATTTAATTTCACTGGAGGCATCCTCCAGTATTAAAGCCTTCGTTGAATGAAGGGCCGAATACGAGATATGAAAACTTCAAAAATCTAGTCCTCTTAGTATTTATTCACAGCTGTTCATAACTCTTCAAATGTCCTTCAGAATTGTTTATTTTCTGTATTTCTATTTTATGATTTTATTTGACGTGTCCATTCACTCTCAGTGAATTCATTCCTTGAATGACAGGCGGGTTGTATGTTCATGTATGTGTGAAAAATGTGCATCAGATTTTCATTACTTTTCATACGCAGTAGAGTCATAAAGTTCCACTAAATTCTATTAAATTCCCACCTTTTTTTTCATCATGGCAATGTATTTCTTCTTCCATATATGGCGTTCGGTATTGTACACTGAGAATTGTTGACTTGGGGTAATAAATTTATGAGTTTACTTTTCCACGGGTGATAAATAATTTGGGGGAACATTATTACATACAATGTCAATGCGGCGTATTATGACTAACCACATGAAATACTCAGGGGATTTACATTGATTATCCTGCTCCGTACTTTCGAAATATAGCATTTGTGATTCTTGTGGCAGTAATCCAATGTGTGACGTTCCTTCATAAAATTATATAATTCGATCAGATTTCAGCCACAGGGGACGTTTGTGGTTTCATGGTAGCAAGTGTAATACCGCTTTCAAGGATAGGTGTGACACTTATTTCTCTTTCAATTATTCAAACACAAAGATTCAATCTCTTAATTGCTTTTCTAACAATGTGTGTATTTCTATATTGATTGCTCGTTTTTTCCTCTTGATGTTCTCGGACGATTATATTTTTCAAAATTTTCTAAATGGAGAAAATATTTATGAGCGATGAACGGTATGCTTGTCCTATCATGAGAAAATATTTGTCAACATCTTCACTGAAGCGAGTCGTTTATGTTATCATTTTTAACGTAGAACTGAGCTTCCGCCGAGAGCAGAATCCTTCTGACGATTTACTTTCGCAATTGCCGTTTTCCCTTGTTTCTTATCTACAGAGATGGTTGTATCAATATATCTGGACTATTTCCTCTTTGAAAGTATACGAGAAACGGAGAAACAGAAGAATTAAATTTGGTAAAGTAGAGTAAACATATTGGATTTTAATTGGAATTTGATAGTTTGAAACGCATAATATTTAGTTCTGCCTGAATTATCGTTCAGAGTACTGATAGCAATGCCAAAATCAATACATAGTTTCCACGTTCTGGTAAAGGAGGAATGTTCAACTATTGGGATATGATCTAAAAGGTATTTCATGATATTATATCCGTTATCAGTTATTTTGTGTCAAATATTGAGCGCACTCAACATTAAATTTATATAACATCCAATTTCCTGCAGTAATGAACAGTTTTAGCTGAGCCAATATTGGATGACCCGCACAAATAAAATCTTGAGAAGTACACTGATTTTATTCACTTTTAATTATATTACTGATGTAATTTCTAAGTAATTACTTATACCTTTTTCCTTCATTCAAAAATATACTAAAAGAAAATATCAGTTGAAAGTTACTCGTCCATTCCCAATCTTTGAAATGAAAGAAAATGTCTTTTTGTATCATGACACAGATGAAGCAGCTCAACAGCAATGAACCATAGAAATACGGGTTTAACGTAGTTCATTTCGTTCTGTTCCAGTAAAGATGGCACAATAAGAAAAAGTGAAGATAAAGTTGTATACTCAGTAGTCGCTTTCTTGAAAACGTTATCCATTACGTGGAGACACACCTCAGAAATTTCAATTTAAAAAACTTTGCGTTTATCTTCCAAGTTTTAATATCCCAGTGAATGAAAAAATGATTATTTTATGTAATCATAGTTGAAGAATATTTTATTTTTCAATTAGTTTCCAAAAGCAAACCTGTTGTTTCATCAAATATTGGAAGTGGAGAATTTCACTGCCTCTTTAAGTACCTCTTGTCAAATTTCGTTCATAATCTCCATAATTGAATTACTATAGAACCTTTGATTTCATATACTTAGCTTTCCAAAATTCAGTATCAAATTCCGTCTAATGATATACCAAGTTTGTATCAGCAATTTCACAGTAGAACTTACTGTAGTAATTGTGCATTCTCTCCTCGAAAACTTCCGTTCTGTTCTACTTACAGTATTCTACTAGCAAAACATAGACTAAGATAGAGAGAAATAGCTGAAGGTTTTTGGGTTGAAATTGAATTTATGAAAGTATCAAAGATTCAATTAATGATGAAATCAACATCATGAGCAATTATTCATTTAAACGGAAATGAATCTCTGCAGCAAACGCTAATTTACATTCGTTTGACTCTACCAGTCACTACCAAGTACATCAAAGGAAATGACTAAGTTCCAGATTATGCCTGTATTCAAGTATAGAATCCTCTAGATTATAGATTGACACGTTCAGGCTTGATTTCGAAAAATTTCAAATCAGCTCATCCCGCTCTATGCTGATAATATATTCATGGTATTACCGATAAATTGGATGATGGCATCATCATCTAGAGCGAATACGTTACAAGATTACAAATTCAAAAATTTTCTCGCAGCTCACGCTTGAAAGGGCTCTCATTTAAACTTTTATCATATCCTCATAATGAATGACAGTGATTACTCGATGATGCATTGTAGGACATGACAATAGAATAATTTGTGAAGTATTCAAAAATATATTGTATCTCCATATTGACAGCAGTTTCATATATTCAACATTTAAATGGTGGATATGCTATATGAATTACTTGTAACTTTGGAAATGTCTGTTGTTGATACTATACAGTTTTGGGATAAAGGACTCACTGGGACTAGCAGCAGTATACACGATATCTCGACAATATCCATAAATAGATTAGGCCATCATTGGTGGGTGGTATTATCGGTTATATAAACTGCACCATTGTGAGCCTATGGCTTTAAACATGACCCCTTCGATCCCGCTTAACCAATTTTCCTATGAATATTTTCATTTTCAAATGGTATCCGAGTTATGAAACTACAGAAAAATCATGACAGTGGTGTTCCATTGAGTAGTGCTTCAACAATATTACGTTACCGCTATTGTTCTAGTAACCAGGAGAATTCTATCCAATTTTGACTATCATGTGCATTGATTGGAGTGAATTTCGCTATTGTGTACACAGTATATTTGTTACAAAATCTGCAGCAATAATTATGAAATTGTTGATTCGGAGCGTTATATTGAAGCTGAAAGACATTGATGGGTTCTATTTTCTAAAAAACATTTTTAATATTCTATCTACAGAAAATACTGTGAATAAAGGTGCACTTTCATTGGATTGTACCCTGTGGATATATAAGCTGGTTATGTGTTTCACATGGAGCAATAAGAGAAGGGAAAATTCAAGGTAACCGCACATTATTCGACCGAGTAAATTCTGTAGTTACATGCGCACCTCCCAGCTGCACAAAAGAGTCTGTGGTACGTAACATTATACATTCATTCTTATATATATGATAACACTCGGGGAAACACTATAACACCCCAGTAGAATCCCCATGAGGGACACTGTCTCTCTCCTTCATGGAAGATCGCTCAATGCCAAAAACATCCGCGTATACCTTTGGTATTTTTATGGATGTCGAGAAAGAGAGAGGCTAAAAGGTAAATGGGAATAAATCGGCTCAACTCCGATGTAAATATACATCCGTGTCATCCTACACAAGCGAAATCGTGAGTCAGTTTATTATGCATAGTCACGCCTGAGATACATCTTTTTATACTGAGCATTTCAATGAGATATAGTATGACCTTCATAGTGAAAATGCCATGCTAGGTAAGCGAAACTGTGATAATTGAAAAGAATCTTTTTTTTTTCGTTCACTAAGCGTGCATAATGAGGAGTCCAATAATTTTACTATTATAATGGTACACCAAATTACGGGAATATTGGGTCACTTTAGCTATTTCGTAAATCAGAGAGTATATCAATAATTAAATGTGCAATTGCAATGCAGATTAGTTACAGCACCGTGGATATTAATTTTCGATAGCAAACATAGTTTGTATTGGTTCGTGAAGCATTAATTTTATGATGCAATGATAATGTCTCAAATGTTGAGATGAAAATGATACAGAAATTAATAATTTTTCAATTATTTTAATAATTCTGCTGATTCAGGAATAATCGCTTGTTGAGATTTATTGTTCCGCATCACAGTGATTCTTTCGAGGTCTAGAGTTCTTTATAAAACTCTTCAGCTGTATTACAGCATAGTAGACTCTATCTCACTTCATTATTCTCCATAGCAGCTGGTTTTTGTACATTTTCCTACACATACCCAAGCAAACCCTACTATTCTGAATGGTTGGGGATATTGTGTAGAGCTTCTTTTCTAAGGGATACGAAACAATCTCCTTCACTTTTTATTCTCCCAATTTTCACGTGAGTTACTCTGAAAGAAGATATCTCGAGGATGGTAATTAAGGTTCTACAGAATTTGTGGTCTTGCGAATCGGAGGAGCAATGGAGTATTCCAGAATCTTCAGATGCATTATTAATTCTGGGTAATGTTCTCCTGCTCATGAAATATTGAGGCATCGTCATTATCTGTTGTGCCGTTGACAAATGTCTCATTGTTTTGGAGCTACTTTCTCTTGTATTCAATCTTCCCTTCCAGTTAGAACATGAGGGTCAGTGTATCTCACATTTCCTCTCCCGTCTCCAATTAAACCCAGACGCTTGAACATTCATTATTTCTTCCCTCTTCCACATACTCTCATGAGTAACAACTTTCTTTTCTGTCTCCATAGTTTCACTTTTCACATACTGCCAAGAGAAAACGGTAAGATGAATAATAGATTCGGAAAAATCCTTATTTTCCTCATTCGATTCATCTCGAATATTAAATGTTGATGCAGTACCGGTTACAGTGGCTCCATGCAATGTAAAAATGGTACATGAAGTTGGTGTACGTCAACACAGAATAAATTTACGAGTATGGTGCAAATAAACATTCATGATTGTTTATGGAGCCTTGAGCCAGAGTTTTTCTTCTCTCATTCGTTTTGTGAGCCCTACTATATATGTGAATAAGAATAGGCCCCTCGCACAAAATGCAGGCCATTGTTCATTGAGTTTATTGCCTTCGTACATTTCTTGGTGCACAGAACTTTTCATTATCCCAACCCGTTCATAAATTTTTTTATAGGGTTATAAACAGAATTATTTTAAAGACCATTCAAGTGTTATTATAAAATTGAGTGTCTATTTTTCATGCATAATCAATAATAGCCGACGTGCCATAGAGATTCATAATTTAGATAATAATAGAATATATCAGGTTTGACCGTCTATTAATGCTGAAAAAAGTAGAATTTTCGGAACAATTGATACAATCTCTCTAGCTTTTCAATGAAATATTCATTTTATATAATATATCCTTTATCTCCAAGTATACCTTCCACGAGTAGCTGGATGTAATTGTAAATTGTCTCCTTTATCATCCCTTCATTACCCAGTCATTCTATTCAAAAGATCTGAATTTCTCGGGATACTAGTTTCTCCTTAATGAATATTGATAACGAATTCAATTGAGTAGGGACTGACACCTTAATTCGTTATTGTTCAATATTCAGTGGATAATTGATTCGACTGTCTTTTTCATTGAATCCACGAATCTGAATACCAGACAATCCAATTTGCAATTAAATTAATGAAAATATTCTGTATTTATTCTATTTCGCATTTCTTCAACAATACCTTTGAGTGGATAGGAGCATAAACGGTGTTCCATCATGTCTCAGGGTAAAAAAAAACAGATAAATACAGTTTTTTACTGCTCTTGAAATAAGACAGAAGTGTAATTGACAAAATAACGAAAGCTTTCAACACTGTCTTGCTACATAAATACAGTACTATATAGTGGGCAATTTACAGCGGTAATTGCGGTCGGTTTGTCACGATAATTTAAACCGTTGGGCTCTGGTAACTAGTGGTGATACGAATCAGTTTGATCGATGCTAAACTCAGTGGTGATTCTACGTGTATTATTTCTTGAGGCACTTATTTCTAAATTATTCCACTCATTCTACCTCCGAAAGTAAAGAATTTCAATTGTATCACTGTAGAACATTACGAAACATAAGACCTCAGAAGCTTCATTTAAATTCATCTCGAGGAGCAAATTGAATTCCCGAATTTGCCATCGAGGTGAGAATACAACTGTGATCTTTTTGAAGAAAGATGAGGGAAAAAAAAGGTGGCACGTTCTTTTCGTTTTTATTAAACAGTTGTGGAATCCTGTATTCATGGCTGACATCCATGAGCTTCACACGTCTGCTTCTTTTGACAAACATGAGTTTCACGTGGATGTATAATGCAATACGCTTTGAGTCTACCCCAACTGCAGACTCTGCATGTTTAATAATTGGTGGTGTGTTTGAGGAATCTCTCTCAAATTCACTCCATTCTACAAAAAAAATTCAACCTTCACTCTCACTTGTATTTGTAGTATAATTTTTACACATTTCATTATTCAAAAATTCGAGAATTTCACGGTCTACCAACGTCACGTTTATTACACCCACATCAGTTATTTTTCCCAATATTCCCAAGCCCCTTTATTACTCATCCAATTTTCACCCTAGTTAATTTTTCTGCTTCACACAACCCCGTTGCACTGCATCTATCTGTGGGTAGTCAGAGAGGCTTGGAAAGCTGTAATCAGCTTGTAACTACGTGACCACCGCAATATTTCTGCTTTAGTGAAACTAAATAGTGTTTAAACCATGTGTTCTAGTGCTCGGCTTGATAAATTGTATGCTAGGCTCTTCCAAAATCCAATTCCAATGTATTAATCTTTCATGATACTTTGTAGATGGGAGCTTTATTAAAGCCGCACATTTCTCTCCCTCAATTCTACAACCTAATGGAGTTCATCAAGCACAAATTCTAAAATCAATAGCATCAAATCAAGTGATTGAGAATTCTCTCAAAATACTGAAGATAAAAGGAGCTTCTTTTTTTTCTTATTGATTCAAACAATTCAGGCAGAGACGGCAAGTGAATCACATTTTTTTTTGTGTCCTCTGAGAGATAGTTCGTGCATTCGGAATCCCGAAAAACCATCGATTTGCCCTGAAGGGTTCCTCCTTCAATCGGTTTAGGTTCTTTCTCCGTGATTCATCTCTCTATTCTCTTCCTTCCAGTCATTCTCAAGCCACTGAGCATTGAGTCTATTCAACCTTCAGAAAATTCTATCCATTGATGAAGCTCGCCCGTATAGATTCAAACGCCTCATCCTCCTCACTTCATCTAGATCATCATCGTCATGCCATCCACTTTAAACTCTCGACTACGTGCTTCAACAGCTAAATACCACTGCGTGATGGCCCTGAGGGTGCCCATGGGGCATGTTGAAGCTACTTGGTTTACAATCCTAACCCTCTTCTTCCGACTGAGCTTATTCCTCGTCTCATCGAAGTTGCATTCAGTCAGCAAAACAATGGTGAATGAAAACAGAGCTCTAGCAACGTGAGTTCCTGACAAACAAAATCGTCATACTTCATACAAACGTTCTGGCTTCAGAGCTCTCGTTCTACGTGCTGCAAGAAGTTTAATATTATTTCAGGATTTTCAACACACTCGTCAATAGTATAACAATGGATAAATTCACGGAACAAAGAGTAAGCCACTGAAGGAGTCGAGATATCGGTGGCGCTTCACTGCGGTTTCAAACATTTCTCTGAGTTTCGGAATTCCCCAAGTTGGATCGATAATGGCAACCAAGACATTTGACGCCTTAAAGCCGATGAACTGATAACCAATGGCAAGAGCCGTTGGCGAATTCATGGAGTTGATCAAAGGAGCATTCCTAGTGTTTGGTGTTTGATTTCAATCGCAGACTTGTGACATGCAGGGGAGAGTTGCGCTAAATTGACAATTCAATGCAATTCTGTGTTAAATCGAACGAGTCCGATTTACCCTAAATGTCCACTCGCCCTTTGCCTTCATGAATACTTCATTAGTCTGTCCAGTGACTTCAGAGTACGACTGTATGACAAATTATCCGTATTCCCACGAATCGCAATTCCTCCAGGGGCGGAATTGAATTTGTTGTCTTCATTCGTCTGGAGTGTGTGATTTATTGGCAATGAGACATAATGCCTCGACGACTCCCCTCGGGAAGCGTAAAAAGAAAATTTACGCCGGTTTTAGGGGAGTTATCGTTTGCTAGAAACAAGGAGAATCCACGAATCTCATTCTCCCAGTGCTTTTATCATCGTTGTCTATGCGTCATGCTCATAAATATTCGACTTCTCCCGTTGGTTATGGGATTCTCGAATTTTCTCCCGGGATTTTCGTAAGCAGAAAATCGCGTGAATTCTTGAATTTAAGGTGGTAAATTACACGTTCAGGAGTTAAAAATGAGTATGTAAGGTCGTTTCATTTAATGAAAAATGTCTTGATAAGTTGATAAGAAAAAAAAAAAGGGAAAACGATGGTGGATGTTAAAATTCATAAATTATAACTCAGAGAGGGATAAGAAATTTTGGCTGGGATAAATGCATGGAGAAAGAGCTCTTAAACAATACATCTCTGGAATGTGAATAAGGGGATAACCACTAAATTTAAAAAATGAATGGATTCAATATATGCAGAATAGAGAAACTTGCTTGAAATAGAAGAGTCATAAATCCAACAGAATATGCAAAGTATTTTTTTTTTAAATATTAAATTTCCTTTTTACCGCATATTAAAAATGTCACGACAGAGTTCGGCATTAGTATTGCCAAAGCTCTGCCTCTCTTTGTCGCCGGAAATGTGTTAGAACCTCTGTGTAGAGTAGAAACACGAACTCAGATTACATTATTACACGCCTCTACCATGGATCGTTGAGGAAATACTGTAGTGCTTTCAACTTAGTTTTGTAACTCCATCGTGGACCCCCTGAACTATGAGGATAAAGCCATACGTTTACGAATTTCTGCCTTTATAACCTTCGTACGCTTCTGTATTATTAATTAAAAAAGAAAAAACGCAAACTAAACAGCGGTCACATTTTACTAATCAAATAACCTTTGATTCCATGTATCCAATATTGTCAATACTTTGATAAAAGTTTAATGAAATTTTCCATCAACATTGAAAGAGGATTATTTTCATCACAAAAATGTAAGCAATAATAGAGTGAAATCGGAAAAGCATTGAGAGACCCATTGTCCAGCTTATTCTTTCAATGTCTGAGACAATCGAGGAATGAAAGAAAAAACTCTAAGCTCCACCCAGGGGAGATGGGAAGTTGAGGGGCCAGTATAGCGCCAATCCGCAGAATAGCTTGGGCGGATACCCACGAGAGAAGAATAAGAAGATGGTGAAAATAGTTTCTTCAATTTTTTTTTTTCATCCCTTTATTTTCTTTCTCGTATTACTTTATAGATGAAGTTTTTCCTCTCGGGCAATGCGTTGCATTGAAAAAATCTTCGCAATTGCAGAACATACAGAATCCAATGGCTCTTCGATTGAAAGGCTTTTCACTTTCGAATTTTCGAGGCAACTATTCACGTTCCTTTATCTTTCATGTAAATTCAAAACTTCATTTTCATTACTTAACATTACTTTTATTACAATAAAAAGAAAAAACTTAATTCTAAAAGCTCTTTGGCTCTCTAAGAAATTGCAAATTCTGGGAAAATACATTGTTCAGTAAATGTAAATTTTATTATTACATGAAATAATGTTGAAGATGCAGATAACAGTGGGTACATCAGTGTTTCGAAATCTCTTTCAATAATCCACTTTTCCCCACTACACTATCAGTTCCATTAACGAGTTTAAATGGCGCCAGAGCTTTTAGTGATTTTAGCACAGAAATATACAAGCCACGATAACATTAGCCCAACTCCTTTTCATTTCACTCGTTATTTATTTTCACTGCAGTTTTTCTTTTCCCCCTTTAACACTTGGCATTTCATCCATGTTCGTTTTACTCGTGCAAATATTTATTCTCCGTGATTTTTTTAAAACGTGCCTACACTCTTCAAGCTGTTCCAATTCAATTCCATTTGTAATACTAATTAGAATCGTTAAAAAATCGAAAAAAAAGGGGCATTCAAAAAAGAATCTCAACTTTATGAATTAAAAGTGCAAAAGATTTCAATACGCACCTGCGATTTCACTGACTTGGATGTAATCCGACTGAGATTACAAAATCCACTTTCTTAAAGACTTTAAAAAATGAGATAATGAAGAAATAAATTTTCGAATTTAATAGAGATAGGTTAAATGCAATTTTCAACCATATAATATATATAATGTGAATCAGGTTAATTAGAAATAAATCAGAATGTGATTCCAATTCTTCTCTATTTCCGCCAAATAATTGTATTAAAGAAAATACATTTAACGTTTACAAAAGCGAGAGAGAAAGAGAGAGAGAAAGGAGAATGAAAGAGGAGAACTTGGGGAAAAAGAAGGGAGGGTTGTTTCACGTGTGAGAAACTCAATTCCCTTGTGAAATAGACTGCACTAGTGTGAGAAGATTGAAGACGAGGGAAAACTGGTCACCGATGGACTTGGGGGATTGTCTCAAGCTCGATAACTTTGCCGTAGCCCTTTCTCTCTCATCCCTCGGGTTGTTTATCCAATTATGTCAGGGATACGTGACAATCTATGTTCAATTGAAAATTTACTCTATTCTCGTGAAATTGGTTCTATTAAAAGCGGAATAGGTAACCTTGTTGCTTCATTGTTCAGGTGAAAATGTATGAAAAAAATGGGATTGATGGGCATGAGACATGGGTGAAGACTTTTCATCAGCACAAAGAGCTTTTCAATGCTCTGATTGCTCGATTCGATGAAAAATAACAATACAACTCACATATAATCTTATCGAATGGCAGTTTGTCTACCCTGACATGCCAAATCGAGAGGGGAAAATGTTGGCCCAAACAAAAACCAGCATAAACTCATATTTCCCACAGTTTTCATTCACTTGATTACTCCCTTATCCCATTTTTATCCACAATATTTATTTATACTGTCAAAGTATCGAGGCTGAAATAGTAAAAACATTTTTCTGAATATTCTCTCACCAACAAATCATTCGTAAATCAATACTCAACCATTTATCAATCTGCCAGCATCACTCACGATGACACCTTGCCAATGAAGAAAAATATTGAGGCAGAAGGAGAACAAGACTGACAGAAAAACAATGAATTTCGATTTTCTCCTCATTCAATACTTTTCACTGAAATCATCCAACACACGTACAATCCACTATATTCGTCACTTCCATTGAAATTCATTCTTTTATTCTCGCCCAAACTTCCAAATTGATTTTATCTTTCAATACACGTGCACGTGCAGGTGATCCAGGCACTTTTATTACTCGTTCACTGTTTACAATGGGAGTGAATTTAGATTTTTCAAAATTGCCACTTTCAAGTATTTTTTTTTCAGAATAATTCAATAATTGATGAATTCGAGATTCAATTGATTTATCTCTCTCTCACTTACACACTCATTTGTTTCAGTTCACGGAGCAAACAATCAATTGATGGAAGCAAGCGAAATTGAAGCTGGAGCTCATCAGATTGAGAGATTAATTAATTTCATTTTTCATGGTAAGTTTATGAATTTTTCATTGTCTCTCAATGCAAATAAATTAATAGAATAAATTTGATTTATGAATATTCGATTATCATCTCTCATTGAAGTTCAGTAAAATGAGGGAAAAATCAATGAATAAAAAAATGGGAAATTGAAGAAAAATCAGAGAAGAATAATAGAGTACTGCCATGATCCGAAGTTTAATCGCATTCCCGCGCTCGCATGCTTAGCGTGTCTCGTATTTTCACTCGTCACGTAAAGCTCCGTGAGAATGGCATTAATGGGACATTCAAATCACTGATTTCATCGCAAATGAAATTGCAGCACAGGCTCCTCGCATTATAAAATACAGATACAATATATATTTTTATAAAATGAACATTTTTATTCATCATAAAGAATTGAAAATTACTGAAAGAGATAATAGCACAATATATTTATCACTGTGAATAAGAGGAAACAATGATTTATACAATAGAAATAGATTTAAGAGTGGACAGAATGAAAAATAATATATATATATATATATATTCTCCAACGTTTATTGTTCTCGTCAACGTCTACTCAACGTTAATCGACATCATTTAAATCCAGTGGATGCACCCTTTGTTCGCAGTGGCTTTTCGCATTGTGTACTCTCTTTTCTTTCTATTCCGTCACTCTTTCTTCCATTTCCGTCAGTCATTGTTAAGATTACATTGTGGCTACTACTTCAATTCACTATCTAGTAGATTCCGTAAAATGAAAAGTACGAGTTAGAAAACTATCCAATTCCCAGCTTCATTCAGCCTCTTATTATTCTTTGAAACGAGATATCTCTGTGTATTTTATAAAACACTTGCGAAAAAAATCTCAAAAAATGACAGAATAAAAATTCGAAAATTAGGGAAGTTCAATAGTTGAGCTTTAGACTCAATGGAATTGAGGAGCTGCAGTAATTGAGAAGAGAAATGACACCCCTCGCCTGTACACTCACCGAGCGATCGACCGCTTCAGAGTTGTTCGCTCGTTGTTCTCTAACAGTGCAATCTCCCTCACCATTCGACTAGGTGCCAACACACATAGACTATTTCTCTTTGCACTCGTATTGAACTCACTCAGTGTACCAGAGAGTAGTTGAACGATCACAAAACCCGATGAAGTTACGATAGTAGGCCACTGTACTGACGGACGAAACTCGTTGAAAAAAAAAAGAAATGAAAAATAACGAACGAATTCCGTCTTCCTACATTTATATATACATATATACGAATTGTGCACCTCTGAGATCGGCACTGTGGTACAGAGGGTTACTCTCTTCTAGTGGTCTCTTCTCTACTTCGAATTCCCTGAGTAATTCCTTTGATGTTTCGTGATAGTTGAACCTGAACTTTTGCCATCGATTTACGCCTGGTACTCGATGAGAGAGTTACACAAGAATTCAGAAATAATTGAGAATACATTCATTAAAAAATTGAGGTCAACCCTAATATGAAAAATAATAACGTCTCATTACAATAATAATAATGCCTTTTAACTACATAACATCAAACTAAATTGAGTAAACAAGCTAATTACTATTTGAAAAACCCTTCGAACGTAAATGAACTATTTCAAACCACAATTTGTACGCTCAACTTGAGTAGATGTTAAAATAAATATAGAAGTAAACGAGCGATGTTAAACTCTCTAATTATTCTCATTTTTCCACGTTAAACACCATGAGTAAAAGTATGAGCTGCAATTTCATTCACAAACATCAGAAATATCATGAAATTACCCCAAAAAAAAATATAATAGAGATGTTATCCCAAAGTTTGTAGGGATATTATCAACAAAATCTTCCAATTCCTCATTCCATGAAATTCGTCAAGGAGAATCCTCACGTACTCGATTCACAGGGCCCGATGAAATAAATTGCTTGGAAGCGCATAGGCTCCCCCTAGTATCCGGCAATTTGCCATACCTCTTGGTGGTTGCTCCGCGTATGCCACCATCGATCCTCTATATGTAAGCCCTTCTCTTCTGTTAACGGGAATTTTCTTTCGTTGCACGTACAGCCTGTCAATTTAACGTCGACGAAGAGGCGTCTCATCTCCTCCTACGAATCACTCTCTCCCTGTCTCTCTCTTCCTTTGGTGACTACTCCTCTGGATTCTCCTTTATACACGTCGATGCCTTTTGTACGAGGAGGCGCGTAAGAGCAACGAATCAACCCATCGATACTTCTCACTGGCAAAAGACGAGGGTGAACATTGAACAATGAATTGCACCGGGGGAAGGCTTGACGTCATAGTGCTATATCGTCTGGTATTAGAGTCCACTCGAGACACTCTGGGGATGAATAAAATAAGATGGAAAAAAAAACGCTGCATGACGTGCGTTTGTAAATAAGCATCACTCTGTGTGTGCACTAACTGGAGAGTCGTTGGCAGCAAGTAATAACTCTGATTTCAAAAGACTCTCATCCCGTATACACACAGAAGCCCTTGCCAATGTTTTGAGTGCCAGACGTTTGCGGATTAATTCCCCGTATTGGCGTCATGAGGGAAAAATACGGGGGATGATGAATGATTTAAAAAAGTACGACGTTAATTACCGGTATTGGACTGGGTTATTCAATAGTCCACGAACTTGACGTCGAGGATTTTTCAAATTCAGTGATATTTGTCAGGTAGCAGTGTTGAGGTTAACCTTTGACGCCAATGGATAATGCTCTACAACTGTCTAATAAGTAGTATAATTTGTCGGCAGGGATGACACATAGTAGAGTTGAAATTAGTTTTCGCACCCGAGTGAATTTGAAGTGCCCCAAGGGATTTCAGGTGGTATTAGAGTCCGTGCTGACAGTATGACAGAGATGAGAGGTGAATGAAGTGGTGAGAGACCACGGGAGATTGTGGAAAATATTGAGAAAAAAAATAATTTATGTGAAATTAATGGAGAATTGGAGGGATCGAGTCACTCCATCACTTCATTGCTTTTATTCATGTTATTCCGATATACTTCAACGTGTTTATCCTGTCAACAGAGAAAAATTGGAGCACATCATGATTGTGATGTACGGATAATGTGAGAATTTCTTTACAAACAAAAAGCATCCTTACTTCTTAACATAGATGTTACTGAGTATCATGACAAACTGTATTTTCAGTGTACCAAGAGAATTATAATGGAAAAGTTTCACTGAGCTTTTAACCTGCGATATGAATTCTAGAGTAACAAGTTAAATTTCAACTCTCCCAAGGAGAGCAACCGTGATGTTTGCCAAAAATGTAAAGTTGGTAGTTTCATGTTGAAACGACGTTCTGGTTTCTTTTCTCATTTCTGATAGATGCATTATCCACTTTTATTTCAATTTTGTAAATGTATTCACGTCGTTCTCTTTTGTCCCAATTCTCTCACTCTGTTTCACAAAAGAGGGAAAAATTTTGAGCGTTACTTCTGTAAGAGCTTTCGACAATTTTCGTCATCTACCACTAGATTTATTTGTGATAAACGTAACAGAGAAGTCTTCAGCACTGGAAGAACAGCTTCCGCTTCACTTTGATGATGTTATGTACGTGTGTGCGTGTGTTGACAGAGGTAAAGTTGACGGAGGTGAGGCTTGCTGCTTCTGAACAATTATTTAGGAAGTTTGGTTGAAAAGTTCAACAATCATAGAATCCCCCCAGTTTACTCGGAAACATTGCATTCACGTGCAGCCACATAGTGAGTGTGGAACTCATGTTGTTTTTCATTTTGGACATTTTGCTCACGTCTGCAAAGTTGTGTACACCAGTGATACGCAAATGTTGAAGTGTGCAAAAAGTATTCGCACTAATAAGCGAATTATTTCACGTAATAATTAAACTTTGTGAATCAACTGATTCTCAAATGGAAGAAAGAGACATCAAAAGAAAAAGAGTCATGCTCCTTCTTCCATCTCTCTCCTTCCGTTAGGTGTTTCTAATCGATTTATCGTACAGAACAGAGGTGCAAAGACCCCACACAACAGTGAGGCCCGGAATTCATTTCTTGAAGGAGACCGCGCTTTGTCGGTCTCATACACGTTAACCATCAAAGGCCATCCGATCGTTTCCACTTGCTCTTTCGCTTTTACTCTTCAATGCTTTTCTGATAGGTTAAACAAAACATTGAAGTACCCCTGCTTTATTCTCTCGTGTTATGATGTTACGGGTAAAGAGAGCTTGTCGAATTTCCAACAGCCTCTACAAATTCACGTATAATGAACGTGAAATTTTAATCAATTTCCGTGTTATTACAAAAGTTTATGGACAATTATTTCATATAATTTGTCGTCATTATTTTATGATGTAAATAGAAGTTTAAATTAATGAAGCTATAACTAATAATCAAAAAATTGTCCAAAAACTTTATATTCTTGAGAAATATTCGTTTGTATTTGATAATATTGTGTTCATTTCTTATCAAATTCAACGGTTTTTCATAGAACCGTAGAAAATTTCAGTACCAATCACGTATCTCGTGAATGGTATCGATAAGCAATCTCAAACTCATCGAGCATGTTGACAATGTGTCACAGTTCTTATCAGTTGGATTTCAAAACACAACTGTCGAACGTTTTTCAAGAGAAATGATATTTGATAGAATGCTGTTGGAAAGAGGGCTTCACTAGCCATTTACTTCGTATCTCTAGTTTATTTTTTTTCTGTTAGGGGAATCTGATGAATCATCCAACTGAGCGTTAGACCAAGAAAGATATCGAGAAAGTAAGGCAGAAGGAGGAAATTTACAAGAGAGCTGTTATTTTTCTTCTATTATTCGTTCTCTCTTCTTTTTTCCAACTAAATTTATTCCAATTGTCCGTTCTCTTACTGAATAAACCTTTTTCAATCGGAGGGCGGTAAAAACCCCTCTTAGACACTGTCGAGACTCGGATTCACACTGGGGATACTTTACTTTTCTTTATCCAGTATTCGTAGTTCTATTTGCGATTCGATGAATAAAACAGACAAAGGGAGGAAGTAATTGCCAGTCTCTGTGGAAATCTCACGAGGGCCATTTCGATACTGAGATGGGGAATTTTCACGGATTACGAAATAACGGTATTTGTATTCACCACAAAACATGTACAAAATGTTGTATTTGCTGAAGGAACGAGGTCTGTGGATGGTCACACGTATTATTCTATGTGAAATAAAATGCATGAGGGGTTGAATTCAAACATGCATACATTTATTGGACATGTAATCGGACTAAACGAATTAACGGAATGTAATCGTTACGCCCTTATTAATCCTGTGATTCATAAATCCTTGATTCACAATGTCGACCTAATTTAACATTCAGCATTGTGTTTCATTTTCCTCTGTATAATTCATCATTATTATCTTTCATTAGATCTTTCAATGGAATTAAATTAATTAAATTTAAATTAATCCTCCCCTTGTTTTATTATAATAAATAGTGAAAAAAATTCTTTAGAAAACCTCTCGAACTTTATTACTTCAACTGGAGACTTTGGTGGTATCGAGATTTTTCTGGAGGAGGTATTAAAGAAATTTATTCTCTCTGGCGTATTCAATTGTGAGAGAAGATTCTGAAAAATTTCAAAGTGCTGTTCACATTATTATTGGGGAGAAAAAACCAATTGAATTCTCGACAATCTTTTGCCATGGACAATTCTAGTTAAATCTTCGTCTTGCTTCTTCTCCAAAAGCAATTTCACTTCGTACTTCTCTGTCTTTTTTTAACTCGTTTTTCATCTCCTCTATTTTTTATTAAAGATAGAGCGAAAGTTCGTGATTCGTGGCCATCGATCAGGTCATGTCAGAATTAGTTCCATTAACTCGAGACGAATTATCGTTGCACGCGCAGAGACTACACAGTTAGGTAGCTATGAGAGTTCAGGATTTGATAGAGGTTGAAGGAGTGTACGCCAAGTACAGTGGAGTTGCATAATTCATCCCTCTCGTAATATCGTACGAGGGTCTCAAAGCACGATTCACACCCGTTCCTCATAGATTCCCCCTCTCAGAGAGGAGAAAACGAGGGGAGGCAGAGAGTTTCCATTTTTTTTCCTTTCTTAATACGACTAAAATAGGAAGAGAGAAGGAATGACGGGAAATGGAAGAAAAACGAATTTGCGAGTAGAATTAAAAATGAAAAAAGACAATTAAAAAAGATGGGGAAAAAAACTAACGAATCCCTGTGAGGGGAATCTCCGAGGGAACGAGGGAAAAAAGAAATAAAACGATAGTGAATGGACTGTACGAAACCACTGTGGAACGCTGCCAAGAATCTCGTTGGCATGGATCGTTGAGCAAATAAAAATAATGAAATAATGAAAATTGTTGAAAAATTCGAGGAAAGTATTTCATGACTTTCTACAGATCTCTGAACTGCGTAATTCATTTTACGTTCAACCGTGTTGATTATATTTGTATTTTTTTTTTCTTTCTACAACATCCATGTCTATTTACTCGAGAAATTATCTTTTATTTTTTTTTTTGTCATGGAAAACAAGGAATTACGCTTTTTCTAGTTATTTATTTTTAATTTTAATTAACCTGAAATTGTAGTCTCATTCTCTCATTGTCCAAGTACTGTTTTCCCAAGCTCTGCAAGTAATTTTCCAAATATCTCTTAAAGTGATTAAAGTATATAATTTCTCGGAAAAAAAAGAATCTGATTTATTTCTTTTTACTTGTGGAAAATCCTTAATCTTCTGATTTCAAGACATACCGAGGTTTATGACCAGGATTTTCTTTACGATTCTTCATTTTTCCACTTCCTCGACTCGTCGTTTTTCCTCCCCATTCCCAAGCTCCAGGGTAAACGTGACTGGCATTTGGATTTTCTTCAGCCCTCGGGTCCCACGACTGGAAAATGATAAATATCAATATACTTCTCATTCAATTCAACTGATTTGAAATGTTTTCAAGCATAGAAACATTATTTTTCTCAATTTCCCAAAACTTCATCATCATTCAATTAATTAATGATGATTCCTAAACTTCGATAACATGAATTCACATCAGCCTGATTGACACAATTGCGTTCATGCCAAACTGGATAAATTATTCCCTTTATCATTTCCAATTTAATGGAACAAATAGGATGATTGAATGGACGAGCGATCGTTCTCTACTCATTCAATAACAACATTACCTTAATTGTAATCCCATGCTTTTAATTAATTATCCTGTACTTAATTAAAAATATTATTATGTAACGGCAGATTGTAGTCACGGGAGCTGTAACTACCCAAAATTATGACTCGCTTTAATTCATCACAATACTATACTTGAATAAACATAAAATTCATCATGCAATTAATTAAAAATGAATTTTCTCGATTTTCCAGTTTTTAAAAAATTCAGAAAGCTTCTAGCTATAAAGACGATACGAGGCATTCAAAGAACTGCGTTCTCACAATGATTCATTGTGCACTCTATGCAATTTCGTGCCATCCAAGTTTTAGCATAAATAAAGACTACAAGTATCGTAGAAATCGTGTGCTCAGTAGTACACCGGCTGGGTAAATACACACGTTGTACCAAAAGTGATGCTGCACATCACAAACTTTTGCACAATACTGTACAATGAAAATTTTACAATACAAATGCCAGTGAATGCCTCGTGAATATATCCTTGGACTTGGCCATTATAGCGAGGTAGAATCTTTTCTTGGTTAACGTCTCAGTTCCTATAAAGTTACAGTGCTTAGCAATTCTAAGCAGATAAAACTAGTTTCTACATTCGGAAATGATGGAGTTCATCTAGAATTACAGTCTCGTCTCTCTCTCCTTTTTCTTCATTTATGTTTGCCCCTTTATTCCACTTTAATTCCTCATTTCCGACCCAATTTTTCCGATTCTCCATATGTAATTGGAGTTAATGAATGATAGAAAGGATTAGCAGAGAACTCCAGGTATTTCAATTGTTCGTAACAGGATCGTTCACTCTGATAGTCTTTTTCAATTGGTAATCGAAACAATTCAGGAGAGGCTGATTTCCAAGCCAATGGATGTACTTTTATTGGAATTTTCGACTGCTCTCGTGAGCCATGCCGCGCATCCAATACGCGGCAAAAATGCGGGAAAGAAAAAAACAGAATTGGGAAATGGCAGAGAGGGTTTCCAATGAAACAAAGAATTGGTGGGAAAAAAGAGGAAGGGCTGTGTTTCGGTTTAACCGCGGGGTATCTCTCTCTCTCTCTCTCTCTTCGAAGCGATGCGGGGAATATGTGTGCACACGTGTGGAAAATTAGGATCATGGGCACGCAACTGACCATAAGTGCAAACAAAACCAAAAACTAGTGATACACGTGACCTGGTAGAATTTCGGTAGTTTTGGAATTAGCTTTTATGGACTTTTTTTTTCCATTATTGGATTAATATGAGGGACAATAAAGAGGCAATGGGAAGGAACATATGTTAGAATTTATTTTCGTAATTTTATTTGTCTCCACATTTAATTGACACTCAACTCAAATCCTCTGATGGCAACCAAAATGCACCATCTAACGTCACTTCCTCGCACAGTTTCACCTCTGAGATTACCCAATTTGCATATGACTGACATTGCCCACAGCTGTCAGTTGACGCAGAACGACAGAATTTACACTACCACTACATACTCTGATTGAATTCCAACTCTTTATTCTCAGTTTGACATTTCTAGAAAAACTTAAATTCCCAAAGTTCCATAAAACAGAATCATATTTTTTCTTATCACTTTTTATCATATTCAGGAAGGATAAATCTCATCACGGTTCACTTGGCCCTCTCAATGCGCCTCAGTTATCCCGAGATAATAACCAATAGTTGGAATATTCCATCAAATATTTAATAATTGCTCAATGTCGAATTATTGACTATGCAAATGAATTCAAAAATTTCCAATGTAAAGATGAATTGAACAATTAATGAAAAAGCAATGGTCATTCAATCAATTGAATGCATGCATTTTGAGTGAATGAACCAACAAATTTCCACCGGCCAAATGTGTATCCTGTAATGCGTTATTTATGAATAGCAGTACAAAAAGAACGTTGAACTCGTTAACGATGGATCACATCAATCGACGCATCGACGGGTTTGCAAACTACTTTATATCGTGGAAAATGACCATTGAGAATTCATTAGCATTAAATTCTCCGCTTACCGAACTCTCGGGATTTGCATCATGGAAAGTACTATCGCCATATGCTACACGTATTGCCAATGGCTTTTCCCACCCAATATACATTGCAAGGATGAAAATCATCGATATTCGAAACACAGCACTCGTGGAAATTCATTGCATATCTATACCTAGTGTTATTCTCATACTCTGTCCTATGGACGAGGAACAATGTGTGGACTTTACTGAGGATTACAGTGTGGAAACTTCCATAGTAATATAAACGATAGATGGGGAGTAGCAGTTGCTACGGATCGCCATTGGCAAACTATCTGCCGCAAGGCCATGTTTCGATTATCACTAACGTCTTTGAGAAATAACCTCATTATTTGCTTATCGATCTTGGATTATTCAGAGCTCAGCTGTCGCTCTTCACTGGTCCGTGAAATATCAATGCAGCTTGTCATCCAACTTCTGCATTAAATAGGCATAACCATTTTACCCCGTATAATTCATGTGAGTGAATAGATGAAGGCTTTCAATGTTGAGTTTTTCCCGAGTTTCCATGAATATTTAACTTTTTCATCACATTATTCATACGTTAAAGTACCAGAGAATTCATGAATCATTATTCATAGTGTTTTTTTTCCATCATCTTGGCCATTAGCTTGCATAAAAATCTCTGGAACTTTAAAAACGCACATGATTCTTACGAGATACGCCCATTAAATCACAAGTTAATGTACCGTGAATAATGTGTCTCCGATAGTACGTGACAAGAGGCAGACTAGATGGCTGTACTCGTCCTTTTAACCCATCTCCAAGACGATCTCTCAGATATAATGCAAAAGAAGAAACTTACATCATACTCTCGATAATAATAACACATTCACACGCTACTACGTGACTCTTTTCCAGAGAATATGATCTATAAAAGACTGAATCCGTTGGTGAACCTTTGAAGCAGTAAAAACTTGAGGCCACGTAAGCTACAAAAATAAAAGCCAGTCTTTTCTCAAAATCTAATTATCTCTAATTAAACGAATCCACAGATTTCTCAACTTAAATGTCATTCAGTAGAATAAAACTTTGCAGAACAATTCGGCAAACCAATAATTCGAATAACATTTTCATTTAGCCGTTGAGAAAATTATACTACACACGTGTATCTGGAGTTTAGCTTCAAAGTTTCAAGGGTGTTTGAAACTTTTGTAAGAGGATGGTTGAAAATAGGAGATAACCAATAAAGATGCCGAAATTGGAATTCTATCCAATGCAATTGTTTGAATACAATGGCTGAGATTGCTACCACATTACAAGCTAGTATGTGCGACTGAGACCAGTTCTACAACTTTACAATATCAGTTGGTAGGACTCTATGAACAACAGAATTTCAAAGCCCCTGGGCTTTCCAAAATAGTGGTGATTTTCATAATGTTCAAATGGTGTATAGCGCTTTGCGGATACAATTGTATGAGCAGCTAGTGGAGCTATTCATCACTGTTACCCAATGATATCAAGACTTGCAGTAGAATGAGAATTGATAATATTGCAGATTTCTATTCTCTTCGCAATGGAATTACCAAAATTTTCAGGTTCCACCTATGAACACATTATATTACGGTAATTACATTTGAGTAGCATTACAGCTTGTGTTATTTGAATCTTCAGTATCTTTTGATCCTCACTATGATGGATGCGTCCAGGATAATGGATACTTCCCCTTTCATACCTTTAGCATATATGTGGCTGTGAAAGTGAAATATCTGGCCATATTCAGCGAATTAATCTGTAATCTCTGTCGTTTGGATTCATGGAAATGGATTTGTTATGTATGATGCGTATCTATATTCATTTCCATTGAGTTATCACATCAAACAGTTACATGGAGGCTAAGTACGTCGTCATTCAAATGACTGAAACGAAGAGACGTGACTGTCATGGTGAGAGCATGGAAGCATCGTAGGCATTACTGTCACGCGTTGTGGCACGCGTCCTATGTCCATATGACGATTCGTAATATCAAACTTCCGGTGATTAAGAAGACGTGGAAATTCCACGTGTCTGAAGTTTCTAGTTAGTTGAACCGTTAATGCTGGATAATTGATCAAAATGGGATACAGAAAGATATAATTTCCATCTCACTACTATAAATATCCGTCAATGTCAGATTAACTTCTGATTTCGACGAGGATTACTCTGTACTACTGTCTGAGATAAGACGGGTAACGCTTTCAAGGCCATTAGTGTTCTCATCTGAAGCTTTTTTTTATCTGTAATGTTTATCTGCACTTGTTTTTTTGTTGTACCAGGACGTTTACAAGAGCTTGCATTCGAAGCGAGATATCTCTCGGTGCACTAGTCAAAACTTATGGACATAACTTTGGTACATGTACATTTTTTTTCATAGTAAGTGCTTCATGACTGCGTTACTCTCTGACTTTTATCTAGTTTCCACTTTTTCCTTCATTATGTATTCATGTGCAATGGAATGTATTGCAACTGAGGTCATACCCGAAGTCTTGGTAGAATTTCAACTTTGACATTCATGTCAGATGTATTTTCAGTTTTCTGTCCTATGGGAAAATGTCTGATATTTCATCAGGTATAGGTTCTCGAGTTTTTCGTGCACGACACTCTGATATATATTTTTTTTTATGAAAGAATGATCGATATGAATATTCACTGTCAACGACATACATCAGCATGATTACGTTACGTGTCAGGAATGAAAGAAATGAGTTGGAATTACAGAATCATAGAGTCTGAGATTCAGGAGAGAGAGAATGACATTTGAGGAATGCATTAAAAAGTCGTTTCTATTGAAGGAAAAAACTTTCCTGTTTTCCCTGTGTGACCAACTGTCAAATGGTTCAATCCACAGGATAAAAAAAAACATCAGAGGCAAAAAGGAACACATTGAAGTATAGATTCGAGAATCCAGGATTATATTTGCTGCCATCATTTCCAGAATTTTATTTCTATCGTGAACTGTGCCTGCAACGAACAATATAAAACTTGAGCTCGACGCCTGGGGTGATTTCCTGAATTATTAACGAACACCCCTTGAGAACGTCCAAGGAGCTTTCTGTCGAGCTGTCTCTGCTTCTACTTCCGTTCACGAAGATCCGTCCGTTTCTGCCACTCGCAGCGATGAGCTCTGACTCGTAAGAAATTCGATACCGCTGGGAAGCACTCTACAATGGAAACTTTGTTTCCACTATTCAGTAGTGGAAAGAGTTGGAGAAGGCTGGAACAGCAGTCTCCCTCACGAAGATGAAAATAATTCTAATTAAAAAATATAAACATACATATTTTATGAATAAAACATGCATATCTCTGGTAAATGGTACGATGCAAATGGATTTCAGATACAACGCAATTTATATCATTTCACTATGCTAAAGATTTCTCGAGGAATTTTTTCGTCCCCTCTCGGTGATTCATTGTAACATATCAGAGGGTAGTATCAGTGATGTATAACATTCTTCCGGTTTGCCTTGGACCCCCCGTTTGATTTGGCAAAACGCCCATCCGCTCATCCACAACCAAAACTAACTCGTACGATTCACCATGTACTATCAGAACATGTGTCCACATTTCTCCAGCCGATCCGCAATGTGTCATTCCACCATCCATTTCTATCGTTTCCAAAAAGAAAAGGAAAACATTCACATAATGGATTTTGCTGTAGCATCAACTTCAATGGGAATAATAAGTTCATACTTTGGAATTGGCGGAACAAGTCTGTAAAAAAAAGTTGCAACATACAATTCTTTACTTGATCTTCTAGTTGAAGGGTGATTCGATTCTGGGGTTTACGAGCTTACCGGACGTAAACTAGTGACTCCTGGCGTATTTACGGCAAATGCAGGCATCGGAACGATCGATTCTGTCTGAAATAAAGCCCGGGTCCTCGCAGATGTTTTCAAATACTTTAGTCCTCGTTACTCTGATATTCTTCTTGTTTAGGTTTCTTTCTGCTTCTTTTTTTATATCGAAGCCTCATACTTTATTGGACATTTTATTGCTACACATGTATTGTTTCAGGCGTGTGGTGCTCGAGGTTTGTTCAGTTGTGATGGTTACGCATACGTTGAACATGATCTTAACACACGCAGTTTACACGAGAAATCAAAGTTTTATGCTCGTGAGTTCGTGCTCTTTTTCCTCTGTTTCCACAGTTGTACAAAGTTCTGTTTTATATCCAAGCTCCATTATAGAATTAGGGTAGTAACTATTCTCGTTTGAGACGATAACTCTTGTAGAAACTTTCGAAGAAGATAATCTATTTCGAAGATTAGTCAGTTTATACTCTTGTTTGCAGGTACTTCGTTTCCTTTGGGCACTCGTTGACTGTTATCAACTCGAGCAATTGGCAAGTGAGAAATCAACCAGGTAAGACAATACTTCCTTCAGCTTCAATATAAAGTCCTAAATATCCGTGGGATCTGAATTATTTTCACTAAACTCCGGGTAAATTCAATTCTCTCACAGCGTTTCAACGCTTTCAATGCTAAACAATGTATTTCCGTTCCAATTTCATATTTCCCCACAATTCGTAGACCGAATTCATAATATTTTACAGTGTAAACTAAATTTTCCTCCTGAACTTTAAACGCTTTTATACAATTTATGATTGTTAAATTATGTTATTTGTAGCGATAAATTCTTCAAACTCAATTCAAAAAGCTACAATTCTTCAGGGATATTACGAATAACATTATTTCCAATTTCTCCATATTTCCCAGCATAAATCATATAAAAATGAGGCATCATTTCAAGTAAGCTCGTTCTTTCTACCAACAGTCGTATCACCTCAGACACGAGCTCATTCCTTTGACAAATGATCTCAGAAAAGCCAGCCATGTCCACACAAACCGTCGACATTGTCCTCAACTAAAATGGATATCCGATTTTACCAAAACACTTATCGATTTCCAATATCATCGAATCCAAAGTATCAAAATTGCTTTAAGCAGACTGTAATTCTAAAACAACCACAAAATACACTATTTTTACCTTATCTTTCCATAACTCAATTGATATCACTTGCATTTACGTAGAAATATGATAAGTATTGATGCACTCGGAAAAATATTAGATAAGAGTGGATTTCGAGTGGACAATTCTCACTGAAAGCATTTCGCAGTCTAGCGATAATGCCACTCCGAGACATAACGAAATCTAAGTACTTCGGCAGATTAGCTGAATATAATGATAATGAAACGACTACCATCTGCTGGATTATAAGCACTGATGTGCCTCTGCTCGTCCAAAAAAAAGGCTAATCTTCCCATTCGACCGCATTACCAAATGGCCTTTGAATTTTTTAATTCATTAAGAGGAATCTCCACTATTTTTGATCTCCAGAGAGACTAAAATATAGTGGTACACTGTAATCCGGATATTTAAATGAAACCGTTTCTATGAGCTTAATAAACTATAATATAGTAGTTGGTTGTAACGACAGGAACAACAGTACATTAACTGATTCTATATTTAGCAAAGTAAAACTGGGAGAAAAGTTACAATGACACTACAGTTGTACTTTTGTGTCGCTTGTTCTCAACGTGTCATCCGAGTTTTATGCAATTTCCATGTTATACTTCTAGCGCTACTCCCTGTAATAATGAATGTATTATATAAGCCCATCTTCTGTTTCGTAATTACTCTCGGAATTTGAATAAATTATATCATGTCAAGGGCCATTTATCAACTCTAATATCATGGTGAATAATTAATTACACAGAGACTCCTTTATTTTTAAGGAACAAGAGTACGATAAACGTCCTGAATCTTTTGATTAAAATGTTGAATTTATTCGAGAAATGTCACTTGAGCTTTCATTCACCATTGGAAAATCATTCAGAAGAAAATGAAAAAAATATAAAATTCAGGGAGAAAGAGACCTTCGAATTTTCGTCACTGAAGCCATAGATATCCTCAATACAGATATATATGTTGGATCGAATATGTAGGAATACGGGCTACCAGCATTTCTGTAACCACGTGAGAATCATCATTTTTCACAGGATTCGTTGGGGCATAATTTCCTCTGGGAGTTATCCGAATCCATCTCTAACTCAACTCAAAAAGTTCAATCTCATCCATCTTGTAAAGCCAAAGATTACGTAAAGAACGAAAAAGAAAAAAATGTTTTTTGACTCTTTCTATTCTCTTTAGATGACCTCAGGTCCATTAGTTTTATTAAACTTTTCATTTACCCTGATAAAGAGAAACTACGGTATTATATAGAGATATTTGTTTATAATGTGAGAGTGTTCGTGACAGCTTGTGCACGCAAAATTTTTAAAGCTTCTCATCATGTTGTTGAATAATAATGGAGGTTCAGGATAAAAAGGGTAATAGGATTCCGGAAAAGTTGAATAATTTCACAGTTTCCAATATTCAGTTTTGAACTTAAATAACAATGGAGGATATTCAGTATTGTTGTAAATACAGTATTTACAATTTTATTCAATTTTTCAACTAATTATTAATTATTTTAATCCTCAATGATGGGCATTTTGGTGGAAAATCATCGAACAATAATCTCTACGAGGAATTTCAATAATTCACAACCAACTACATTTATTTTCATAACGAGAATAACTCGCGTGATATCAGGCTGTATCGTACCTATATTGTCAGACATTAAAAAAAAAAAAAAAAAAAAGCACTGTCATTATTCTCGTGTCTGGAATAATTAAATACCTCAACCCTGAGGACTATGATTGATATAGCCATGAAACCTGTAATTGTAAAAAAAATCATTGCATGCTGAAGACATTCTATTGACTTTCGTACATTAAATTATCTGGTCAATACAAAACTGACTAATTACCCTGAAATTCACTCCATTAAATCCGAATAATTTGTCAACCATAATCTTCATCATTTTGTGACGTGATTTTTGACAATTCCATTAACTTTTATCCAATTAATTCTCGTGAGATTGTTGTGAGTCCCTTTGAGAGGATTTCGTATGAATTTTTCAGGTTAATTTAAAATTTCAATCCAACCAGCAGACACACACACACAGATACCAACTAAAAGAGAGTAGCAAAGGTCTGGAAAGTGATGGCACTACTCGAGTGCGAGACAGGATATATATTTTTTTTTCATTATTTACTTATTTCTTTTTTCCACTCTTGCTACGGGTGACTGCAAAACTGGGACGCCGCAATTCCAATATCGTCCTCCGGATATCCCGGACCCAATACACATTCCCAACTAGTCTGAAGTCCTTGTAGCATCCTGGGTTCTCTCAATTTTCATCGATAAGAGCACTTGGATCGTCACCAATGAGGAAAAAAAGAAGAGGAGAGGAAGAAAATTAAAAGCAGTGTATATATATATATTGAAATACGTGAATTTTTATTGAATACGGAATCGAAGAAATCAATGCTGCAAGAGTGACATTAATCTTCTGAGTCTCTAGAGAAAAAAAAAAACGTACATAAGCGTCAAAATAATCCGAGCTCACTTACTATTGGTGACGTGAGTGCCTCGGGTTTTCACTCCTTTTATATATCATTATTATTATTTCTTTTTATGATCACGAGGCTTTAATCGAGGTTCTTCTCTCTGGTGCAATAAATCTGGTGATTCAGAGTTATCGATATTCCTAGCACGTTGGTAGAAAAGAAGCGAATGGAATTTTGGATTTCGACCATTGGAGACGAGAATAAGCTTTAAAAATAAAAGAGACTGTAATTTAAAGGGTGATGATGTAGATTCACTTTATCTTCAATATCATAAAACTAACAAGCACAGAGAAAAGACAAATAAAACGAATTATTTGTGGAATATTTGAGAAAATAATTCTCAAGCTTTGTGCAATTAAGGTTATTAAGTAATTTGGTTGACCCAGAAAATTTCATGAATTCATCTCTATTTAATGATAATATCTGCAATGAAATACCCTAATTCTAACTTTGTTCAACAATGTTTGGCAATTAGGAAATAATGAAATATGGTAGACTAGAAATTGTTGGATGGGAAGAGCAAACTATTGGTATTTGTAGTTGAACATGAATTTTTGAAATACTTGAATGAGAAATAGCCTGATATGCTAATTCAACCTGTTGTATTCCTATTTATCCAAGAGACAATAGGACTCTTCAGGTGGTATGTTAGGATATAAAGCGTCAGGCAAATCCTCCAACTACTGACTGAGGCCACATTTCTAAGTACCAAGACAACGAGATTCGTACATGTCGAGTGAATAGTATAATCTTACTGCATCTGGAGAGACACTAGAGTACAGATGGTAGAATTGGCATGGATTCGAGTGAATAGTGTATAATACAGACTTTATGAATTTCCCGTATGCACTGCGGAAGGTATTCTCAAGGCAAAAAAATAATAAAGATACAGCGATACTGTGGTATAATCTACCACGAGCATTTCAATGGAAAAGAAGATCCTTATGCGGATATTTTTTTCCACTCGACAGCGTTAAATTCACGTTATGCTGGGCTCGTTAAGGTAGACCATTCAGGAAATCTTGGGAAAAGATTTCACAAAAGGCCAACACGTGGAGAGAGTGAAGGTTGAAACGACAGAATCACTGCGCGTCTCTCCTTGCAGTCTGTTGTTTTCTGAGGAAGTTCAGAATTCTGTACAACACTGGTTTCCTTTCCACACCTATGTGGTACGGATAAAAGAGATGAGGGTGAAATATGAGGGATGAAAGGAGATATGAAATGGGGGAAAAGGTTGGAATATAAACAGAGATGTCTCTTGGAGCGTTTTTCACTCTCTGCTCATTTTTTTTTAAAGAAAATTGAGTGACCCTTCTAATTTGGATGTACACTGGAGAGGCGGGAAAATAGTGCAAGGCCATTTCGCACGGTCGATGTTATTACTGCAATATATATATATCACGATATAGTCTGCTATGGGCAATTAAGGTATAAAATTATCTCACGGTTATTCGACAGTCTGGTGGGAACAATTTCGAGAATTATAACATGGCTGACAGTTATACTTGCATTGAATGTTTTTCATTGAAATTAAACGTGAATTTTAATGAATTAATAATAAACGCCTCAAGTGCCATTTACAGCCACGAAATTAATGAATTACAATTTAAATTTAATTTAAATTATATAAACAGAAAATTCATAAACATGATTCTTCTACACTTTAATCTCTGTTGAATTTCCTGTACTCTTATTTATTCTCAGTTTTTCCCTTTTTTTTCTCTCTCGCCCAACGCCCTCATCGCTGACAAAGGTGCAGCACAAAAGAAGAAAACAAAACACATGTGTCTATGTACTGACACAGCTTACAGAAATTACGACGTCCAAGTGTCATTCAACGTACACGTACTTGCTCGGTCTGCAGACAAGAGAATAACAAACTAGATGGTATGATCATTAGCGTATACATAACACGCTCTACACATTACGTGACTGTACCTTTGGTCCATTTTTTTCGTTTGAAACTTATTCACCAAGAGGGCACGTACAATTTTGTAACAGTTTCGTTCAACTTCTTCCTGAATTTAGTGACGTCATGTCTGTGAGTCAAATATGATACGGAAAAATAATGAAATCTTTTCACCCAACTGTTTGATGTTACTCACTGTATTTTCAGTATTTTTTTTCCTCCTTCATGCTCTCACAGTTATTTTCAGAAATTTATGAATACGTAAAAACGAAGGAAAGGGTGGAGTAAAGAAAGTAAGAACCACAAAAGCCTACACAGGAAGTATCTTAAGGAAATTGAAATAGCCAAGTAATTGCGCAGACGTGAGAAACTTTGAGTTTTCCAAGTAAAATATATCATAAACATACCCACACGTTTAAAGTTTAAACTCCAAGGGACTGTCACGTGTAAACTGGTCGCAAAACCGCCATTTTCTTCATTACCTCGAAACTGTATAATTTCCGTTTCTGCCCAGAAGAGGCAAAAGAGGAATAGAGAGAGAGAGAGAAAGTGGAATGGCTTTCCTCTGTTTCCCCGTGGAGAGTGAAACGAGTGAATTCCACAAGAGCGAGACGACGGGTGTTGTTCTCGAGACTCTAGAGACGTCCACCCGTAATTAACCACCGCGGCAGGCATTCTCCCCGGTTAAACTCTCCTCTTCTCTACACCTCGGTCTATTTTGCTCCTTCACTCCGGATGGATTGTACGACACACTTGAAATGAGTTGGTCACTGGTGTTAATTCAACGTTTTACCTCTTGCCCGTTTTATGTGTCTCAAGGAGGTGAAATAAAATTTCGTCGGAAGGGAAAAAAGAGCGTACTTACATTTTACGGCGGCTTTTTTTTTCCAATTTTAACTCTACCTCTCCCCAGGGTCTTTTCAACGCTCCCTCAGGGTTCCCCCTCTCTCTTCTCATTTACTCCCTATGAGGAGGAGGTACGAATGTTAATGGCCCTCTGCATGCTGCACGTTCGTTATCACTGATCAAGCGAAACGAAAAGAAACTGATGACACGAGCATGACAGTTTTCCATTAATTACAGGTCTACCATCCAGTGTGTAATTACTTCATAGTTCTCGCACAGAGGGATAAACACGTTGAATTCATAGCAGCGTCAATTAAATGTTCAATAGTTGAAAAATTCACCAATGAATGATATACTTGATTAATTTTAATTAAATCAGTATCTCTTTTACTTTCGTTCATTTACCTCTATTTAATTTCATACAAAATGGAGTAATGTGATTTGAATTTCATCCACTTCTTTTCAACTACAGAAACAAAACTCTCAGATGAGAAAGTTTATTCACAATTCAGAAAAGTTTTTGACCCCCACTGTGTCCCTCTCTTGCTTCCACTTACTTTCCACTCTGTGGACAATTAAAAAATTCCATCGAAATGCACGGGCACTGTCATTGCTTTACTAATTTCTATCCGTTGAGATTTATATATTATTCAAATCGTTTCTCCATTCAAATGCAATGGCTATACGACGCTTGAAACTAACCAGTTGGCTCCATTACTGAGACCAGAGGATTTTTATGAAAAAAAAAAAAAGAGGAAATTCTCTTCGTAGGCAAATCGTGCTTTATTTTTAACCAAGCGCTTCTTTTATTCTTTATTCCCGTTCGTTTCTGATTTTTTTTCCAAGTTTAACCCCAGAATAATCCATTCTTTGCCATATGGCGATGGTTTCTGTCCGCGAACATATTCTCGCTTTCAAAACTTTCCACAGAATCTAATGATATAAAATGTCCGAGAGTTTCTACTGGCTGAGTGAGGCAACACCCGCGGCATATTCAAAGTTTTAAAGCGAGAGGAAAAAAAAAAAGAGGCGAGAGAGCAGAAGACAACTTGAGGAACTTTGGAGAGAAAAAAAGGATGGAATCTTTCCGAGCTGATACAATGTAAAAATCATGCGCAATACCATTATTTTTTCGATGACAGATTTATTGTCATATAAATTCTCACATATTCAAAGCAGAGAAAACAAAAAAAATTGGGAGAAAGATATATAGTCAACTGCCATTGGAATTAATGTCACTGGCTTTTCCGATTTACCATTGATCGTTGGTATATGTCTGGTCAAATTTCCCCACTATTGCCCATAAATTCCATCAGCAATTGGCTCCACCATATTCTCTGGTATCATCCCCTCACCGCTCTTTAATACCTCTTTTATTTTCCAACTTCCCCAATATTTCTATAACCGCAGATATGGAGAGTCAGAATACCAAGTGTCACATACGAATTTCCGTTATAATTCTTTGCCTCCGATTATTAATAGTTCTCCCCCGGGGTAAAATTATGGGCTTGTGGCAGGTGTACCAAATTAGATGGTCAACGTGGTGAGAGTCAATATTAATAATCCCCTCTTTTTATCCACAATAGAAATTCACATTATATTAATTATCGTTGATCATAAAATAAAGGTCTTTGCACTTTGTAATTATTTCCCATTAGTCAAAAAATTTACTCTCAGAATTATTAATTATCGGGAGAAATTGAAGGATAGCATGATCATAGATGGAGAAAGATTACGTGAATATTGCTGTAGTAATCATTGCGTGCTGGTTGTAAAACGAAAGCTCAGATTGTTTCTCATCGATTTCGTTTGTCTCTCATGGAAATTCAGATGATTTTCCTACTTCCTCATTAAATGCCTAATTGCAAAAAGTAATCAAGTATTTCATTCTCTAAATGATGAAGAGCAATATTCACGATCCTCACAGCAAAGTGCCTCTGATAAAAAGAATTTGTAAATAAAGATGTGCGATACAGTATTAGACTGAAAAAGGGCTCTAGCATTCAGTTGACTGTTTACTCGTTCAATTTACAGCAGTCAGCCTTGAGAATTCTCACCATGCACAGGATTGCACTAGCATATATACTCCTCCAGGGGCTTATTTAGTTTTGCGATTAAACGGAGCGAGCACACGGGATAGTACCAAGTCTGGGATCTAAATTTCTGACAAGAATATCACGTGTATGAGCGTCAAGTCTTCCGCTCCAGATGCGCCACGCTGGATTTACTAAATTTAACCAGATTCAACGGCAACGCTTCTATTCGCACAAATAAATACTCATCCTTTTTTTCCTTCACTCAATTTCCATAATTTCACATTGAATTTCTTCTACTGAAAAATCGCTTCGATTCATTTCAATATCCTTTGAAGTTCTTCAATTCGTGAAAGCTGGATGAAAGCAGCCTGAAGAGAAAAACATTAGATTCACAAAGTGCTAAAAAGAGCAGCCTATCGAAACAACTTGGTCATCAATAGCACCAGAGATTCAGCATGAATAAATGCAGAGTGGATGTGGGAGGAATGAGGTAAAGCGTTGGCGTTTCCCATAGACAAAATTGGCTAAGCACAAGTGAAATATATATGGTGTAACTGAGGCAAACCAACACAACTTTATCATTCTTGATGAACGATGTGTCCTGGTGGGCAGTAAACCCGCAACCACGATGCTATCTGTCTGAAAGCAGTACAAGAGGGATAACAGTAAAGGGTTTATTCATGAGTCGCCTGCATCGTCACTTTTATTGTCTGTCAGAGAACTATACTCAAATTGTTTATTAACTGGAATTTTCCGAATTTTCTAAATCTACCCTTCATCATTAAAAATACATCATGTTATTTTTTGTTCATGATGCCCCTGACGATTGATGGTCCTGAATCTTTTGAGACGACAGGCCAACGTCACTGAGATAACACGATGGAGAACTCGTGAAAATCCGTTGGGCGATAGCGCACGACCGGCTTACCCCGGATCTTTTCACTCTCTCGTGTCAACTACCTCCTTCTATTCAACAATCTCGACATACTTCAAACCCTTCTACGGCATCAAGTCCACTTCTCTTCACCTTGTTTCTTTCTATCTTCAACCCTACCTCGTCAACGTTTCAGCCATCATTCGTAACCCATTGTCATCCAAAAATGCTCTTACAGCACTTGGGATAAAAATGAATACACGAGGAGAAAAAAAAAGGGGCAGGAACAAAAGGGTGTCTGGAAAGGCTATTGTCGTCTTGCAAGATTTCCACACATGGACCACTGATGTCTCACTTTTTTATCCTCTACAGAGTTTTGAAAAATTGTCAATTCAGTGAGAGCAATTCAGTGCCAATAAATGCTGCCAGATGATCATAATCTCTGCAGCATTTTACTTCTGCAGTAAATCTCGGAGGTAAATGTTGAATTGTGTGTAATTAATTTAATCTGTTCAAATTTAATTTGCGGAAAAATGATGTTAGTATAATTGTAAGAAAAATATTGAAACTCGTTGTGAGTGGCTTCCATGCCTATTCAAATAACAATAGAAATGTGGATAATCGGATCATGAAACATGTGGAGTTTAATTGTTATTCGTTTGGATTGAACGTGAATCAGTACTTACGTGTTCAAAATAATTCTGTATCAAGTTGAATGGAACAATTACATACATGAAAGGTTATTTCAATCAAATTTAATCATTTAATTCCAGGCGTTTCATCAGGAATATTATGAGAATTATTTTCAAAATTATTCAAAAGATATGAAATTGTTGAGGAAAAAAGTGAGATGCTCGTTATAATGACGGGGTAAAACTGGACAGTAATAATGTACACCAACGACATAATTAGTAACACGATATTAGTTATGCTCCCTTCCCTATGGATCTGAAGGATCACGTTTTAGTATTTCGAACAGACGCTCGTGGTAAACTGAGACGAACGGACTCGACAAATACCCAAAAGATCACATTACACTCGTAAAATAAAGAAAAAAAAGGAAATAATTCTTTCTCACTTAAGTTGAATGGGCGTAACGATAATCGTGCCTCCAATATAATTCAAAAAATCCTGAAATTAATTCTCGGAAGAATCGCAATTACACTTTTGGAAATTGACGAGGGGTCCAACAAAACAAATTTCCAAAATGAATTCTCAATGTTCTGACTTTATAACAATCATTGATGAATACTCGGTCCAGGAGTTTTGTAATGAAAGCACGTGCAATTTCCAGTGTCCGTTGTGTTCTATTCACTAGCCACAATAGTCTTTCACAGTTATACGTAATCATAGATTCCGGACTGATTGCTGGCTTGAATCGACAAAGTCCGTTCAGTCGTTCCTACGATTTGCTCGTTTTTGTTATACTCCGAGAGAGATTGCCAACAACTTTCTGCATGCAACTGCTTAAAATCAATCATGATCAAGCGATGGATGTGAGAGAAAGGATTTTTTTTAATATTTCAAAATATTTCAAAGACTATTTCAATTACATCTTCAATCGAATTCAAAGTACTCAGGAAGCATAGACTTTATAAAAAAAAGGGAACTTGAAAGACTGATCATTGAAAAGCAAATAGGTAACTGTGAACATTGAAAAATCGTTTGTACGTTAACCACGAATAGAATACCACTGGTGCATAGAATAAAATTGAATCCGGTAGGGCAAAACATCAGAGGGTTGCATGCGATAGGTAATGCAGCGAGATGTCACGCGTAGAGAATCCGAACGGGCCACATACTACAATAGTTTCTCTTCCCCACCTCCAATTCTGTGCACACGCGTTGTCTTTTCATAGCTGTTTCGCATGAAATTGCCATGACGTGGTTCGCATACACTACACGCACTTACAGTGTGCTAGTGCAACACTACACTTTCGCATACGGCTTATGTGCATATATAACCATATATGTATTGATTGTAACCAAGGTAATGGGCGTAATAGGATGCTTCTAAAACGTTGGAAAAATTGGAAAAAAAAACACTCATGATACTCGTCATGATATGAGATTGAATTTCAAGCGATTGAAAATTTATATATACACCAGCAGTTTAATGGACGCTATTTTTTTCAATCGATTAACTCGAATAAATGGCAGGCAGTCAGATGAGCTTTTCAATGCACCTGTGAACCCCTTCAAATGCGTGAAATCGATCCGAAGACATGCAAAATGACAATTACGATAAATCATTGTTATTTTTCCTCATTGCTCTTTCATAGGAGATAAAAATAACGTGAGAATCAATCATGTTTGATGGAATGATTGTTCGTTCACACAAACACAATCATGAGTGTATCAACACGTGTCGTACCCTAATCTGTATAAAGTCGTTGAGTCATTACACTAAGCTACGACTTTATGGAGCAAAACCAATTGACAAATGTATACAATTCCAGTGTTAATTTCTTTACCATTCAAATGCTCAAGTTTTCATCACATAAGCCGATTGAATCCTTCTTCTACAGATATATATATATAGAGAGATTCTATTAGAGTCTTGTCTTAAACTTCAGCGCATAATTAACAAGAGCACCCTGCCTTCGGAGACCCTGAAGCTGAACTAAGTGCTACACTCGTTAATATCTCAACGTACTCGTTAATACTGGCTCAAGTAACTTCAATGTTTACCTGTACCAAACTAGATTGAAAATTAGTTACAATGATTGATGGATAAATGAAATTTTCTTAAATTCAATTTAATGACTTACCATGCTACTGTGCAAATACAACAGCATCTAATGGCTTCATGCGTAAATGTCAATCCAGTGTTGCACATTAATTTTGACAAGTAGCTCATGTAGACATCCATCACATTTGCTCTCAGTTTAATTTCCCATTCCTCTTCACAAAGCCTGTATTTCAAGCACACCATGTACTCTATTGTTACAATGGCATCTAACAAATTACCACTTACCTCCTATGTCTATTGTTAAACATTTAACCCAATGTGCTGAAGCATAAGTAGCAAGTGGAACACTAAGGATTTCCCTCGGTTTAATATAGTGTCCTCGTTACCAGTCTCCATTCACACTCATTTCTGTCTCTTAAATTCTACAATAGCACGAAATTTAAAATAGTGAGGTGAAGAGAATATTCTCCATTATCATTAAGTCTGTAGACTTTAATAATAATTTGAAAATTCTTTTTTATTCACGTGTTATTTCACTCTTATAATATTCATGCTATAATATCCCTGCAGTGGTTCATAAATATACGCTGTTAGACTTGAGCTGTGAATTAAATATGACGAGGTTCCACTTTCAGGAGGTTCAGAAGACCTCTTCTTCCAATGTCATATATATATTAGACGATTTAGCCACTACCAAGACAATGCAGTGGCAAATGGGTCTTTTGGAGAAGGCTTCTGTGAGTAAATTCAGTGAATGACTTGAATTCTCTAGTTAAACTTTTTATTATCGTCTTGAAATTAGGAATTCTGTACGTTACTCACAATCTTCTGTCTAATGTGACTCAATTCTTTACTGTTCTCAGTAGAAACGAAGACATGACATTCAAAGGTAATCGTTTTTTGGATACTTTGATGCTCTCATGTCCATTATATGTCATCAACACTCTCAATAATAGCATTTCACATTTTATAATCACATTAACTTTGATAGAAGCAATTCCATATCCGGTGTAAATATAAACTTGTCTTTTGATCCAATTAGTAATAATTAAATTGGAAAATTTGAACGTCAACATTGTCCTCGAAAGTCTCGTCAAAAGTCATTATTGCTTTAAATTTCATCGGACAAAAGTTAATATGGCTTTAATGGAATCTTCAATGAACGTTGAAAATTAACGAGTTTCCTGCTATTTACACAATTTAAACTCTGAATTCTCCCCTATTCATTCCCTATTTATCATCTTTTTTTTTTTTACTGAATTTTCAACCATCGGCCGCTTCAATTTCTCCCGAAAACTTTCGCAATAAATAATTATTACTCGAGAAAGTTGAATGAAAATTGCATAGATGACAAGTAGAATTGCAGATCCAAGTAGGACAGTATCGTGCTTGTTGTAAAACACGAATACTGAAAGTGCATTAAGGGGTTGGCCAATAAAGTTTTTAGGTTAGTGCCCCTTAGACGAATTTCGCGCTTGAAGAGAAGACTAAGACGAGCACGAGAGTTTATAGCAGCGATAACGTCCAACTGCTCCAGACTGAGTTGAGGAAAAGGTGCAAGTGTGTGTATGTGTGTGTTGAAGTGAGATAGAAGAGAGCCAACGAGTATTTTCCACGGTTTTTAAAATTCTCATCGATAACCACAAATACCAGGGCTAAAATATCAATTTATCAATCATTCAAAGTTGTCATTGAACTGCGTATGAATGCTCCTTCCAATATTATGTAATATCACATGAAAATTCGAATTTACCCTCGGAAATTTGAAATTTCTATCATTGAAATATGCTTTGCATTCATATTTCCATTCTACTGTATGAAAATATGGCAATTTGATAAATTCCAGGATGTTTGTCATTCAATACACTAGTATGTGAAGTAAATTGTAGAAAATGGAGGGTAACGTTAATTTGAATGTTTCGAGAATTTTTGTGTATACAAGTAACATCGTTACGGAATAGAGATGTAAGCATTACTAGGAATTTCGTTCTTTTTATTCCTCTCCTCTTTCATGTTTATCTCAGATCCAAGAGTTTCCGGATTTACCATCTTGTTTATATTGAGACTATTTTCCCCTATTACTATCTGTATCATCGTGACCTAAATAAAAAAAAAGGGGCAAGGAACATTCACTCTTTCTTCACTCTTTCACCTCTTCTTTTTTTTTGGATGGAGCTAGGATAAACGAAGCCGGAACGCCTTGCTCTTCGTACGTCGCCGCTCGGCCGTTGACCGGGCTGTACGATAATACAAACCCCAACACATCCAATGAATGGAGAGATTGCGCTTCATTCATTCGCAGTGATAACCCGCTTTGCGTTTCCGAAAAGAAGGCCCACGAAAATAAATAGGAAACAGGGAGGAGAGGAAAAAGAAGCATGAAACATTGAAGAGAGAAAAGATGAAAAAAAAAGGGCATAAACAGAAATTCAGAGAGAAGTCGGATAAAGCAAATAAAAGAGGTGGAGTTTTCGTACAGAGTCGGATATACTTTGTTATATACAACTGCTAGAATTCTGGAGATCAACAACTTTTTTATATCCGACGTTGGCAAGGCTGTTCAAAAATGCTCTGTGGTATCTTCATTGTCAGCTGAAATAATTTATTTCATGCTCCTTTATTCCATAATCATTTTGCAGCTCTTTGCTTTTTTTTTTTCATGTACGTTTGCTTTGAAAATAAATGGGGAAATGAGTCAGTTCAATGATTCAAGAGTAGATAGCCTTGTTGCTGCTATTTTTGTTTTTTTTCTATGAGTGATTCTCTGATGGAAATATTTTTTGATATTCTAGCCATTGTGTATATTTAATTTGTATTTATTCTAATTTGAAATGTTGATGGATTCAAAACAATGTGGAATATTTTTTGTTTCAGTGAGGAATACTGGCGGGATCAGTTCACCTGCTCTACATTGAATCTGGGTAAGTGAAACGATTGGAATTAACAAGTCAATACTTTTATTTAGTTGTGCGGATGAAAAGCGGAGGAAATTGAGTGGCCATCATACGGCTATTCGTTGATTAAACTACCATTCATGCGTTGTATTTTATTTGTAAAGAATCAGGTTGATGAATTAATTTGGAGATAAAGAATATAGAATTCTTTTGAAAAATTCTTGAAGCGTTTAATAATAATGTCCATTTTACTTCATCCTCAGGAGAACTAAAATTTGTCTCTTTAAACTAAACTGTCCCTTAATCCACGAAATTATCTTCAATTTTCCAGAGTAAATTCCGTATGACTCTCACATATTCTACCCATTAACAACAGAATCAACGGAATTTCCTTACGAACGACGGTCAAATAACTTTGAATAGCCAGAAATTCCCAGGACAAAAGTTCAACATTGTCTCTAAATTTTGCTGATTCACAAATTTCTCAGCTGTAACAATTATAACTACAGCTTTAATACAGATTTAAATGTTTTGTTCGTGCTCGTTGTGCGTGTTGGGCATAAAATACATCATAAATTAGATTCAAAATTACAAATTCAGATAATAATTTTCCCCCGAAAATTCAGTTTGAAAGAGTTATATACGTAATACCTCCAATATGGAATTTCATTTACAATTTCATGCTTTTCATTTATTTACGAAACACGCGATTAAAAAGGGAGCAAAAAAAAAATATTTAAAAAACCGTTGGAACCGGCAATCAGCAGTGTATAAAAATTTTAAATCCTCAAAAATGTACAATTCTACATTATGCATTGAATATGGTTATTCGTCTGGGTCACGTTCACCATTTTATTATCGTATTTACCGACAATTTATTATTTCTCATTATCCATGTTATTTTTTACATACACCAACAAAACCAATTTAGGAAATGGCAGTTGGAGCAAAAATTTATTATCCATGACTCAAGAGCTTTTCCATTAAAGATAATTTTCCATAATTCACTTGATCTCCAAAAATTGCCCAAATGATTCTTTATTGATTACAAATATCTCTAGAATGTTGCCAAAAAAAAGGCATAAGAATTTTCAATTTTCTGCGGTGTTAAAATCTATGTGAAGCATTGTAAAATAGAACGAGAACTTGGGAGCCTGGTGTGCTTGAGGCTCCTCACCGCAATTTTGCATGAATATCGAGCGTGGTTTTTCAAACTGAACGTTATAGAACACTGAAAAGCCACCAGGCACTCTCTTCCGTGCCAACTACTGCTGAATGGTGCCCGTGAGCCATTGGCGTCTCGCACTCTCTCCCTCTATTCTCCATAAATTCTATTTTTTAATTTTTTTCCTTCTCCATTGCTTTTTTCCCCCTCCAAAAACTTCTCCAATGACCCAGATGCCACTGCAACACTCACAATTGCCTTCATCACTTCTCCCGATTCTTCACACAACAATAAAAAATCAATAACGATGATGGAAAATAATTATCATCACCAACTCCTTCATGATTGTATCAATGTCACTGTCTACATTCCTGTTACCTTTATTTTTCAATTCAATATGAACTCATCTGTATCAGACTGTGAGAGCATCACAAGTTGCATTGCCCCAGGCTGAGCACTCGGACAATCGTTTATTCGATAGAAAAATTCACTTGTTCAAACCGAGTGACACTCGGTACATGCATATAAATATCATATATATACCTTCAACAAAGCCTTTACTTCCACATAATTTATTCTTCTCTTTGGGCATTAAAAAAATGTGTGCAAAAATAAAAACGTCAATGGCAAAACTGATAATTCGACACAATATTCATCCATCAAAATTTCATTATCCTCTCGGGTTCATCGGGAATAATTTGATGCACGTTGTGTTCATTTTCAATATGTATTCCTATCATGCAATAACGTCATTGGAGAATTTGGAAAATTGCATATTAGGGAAATAAAACAGGAGATAATTTCATTGCCTTTTTTTTGCCTCAATCATTGGTAAGTGGTACAATTGATGAATTTTTAATAATAACAATGGAACATGGAGGAGAATAAATCTGAATCAAGATCGTTTATTGGAAGTATGTTGGATGTGTAGATTCAAATTATTAATGAAGATAAAGTTGGGAAATGATAGTAGAGTCACACGCAAAATGTCAATTAGGTGTTATTAATTCATGGAGAGATAGAATTTTGTGCTTTCAAGACAAATCATGAGGAAAATTTCATCAACTTTGCTCTTTGTCCTGGAGAATATGATTGAATTATTTGTGGGAAAATTAATATTGGAAATAATCCAATTAAAAAGTTTGACCTGCAAGTATTGATTAAAAATGCCTTTAATCCTTCAAGTGCCTCTCCTAAATCCCCTGATTCATCTCCATCATGATAATCTATAAAAAGAAATGCATGGGATTATGAATGATTCATAATATCCATTAGGAAACACACTTCTAAATTCCCAATTTATCATTCACCATTTGGAGGAATCAAGTATTGACTCTCTGCATAAAAAATCAATAGCTTATTCCCAATTTATCACTTTTCTAACGAAATGACAGGAGACAAGATAGATAACATGTTCAGAAAATTCGTGGGAGTATATTTGTATTATTCGAGAAGCTCGAGGGGTGAAACATGATGGACAGTTTGAGATGTTGTTAGTGAAAAAGAAAAAATCCTAGCTGATAAAAAAACTTATCAACTTTATGAGTGACTTTTGCATTTTTCCAATAGCACATGGAGCATGTTGGTGATGTATTTGAAGCTATTTATATCTGATCGTAGCTCTCAAGTCCAAGTTCCTTGTTAACTTGTTTGGTTGAGAGATTCATTTCATGCAAGACTTCTTGCGAATGATAAAAGATGTTTTTGAGTTTGCGAGAGAAAAAAAAAGGGGAATTGAGATGTTGCCTCGATGAATTTCATCTGGTTGTGGTGAAATAGCTTGGTTTGAGTTCAACACAAGCCCAACGATGAGAATCTTACATCCGGGTTTTCGAGACTGTAGATTCAAGTTACTTGTACCTTAACTGCAGTATCCTTGATGCATTAATCCATGTCGTGGCTATCGTGGGCACGTAAGACCCTCCGGACATGGAGTATACGGTATAGTTAAAACGAGCGGCCATCTACAGTTCCTCTAGTGGAATGTCCGTTTACGCCCCAGCCTCAGCCCAACTTTAACTTCAAATGCTCTGAATACGTTGGATACCAGGCTTGATGAAATATCGTGGTTTTCACTTATTTTTTTTTTTTCACCCTATTCAGGTTTTTCCCTTCTTTTTATCAACTATTAAAGTTTTACGGTGGAAAATAAAATGACAGTAATAGAAATTTTTTATGGAAAAAATGAATTGTCTTACACGAGAGAAAAGAGAAAATGATGATAAATGTTTTATCATCAGAGAGTTTCATTGATTCTGATATAAAATTATCTGATGTTATTTGAGGAAAAAAAGAAAGATCATGGAAAAATGTTGAAACGACTTTTCTTTCTCTTTATTATTGGCTATTTTATTTATGTCTCTTTTTTTTCCGTTATTCATGGTTTTATTTTTCGTTTCATTATTTGTGAATCGACATAGCAAAGCATGTAAATCTCGAGATTATTATAATATGTATTTTTTTCCCTAACTTCTATGAAAACACAATGGAAACACGTTTCTCTCCACACATTCATAAATGTTTCAACTTCAATTCCATTTGTTCATTGAGTCACCGTACTTTTCGCAATGATATATAGAATACTCCACAATGTTCAACGTCTGTTTTACGAAAAGCTTAGTTGAGTCATAAAAGAATTTTTTATCAAACACAGAATATTATCACTAAGAGGATTACCTTTAATAATATTGAAATATTTCACTATTCTCCTACACATTCATATTATTTATGCTTCAATTAACCTTTCAAGTATTCCCAAAGGATTGAATAATCAAAATTTTCATTATTATTCATTAAATTTTTCGAAAATTTCCAATATTCCAATATGATAATTGAATATTAATGAAGAATTATAAATTCAGCTACTAAAATATTGACTTTAAAAAGATATTCAATATTTTAAATTAAAAACGGAAATCAGTTGGCTTTAGCATGTACAATTTCAGTACCGGATGAGCTCAACATCAGACTTTCCAATCGCACATTACTTCTCTTTTGTTTCCCCTCCACTGATCAACAACAGGATGTTACGTCTGTATGCGTACAAGCTTCAAATCTCAAATGTTCAATGCATCGAGGAACGTTGAGTCGTTCATTTTTAATGAGAGACACTCCGAAGCTATTCAAGCGAAAAAGCTTTCACTGATTAACAAAAAAAAAATGAGTTAAAAAAAATGGAAAATGTAAGGGAGAGCCATTCAATTAATTCCAACAAAAGTGAGATAACGAAGATAATACAATTGATATCCTGCCAATGTCAATTAGCATAGAAATCTCATTTATTAAATTCTGAATAGAAAAATTTGACTGAAAAAATTCAGTCTTGAGAAAAAAGAGTGAAGTGAAGAGAATGAATGTGAATCAATGGAGATTTTCTATTTAATAATTGAAGATTGGTAAGGTTAAGCTGTTGGAGAAAGTCAGAATGATAAATTAGGTGCTTTCAATATTCATATACCAAGTAATTCCAATTTCTCCTGTACATATCAGAAATATGCAGATTCCTCAATACACGAGTTCCTATAACATGGCATTGAAATTCTCAGACGATTCATGCGTGAAGATGCCAACCGATAGCATCTACCATCAAATAACCCAGAAGTAAAGAAGTTTTCAATTGCACGTATTGAATTGGCAAAAAATTCTTCCTCTCCTTCAAAAAAAGAAAAACATATTCCAACTGAGCTCAATACGAATGATTTTCTCGAAATTTTGGCAATCCAATTTATACCTGTCACCAAGTCCCAAGAAACTTGAGAAAAAAAAATGAGAGAAATCAGTAATGCAACGATTTATATTCATTCAGAAGTCGTCCAGAGGTAGGCCAGCATGAACCACCTTGGGGGACTCTGGTTCAATGTAGAAAGACGAATGATACCAGGTAGCTACAATCTTAGTTTCTACCACAAGCCCCGCAGGAATGTTTCAAAGTACCAATGCGGATGCACAACTATAGTTACAATTCGCAGTGCAGTTTCCAACCACCAATTTCACTCAGCTACCCAATCCCCTTTCTCCAACTTCCCCTTGATTATCCACACGCGACAATCCTCAACTCATAATATTTTCAGAATTCCCTATTCACAGTAGATTATCTTTAAACTAGTGTCTCGTACTAAATTAATTTACTAAAATTCCAAAGTTGTATTGACTCTTCAAACTCTGAAAGACCAAAAGTTAAATAATAATTTCATTATTACTCGTTGAAATTTCCTCCTTTCTCCAGCACTCGAAATTCCCCACAAATAAAGCCAAACACTCATGATCTCTTGATTCTACTCAAATTCATAGAATAGAGAGAGGACGAAGAAAAGTGACAAGACCTTTGGAGATCCAGTGTACTCTGTATCTATGCATGAGCCTCTCTCGTGTATCCACACTATGTCTCCTAGCAAAATGTGTATGCATACTCAGTCTGGTTTTATGTACAGCATGTACATAAACTAGCAGTGCACACACAATCCACTGGAGATACATGGAGATGGTAGTATGTTATGTGGGTCAGAGAGACGTTGGACATATTGCCTACATCTGTATGACTTTGAAGTAGTCAGTAATACACTAACTTGAGGATCTTGCATAGACACACATCCTCATCTTGATACAACTGGTGTATTCCCATGAGGCTCAGAGTAACATAGTCATATCCGGTTTTAGCCAAACACATGGTGGTCTTGAGTTATTGTTGAACTTTGAGGTGTCTATAGGTATTGCAATATCGAGCTATCATGAGCATGAATGATTGCACCTGGATCATTGAATGTGCAAGTAATTATCAGCAAGTATTATTACGTAATATGATCAAAAGGAAGAATGAAAGGATTAATTGATCATAATTGGATACTGAAATTGAACAATTCGAGCATTCTATTAATAATTGAAGGACTGAATACATTTCATGTGGATTATGATGATTATGTCATATGAGACTGAATTCTCGATATAATCCAATTTGTACAAAGCATATTCTTTATTAATTTGCACATAATAGAGTCACATGCAGAATGCATCCGGTGTTTATTCAATTTCAGAGACTCCAGAATCCACGAATATACAGATTAGATTAACAGCACGTGCATAAGATATTTGGCTAAGGAGTAACGTGGAAAATTCACCAGATTTTCCATGTCTCATTTGATAATTTAATGTAGCTACTTCAGGAATAGAAATCTTCTTATCCCATGTCTTAATTCTGTACGTGAATGTATGAGATTTTGAGAATTTTCATATTTGAGACTGTTAATATTAAGGTGATTAAGAATAAATGATCTATTCTTGCTCTCGCAGCTTTTTGAACTCTCGCAAACCTACGGGGTTAATAGTTCCTTCAAGGCAAGCATGAAAAAGCCATGCATGCTAGTGTCTCAAGGGCTTTTGTTACCCCTGGGGTTCAGCTTCAAAGTAGAGCAATAAAGGAAGCTGTGCGCTTGAAAGAAGAAAAAAAAGGGCAAATTAATTTTCTCTTGTTATTGGAAGCAGAGTGGATGGAAAAAAATATCTTATCACAGTTACGTCAATTGAATGACAGAAAATAAGGTTCTTTTTATTCAAATATATAATTATATTGACTCGGAAATTTTGAGCTTCATTAACTCCTTCAAATTTATTTTCATTGCACATTTCAGATTCAATTCAACGATGAATTGACAAAAGAAAAGTCATTTGCATTTTTCACATTATTTCTCAATGAAGATTGAGACAGATAAGTACAATGAAAAAAAAAAAGGAAAAAAGAAGAAAGCATCCAACGTCAATTCAAATGCTTTCATCTCCTCCTTATCTTTTCTTTCTCTTCCATTTCACCGAGGCGTCGAGTAGGCCTTTTCCCCGGAAAATTAAAATTGATCGAAACCAACGGGGCAAAAGTGTTACTCCTTTTTACCCACCCACTTATCCCATACATATACGTATTTTCATACCCTTTGTTCGCTTAGATATTCAAAGTAGCGTTTTAGCGTGCGAGAATTATTCATGTCACGTAGTCCATATTTTATGTAGCATTTCGTCAATCCCCAGGCTCCGCTTCTTTGCCCTAGTCTACGAATTTTCATCATGAAACGAGAAAAATGATTTATTCCTCTTATTGAATAAATAAGTGATGCCCTTTGCCAGTAATTTTCCCTCAAGCAATCAAACTTGGTAAATAGAAAAATTGAAAGCCCTTTCTCTCCTTCAAAAACACATGAATAATAAATTATTTGGTAAAACAATAAATTGATGATTATCTCTTTTACAAAAACTGCAAGTAGAGATTCCTGTCACTGGTGAGCCAGTAAAATGAAATTTATAACAAGAAAAAGAAGGCAAAAAAAATGGGGAAAATTATGAGAATTTACAAGTAGGCATTATCAAGCCTCTGTCGTGCCACCGGGTGGTAACAATTTTCACGTCAAATGGTGCAGGAACACACGTTAAAAAGGGAGCATAATAGAAGCGAGAGAAAGAGACGACAAAAAAAGAAGAGGGGGTGAATAGAAATATGCATTGCACTGAGCCTACTCAGTTTCCGTGTATTTACATACAACCCAATTAACATGGTAGTTTACTTTCCTCCAGTTGTTTCAGTATTGAGGCCGGGTAAAAGTTGTTGGAAACAATTAACGCCTGGACGAGGAAGAAAAATAATGTTGACGTGAGCGAGACCACGTACCTAAAACAATAACACTCAATTTAACGGCAATATTTTCACAATCGATTCTGCACTAGAATAAATAACTTCAGACATAGTAATTGAAGAATCGAATAAAACTATGATGACAATAGTTTATAATTCTTTAATTATTTCCATGATAATGTGAAATAAATGAAATATTTTAATATAAATAAATGTCAGGGGCCTGTGGGAGTAATGTAGAATAAAACCTGGACATTGAATGAACCGTGAAATTAACAAATGGAGACTGATATTCATATATCCCTCACAGAGTTTCACGTCAGTGGCCAATTAATTATTTCAAGTGACCAAGCGCCCTCTTCTCTGTGTACATGAACGACTGGGATGTAACCTGCTTGCACCAAACACGCTGTGCAGGCTGATACGGTGCTGTTACTTCACTCGTGTGAATAGTAGCCTCTCTTCTCTCTCCCTCGTTTTTTTCACCATTACACACTTGACAGACGAGACTTTTTACAGAGGGTTGAAAAAAAAAGAACACATGGCCAAAACTAATTTATACACTCGAATGAAAATGTCACAGCATCAAGCCTCTCCAGTTATTTTATGTTCTTTTTTTTTCCTCATTCTCCATTGACTGTTAATAATGCCACTTTTTTGAAGTTCACCTGAGTGGCAATTAATTTATTACCATATTTGTGGGAGTTTGATGATGGAGAGAGGTGCATCGGTGATTATTCAAAATTTCTGAAGCAAAAATATGTCGGAAAATGTCCAAGTGTTCCTAGCAATTTTTTTTTTTCCATTGATATTGCATGTATCGCAAGCTATTCGAGCGTAACCTGAAGGGAATAACATCGTAAACCGGATATTTTCAAATCTGCATCGACCTGTCACCGAGAATGGATGAAACACAAAAATCCGTTAAAATAAAAGCACAAATCAAATCACACTCCAAATACACACAGATAACAATTGCGACGGATTGTTTCAGCTCATTCGTTTTTATTTATTTATGTTTTATTTTTTACGTTGTTATTCATTCCGTTCCACTATTGCTTTTTCAATATGTTTTTTTTATACCCCCTTTTTTCCATTCTTTCAACTTGCGCAAAATTATTTTCCCAAAGGAGTTACCAGTGAGTGCTTGAAACAATTATGAAATTTTGCACAATTACAATGTCAGGTGCAAAATTAATTAATACATTGAATTTCAAGGGGGAAATTAAATTTTTTCAATATTCATTATAATCAAATGAATTCATTTATTCAGCTTTGTGATATAAATAATTGTTCAACCAATTTTCACGTGAAATTAAAGTCATTCGAAAAGCATATCAATTATCCGTATTAAATGCATGACTTATTAAAAATATTTAATTTAATTGAAATAAATTATTTACTTTACTATAAAATTAATAAGAATTCATTTAACTTTTTGAATAATTCATTGAAACATAGAAGCCATAATCTTTTGGTAAATTACAATGAAAAATAAAGTGTAAGTGCGATTCTCTGTTCTCATTTATCAATGTCCCAAGAAATTCCACAGTATTCATCTCATCCGCTATATCTTTTATCCAAAAGACTGTGGAAAAGTGAGGAAAAAAAATGGAGTCTTTCACTCAAGAGATATGCACCAAGGGCAAGAGGAATAGTGCACAAATCCGTTGAATGCAAGAGATAGTTGGATAGTTTGAATTAATGGCGACAACTCGAGTACGATGTAATAATGCAGGGACAAGCCGAGATAGGCTATTACGTTATCAGTGGTTCAACGACTGCCGATCGCTCTAGTCACTTGGCTGATGATTCGACGAAGCCTTCGGACTACATCTCATCTACTATGTCATACGATTGAATCGCTCGTTCTACTGAACATATCCAGGCTGAAACGAAAATTGGGATTGTGTCTATTGATGGCACTGAGGATTGAACCGGAGAATAGAGACGAATATTCCTGGTGCCTCTTGATTCACTGGAATCTAGTCCAATCACAGTCCTTCGGATAATAATTGTATATTACACTATTCGCAGGATCCTCAATAAATCGAGAAATAATTTATTTTTAGAAGTGAAGGAGTCTATGAAAAATTGTGAAATAAAATTGAGAAGATGCTCCAATATTCTTTTATTATTGGGTATTTTTATCAGAAGTTTTTTTTTACTAAAAAAAAAATCAGAAGCAATGAGGATGAATTCTACCTCTGGCATTCATTAATTAATCTTCGAGTTGCGTTACATAGTTTGTATTATTAAGAGAGAAACTCGATGGAGATCTCAATAGGAACAGAGAAATTCCTAATTGATAGGATTTATTCACGGTATATTGGCGCAAATTGAACGACCGATGAGGTTCACCAGAGTTCTCATTGCCAATATAACTAGAGTTTCAAATCAACAGTTAACTTGTAACCATTCAGTCAATTCCATACACGTATATCGATTATATTCATTCCATCAATGAACGAAGAATGGAAGCAGTTAAAATCAACTCTGTGATAACAAGAGAAAAGATACTTTAAAATTATCATCAGAAAATTTCAATGTTTCATGATTTAACTTCAATTCTCGACAAATTGTAAAGTGAAACGAGAATGGACGAAAAAAAAGCAATTCCATTGTGAGGATATTGGCTATCTAAAAATTGAATCATTGAGTTTCAAACACAAATATTCCATTTCTTTTTTGTTTTATTTTTCATGATGGCACGAACCTTTTTTTTTATCACTCTCCAGTACCCATTTTTATTTGTTCTCTGTGACTGAACGGCGCGAGTAGATAAAGAATACAAAAGCCGGGGGGATTTCCGTTGCACTGACATGCGCTAAAATAACGTGTCATTTGTTGGAACAAAAAAATAAACAAAAATGAATTTGAGAAAAACAATAGCATTTTTCAAGATTCTAAAGATCGCCTTCATTCGATTAATCTCCAATTTTTCATTCTTCATGATCCAAGCAATTTTCCAATCAAATAACACGTAATCTCCAACAATTTATCTCCCTATAAATGATTAAATGCAATTAATCCCTGCAATTAATTTGATAAATTGAAAGTTTACCCATCCTGTCAAGAAGAATACACATCCTGGGACAGTTAAAAATGCGGAAAAAAAGTAAACGGGGAAATTGGAAACTTTTTGAGCTCCAATGACAAAACTCTTATTCACAGTTGATCGAGCAACTTTACGCCTCTTGTTCGAACATCGTAACTCATTCAACTTACAAAATGCCTTTCCTCTCTCTCTCTCTCCCATTTTCTCTATTCTCTTCTACTCACTTTGCGCTAATAAATCCAATCTCCACTTGCGTATCTGAAACAATCGAAGTCACGAGGAGTCTTTAAATTCACCATTAACTTTTTTGAACTCTCGACAGACTTATTTAATTCGGCATCAAATAATCGTGAGACTATGACGGTTAAATTTACGGATAAACTTAGTTATTTGAAGAAATTGAATGGTGATAAATTTTTGAATGGAGAAAAATGAAGAAGTTGAAATAATAAATTCCGTCTTCGTTTCCTCTCTCAATGAATCCAACAGAAATAATTAAATTTACGTTATCGTTAAAGTTTCCAGGATTCTTTCATTAAAGTTTCTCATTGTCACTAAAAGTGCAGTATTTAAAATTGACTTTTTCACGTATTTTCAAAGGCAACTTCAACGAAAGGTTCTGGACAGACGCGTAAACTTATCCGAGAGTCTACGTTCTCTCTCACCATCTAATTAAACACTAGATACTGCGAACAACATTGTAATGTTCTGTCTTAGTGTCTTCCTCTCGAGACTCTTGTTTCTTCCTCCGTCTCTTTTCATCGACAAAGGCATCCTCGTTTTCCCCTCGGGGCCGAGAGAGACAGGATGATACCGTCGCGACCTCAAATATGGGTTTGCTATGTTCCAGAGTATGCATACCTCAGGGGTATAAACCCTCCAACCCATTGCCCCCACTCTAAACTCCTCACGAAATACTTGAATCCACCGTTATACTGTCTGACTGGAATAACTGTATTCAACTTTTCTCCTTCATCCCTTCCAACCTGCATCTTTGGAAAAACTTTTTCCCACAATTCCAAAAATCTAGGTACATGGAATTCAAAGTAGTACTACTTGCACAAACCCCTCGTAGATACTAAACTAAGAGAAAAAAGAATAAGAGAATTCATAAAAAAAGAACTTTTTATTTTTATTGCCCATTCTTAAGAGATTATTAAAAAAGAATTTCTCCTCCCTTTCTTTTTCCCCTTTTCTTCTTTCATCAGAAAATTTTCTTCTCGAACTTGATAAGAATATAACCCTCGAAGCTATGAATTTCTTTAGTAAAAAAAAGTCCATGATTTTTTTCATTACCTAAATGGAAATTGTGAAATTTCCAGCAATATTTTATTAATAATGAGAGAGAGAGGAAAATTAATCTCCATTATTAATGTAAAAAGAACTACAATTTTCCGCATTATGAGAAAGATCGTAATGCATGTGATTAAATTACCTATAAAAAAAATCAAGATGATTATAGGTGCACATAATCGAATGTATCGATGTGTTTGTACTATTTTTCGGTGATACAGAAGCGATAGAGAAGCTATAGATGTTCAATAATTCAGTGCAATAGTGTACTCTGGCTGAGCATCTCAAGAGACGTGGCCTACATCCAGTGTAATATGGACAAGTGCGCGCTCCGATGGTTGTTGAGTATCCAGGGCTCTATATGATGGAGAGAGAGATGGAGGAAAGGACTAGGCTGGTAGACACGTACCAAAGATACACGAGTCGCCACTAGCATGTACCCAAACTGTTTGATAGTACTGGAGAAATTGTATACGCTATATTCAGCATGCCCATCTGAAAGGATATCCTCTTGATGTGTTCAACCGGAGAAACAATAGGGATGCCCTCGTGTGGAAATAACATTTCAAATATATGCGCGAGTACTTCAAACTATCGAATCTCATAAAGTACCAGGTTTTTTAATCCGATGTTGAAGTAGAGTACTTCAATAATTCCTTGCCGATTTCGAGAGAGAATAAAACTCAATTTTATCTTGTTAGAGAGTCTTTTTAAAAACTCATTTATCAACGAAATATACACTCCCCTATTCTTCATTCGTAAGTACTTGACACTGAATTCTGTTATGCGACAATTTATATACATATAAATCCGTTTAACTGTACTCTACTTCTCTGTCTCTGGTGGGTTTGCCCGGGGGCTACTGCTAAACGGGGAAGTTTAAAACCGGTTTCAGCGGCCACTTTGCTGCACTTCTAGAAACGTTATTTCCGGCCAGGCGAGCTTGAAGAAAATCCTCGGATGTGCAAGACCATCCGCCTACTCCACGTCTCTCTCTCTCCTCTTCTCATCCTCTCTATTTTATTTTGTTTCCCTTTTTTTATCCATCTGAATCCCTTACAAGAAGTCGAAAGAGAAAAAAGACTCGCATAGCTGTCTGCGATACATGGTTTTTCATTTTCAACAGATTTTTCTCGGTATGAAAAAATACGGAGCGAGAGAAGGGGAAAAAGAAATTAAGTAAAAGAGCACTCTCGAAACGATGAAATTCCGTGGCTGCTGAGAATAGAAGAGAATTTGATGTAAAAACGAGAAGGCAAGCCATTGTTGCATTGACTTTGGTCTTATTTTTTTTTTCTCTCAGTTTCTGCCCTATTTTTTTTTATTTATTTCATTTTTTCCCGCATCTTCTGCAGTCGTTTCTCATTTTTTGAAGTAATATTGCCATTGGAGAAGATAAGATGACATTCTCATCGTGGTACACGCAAAGATTTGTAGAGGACGTTGCAATTTTTCGAGTCAATTGATTCGCGTGTGCCTTTCTCCTGTTTCCGTAACAAATTCGATATATATCCTCTCACCCCAATGCTTCATGCAAGCTTGACACGCTCTCTCTTCCATTCAATCTTTATCCTCTTTATTTATGTATTTATTTCATAGCATTTTGCCTCTCTTCCATTTTTCCGTTTGTTGCATTCATTTTTCTTTTTTATTTAAAAGTTACTCGATTCAGGGCTTATCTTCTATTCTATTAACAATTCATGGACGGCAATTTCCCTACGTCCTCCATTGCCTAATCAATAAAGGAGTGACAGGTGGATATCCTGCGAGAGTGTCAGTCTGTCGACAGGGGTAAGATAAGTCACTGTGCAGTGGTAAAAGGGTGAAATTGCCCCTCCGCGTATGTACGTGCACCTAATACGGCTTGGCAATATAAAGTCACCATAGTACATGGCTTCTCGATGGGATATCAATAATTCGTTGTAATTGATATATAAAAAATTCAACGTGCAGAATGTATGAAGAAGTAAATTTTGGTTTTTACATTTCACGTCTTCATTCGTGCACCAATGGAACATGGAAACAATAGTGCTTTCGAGTGCTGGACCAATATTGTGACAATGTAGACGTCATGTGCTTCAATATTACGGGGAAAGTGTGATAGACATAGTCAATGGATAGTAATTAATCAAATGGACATCTTTAATTAATTATTTTCATTAATAAAATGAGAGACTTGTGTTCATTTCATTGATTAATTTTTTCGTCGAGAGAAATCCAATATTTTCATGGCATTCTTCAAATATTTTCGTACATTTCTCTTTCCTCTTCATTTAGCTAATTGACGGAATCAATTTTTCACGGATAATCTCTTGGAAAAATCCTCCATTGATTGGAATAGCCTCTCACTGATTGAGACAGGAAAAAATAATAATGAAGTTTTTACTTCTCGTTTTTGTCCTTTTAATATCACAACTTGGTCAATTTTTATTTTCTCATTCTCCCTTTCTCCAGAGTTTTCGTTCGTGCTTCCAATTTGAGGCTATTAGGATGTGTAGCATCCTTCGCATGAGGTGACGGGTGAACAGCAATCCCGGTAACGAAATTGAATCGATTCGAGCTGAGGTCGAATATAACCATTGCTACAAACCCCCTTTTTCTCCCTCTCTCACCAACACATGGAGTCTCCAAATAACTGAGTGGAAAATGTGAAATTTTAGGTTCGTGTCTGTGGTAAATAATATCTGACGTATTTTTATAGGAATAAGGACAATGTGACTGGTGCGAATGCCTCCGAAACCCTGTAAATTACTCAAACATTCAAATATTTAAAGGGAAGGGGTAGAATGATGAAAAACCCTCCATTACTGCCCCAAAAAAAAATCCGGAATTTCTATGCATCGAAAATTCCCAAAAATCAGTGTACTTAATTCCCGTAATTTTCACCAATTAATCATTCACGTTTCGGTAAATTCACAGTATAATACGGGTCAAGTGATTTCAAATTATCGAACGAAACTCAATACATAAATGGTGAAATGGAAATTAATCCATATTTATTATTGATATTGTTCGGAATTTCAGAAGTGGTTATACATTGAGAGATGGCCATTCAATGTTTCAAATCAAACTCATCTGTGCAACAGAGATGCAATATCATAACAGATTGAATTTATGCTCAGTAGGATGACAAATAGCCCAGAGTATTGCCATGTTTCAATTTTCACTCTTTTGAAGGTAGGGATGGATAACTCCGGGCCATAAATGAATAACTCTGGGTCACATGCGCTGCCCCTTTCTCTCCTCCATTCGGACGAAAATCTAGGCAATCTAGGTGACTCATAGATTGGTCATATCTGACCTCTCTGTAACGAATCAAATACGCTTTCATGAGTGAACTCAACTGTCCTTTTTGGAGTTTCAAACCAAAGCGGCTCTTATTTTAAATCCTCTCCACTCGATACAGCTCCAAATAAAAACATCAGTATTTTAGAAAAATAAACCGATTCAAAGAGTTTTTAATAAAGTCTCCAACATGAACTCCATCAATCAACAAAAATAACAGCTGTAAGCACACAGAGATGGACAATTAAACTAAAATACCCCAATAACATTTCTCCACATGCACAGGCACTTGTAATAATCGTATTGTACTGTATGCGTAAATTACATTACGAGTATTATTCTGCTTAGAATCCACAACAGCTGTGTTTCTAGTAGGTGAAACGTTTCCTACGTATTCCCTGGTTTATGAACCATTCAGATGAACCCTCACCTGTCCCTGCGAATATTTCAATCATCCATGATAGTTTCAATCAAATAATTCAAGAACTGAAGGAAATAGAATTAGATGAATCGTTTATTCATACTCTCCAGCAGTTTTCCTAGAATCATTGGATCATAACCGAAAATATATGGACGTATGTTTATGAACTGAAGAATAAAGATAAGGAGTGACATGGAAATTTCCAAGCATCTTGGACATTCCTCTTGACTCAGGAATATAGTGAATAGGGGATTTAGCGTGTATATAGATGCTTTTTGAATACGTAGAGGTTTTGGAATGGCGAAAGGAAGAGAAGGGGGTGGAATACAATTGCAGGGGGTAAAGCACGTATATGGAGTTTCCAAAGGCTCCTTACACTATCCTCGTGCACTTTGCACGGCTGGTGGATAAATTATATAGAGGGGTTGACACATCACCCTTTAGCGTTTGAGGAAGCCATTGCGGCTTGCCCATGTGTACTAGCGCTTTTTTCACATGTGTGAATATCCATTGCCTCGGCTTCATTCAACTCCTTCAAGACCAAGGGGAATATTTCCAGACACAAGTCCCTGTTATGCGGATATGCAACTTTTCTCATTTTTTTCTCCACTCGATGGGGGAGAGAGTGAAGAATGTTCAGGGGGAACCATCAAAGCATTTCCTAAAGCTTCGAATACTCTACACGACTGTCTACAAATGCTCTTTATCCTTCGTTCATTGTTTTTTTTTTTTTTAACGCAAAATTTCTGTGAACGATAAATTTCATCCGGTTTTTGAATTCAACACTGGGAAAACCGTGCAGGCGAAAGAACGAAATAGTGGAAAACGGACGCGTTTACACAGAATCTCTCTACTCTCCCTTTTGTCGACACGATTTTCTATATATGCAATGTTGGGTGAAATTGCTGCATCCCTAGAGACGCATGAGATCCAAAGCCAAATTGAAATAGCTAGGGAAGCGAGAACGTAATCCACGTATGCTAAAATACATGAGAGCATTTCAGGATAGTTATGTCGATTACGAAATTTGCGGTAACGCAATACTGGTGAAGCTTTGGATATATTATACGTTAATTTCATTTGAAACTGAATAATTAAGATAGCGTTTGATATTTTGTGAGCGTGTTTCTCCCTCAATTTTCACCTCGATTCACATTGAATCCTTTTTTATTGTGCGGTGAAATTAAATGGAGATTTTTGTAATTTCAGAAAATCATCCTGAGGGCAGAGTTCAATGCTGAAGGGATGCTTTAATGTACTGGAACGAGAAATCGTCTTCAACCTATCCCTCCATCGAAGACGCAGATTCTTTTCTCAATGTAAGCTGAATAAATAATGCAGTGCAACATTTATTGAACACTGCAGACTTTTTTATTTTTTCATTATATAAAAATCCCTTGTGTTTCTCTCTTTCTCTCTACTGCACTTCTTTGCATTATTTTCATTCTTTTCTCATAAACCACGTGGAAAACCCACAAACGACTTGGCTTCCACCCGTACTCTTGGAGAATGAATCGTAAATTTTTTATTCACTCGTGATACCAATCACGATCAATCTTCAAGAAACTACATGTCGAGTGAGAGCATGTATCCAGAAGGAAAATCGAATGAAAGCCTCAGATTTTTTTCTCTCTCTCTCATTCTAAAAGTTATGCAATTTAAACAATTTAAGAATCCATGAAATTTCAAGCATTCACTAAATATATTCTCCAGATACAAATCCAATTTGAAATTCATCCGAGATTGTTATATCAAGTCGTATCGTTGCTAACAATGAAATCCTTGGGTAAAGCACCAACCTATAGTCTTCCTCTTACTCTTTCATTTCATATTCTCACACCCTTTTTCTTCTACATTTGGAATGCCTGCTTTTCATGAAAACATTTTGCAATGTTCTCTCTCATCTCTTTCCCCTCATGCAAAATAACTTCACCATAAAATTCAACGAAAATTAATGGAATATATAAAGAAGATTTTCTAGTATTCAATTAGAAGGAAAATTTAATGAAAATCTTTTGTTAAATATTCTATAATTCAAATACATCAGTTCTATGTAATTATTATTATTTATTTAACGGAATTATTTTGGTCAAAGATTAAACATGATTCTTTGGATAATGAAAGTTATTTCATATGTAAATTTTGAGAAATTCAATTGCCACTAAAATCCAACAGACTCCGTTGATGGACAATTCCACTGTGTTGAAGTGTTATGCTAATGAATATGCCTCTCACATCTGCAGAACATTGAGCCATGTGCCACGGCACGTACCCACACTGGCGCTTTGTTTTCTCATTAAGTCATTACGCCTGATTATGAGGATCTATGTGTATAAATGTTGCTGTTTCCATTTGAATTATTCTCACTTTATTCAAAATTATTGCCGTTATTATTTCGTGATAATTTAGCTCAATTATTCAATAAAAATTCAGTATTTATTTAAATGCTGTGAAAATATATTGACAAATGGAGCAATTGAAAAGGCATCCTCTCTCAGTATCTTCTGAATTCACATCCAGGGCACGAGCTGCATTCCATTCTCCCTCTTTCTCTCGATCTCCCTTTGCCTTTAACTTTCGACTTGTTTCCTCTACAGTGCGTATTCAACTTGTTTTCTACCCATTCTGAATTTTGAGACATTCGCCGCAATAAAGTAAAGGAAGCTGAGGCTAAAAAAAAATGTAAATATATGTATAAAATGTACACGACAATATTCCAACTCAAATTGCGAATTCATTGTACCACACGGTTGAAGGAACAGGTTATACGTACAAAATTTCAAACGACAAACGAATTCTTGAGATTCTCAAGGTTTTCAACGTTATTTCGGTAAAATTGAATTTTTTTTCATCCATTGTGCGGATTGTAGATATGTTGACTGGATGAAAAAAAAATTATGCATAGCACTGAATTTCAGTTGAAATTAATTCCATGGAAATTCATAACTTTGTATTTTTATACGCTTTCCATTTACTCAAGCCATACAATAGAAATGAGAGAAATAAAATTTGTTTAAATCTATTATGTTCATGAATTTTATTCCTATTTCATTCTCTTCTTAAATTGAATGTGCAAATCAACGAAGAATATTTCTCGAGCAAATGCCTTTCACAACGATTCTCTCTGCCTCTCTCTTCCTTTTTAATTAATGGATTAGCGCGAGAGGAGATTAAAGAAGAAAATGGGAGGAAAAAAATAGAGAAATTTCAGATGAAAAAGCTCCTTCCGGATTCTCACTGAAATGCGATGGATCCATCACAATTAGTCTCTATTATTTCGTACAAAAATAGAAGATTCACTGCCTTCAATGCACAATTTTTTGTTCTCCCTTTTTTTTAAAAAACTATTTTTACTCTTTTCCCATACTTTGGAACCATTCATACTTCCATGGAGCACTGAGAGCCGGCTATAATGCCTTTCTGAATGTCATTTCATCTCTCTTCCTCTTTCACTCTCTGCTTCTCTTTCGCAGTGTGGGTGAGCACAAACTCCACCGGAAATGACACCTATTCCCCTCCCACCCACAAGCCGAAAGTTGGTACTTCACGAGTGGTAGAATTGACTTGAATATCCGTGGAAGATCTCAAGAACACGATAACAAGGAAAATTTTGGGCACAAAATGACACGGGTAACACAAACTATCACTCTACCAATGATATTTGTGAAAATTCGTTTATCTAAAGTGTCTTTACTCGTGCACGTGATTCAACGATTTAAATTTTATACGCTCGTTAAAAATAAATTGAATATCATGGATTTTAATCTTCAGGAGAATTAAATCCTTTCATTTGCCTTTATTTGCGAGAATGTGGGGAATACCATTTCAAAGGGGAAAAAATGAAGAAAACAGAGAACTGGGGAAAATTCAAACAAGCACAGCCATTCAGAATGAAATTATGTCACATCAATTAATCCACGTCAAGCCCATACAACTCACAATTCACACAAGAACAACACCACTGACCTCTTTACTCCATATGTTACCTATTATCATCATTTTTTTTTTCAACCAGAGGTCGTTTTCATTACAGTATCAAACATGCATTCGTATAATAGATATAATATGCCGCCATTTGCAAATTTTCGTATAATGAATTATTGGAGAGATTCTGGTGGAAATAAAGGGAAAATATATTTTATTCATTCTCTCTTCTTCAATTCCATGTTTTTTTTCAAATAATCAGAACATTCTCATTTTCAAATAGCAAATCATAATAATCAAAATGTTCATTAGTTTCCAACTTTATAAACAACTACTCTCCTCTAATTAGCAGAAAAAAAAAAATTGAATTTCATCACAGAATCTTCTTTTTTCCACCAAACATACCACACTTTGTTAATATTATTTTTTAATTTCTCTCTCAATTTTTATATTCATGGTACATATTTTTTAGTAGAGAGAACTGAGAGTATATCATTCCTCTTTTTTTGCAAAGTTATTCGCAATATAACCAAGGTTGGATGCTTCCGGATTCGCGATTAAAGTATACAGTTCACTACTTTTTGATAAACTTGCATGGGATATTCGAATGGACATGGAGTAAGATGAGGATCTGCAAAAACCTGAGTATAGAATTCTCGTATTTGAAAAAATATTGATTCATCATTGCTGCATAAATAGATGCTTTCACCTCATACAATTTCTATGAATTCAGATTTTTTTCTATCTACGAAGATATGAAATTCATCAGAATTCATGCATTTCTTATAATCCTGCGAATAAAATGAAGTGCATAAAATATCTGACGAATTCATTCACTTTAGCGTAAAATAAACAAATCACTGGATTTTCGTTTTTGCAAGGAATTAATGAAAGAATGAGAAAATCCATTCGCAGACAGCTGCAGAAATAGATTTCAAAGTTCAGAAATAGATTTTCCCTCGAAACTGTGAAGAAAATCGTCAATTCATTAAATTACCATTGATTCCAGAAAACAATACAATAGCACAGGCCAAAGTTTCAATTTAAACGCGTGAAACGAGTTCTCGAGATAAATGTTTTTTTTATAAATCCAACCAAAGAAGAATGTTCCTCCATTTTTTATTTGCAAATGCATTAGCTAAAATACATCGTTATCTTTCCAGTTTGACCCTATCCCAGAGGTCTTAAACTGTGAAACCGATAAATTTCAACTGCTTTTAATTATACAACCGCTGACCTCTCATTAAATTCATAATAATCACTAAATGTTTCCATAAACCGTTTTCAATTACACAGCAAATCGTTTTAATGAGTTCACAGGAATATCAGTAATCTCTGTTTATTCAATTATCTCGTGATTAAGTGGAATTATGATTAAAAGAATTATCGATATCAGAGCTCTTTTATCAGCCGATAACCTTCCATTGACTCATTCATTATTACACACATGAATTTTTCAATTGTGTTAATATGAGGATTATTGAGATTCAATATTCATCCGTCAAGTAATGAGCAGTACTTCCAATTATCCACTCGTGAATAACTGACTAGTGCGAATAATTCCTTCAGATTGGAAAAATCCTTTTTTCTCTATTCATGTTTTTTTATCCTCTTATTCCTTTCAATTCTCAACGTTCTCAAGGACTTTCTCTGCACTCTCACATCCTCATGAGCTTATCAGCTTAACACCCTGGGATACACGTATAGCACAATTCTAAATTCTCACTGAAAAACATATTTCAGTAAAAAGGAAAATACTAAAAAAATTCAATCTTGGTGAAAAACAAATCGAATTTTCAATGGAATCATCAGAAAATCGATAAAAACGAAATTTCTCCTACAATTACCGAGGCCTTTGTTGCTCAAGCGTCTGAACTTATCACAGTGAACGAAATTTCCCATTTCAAAGCTCTTAACATAATGGTTACTCCCTCACGTTCTCAGTGCTCTCAACGAAATGACTCCAACAAAATTGAAACATCCACTATACGAGTGTTAGAATACGCAATATACATAGATATTGCACTTGACGAGCTAATCAAACCTCGGGGATTTCTTCATGCGCAATTGCTCGGACTGTGTGATTCCCGTATGCCAACGAGACTGGAGAAATTATCCTACACTTCCAAGTGCTTGTTGAATGGCTCGTTAAGCTCTTGAAACGAATCCAGGGATGAAATCTGCGTTTCCCATATCTTCAAACTGTGCAGAAACTTCACAAAGCCCTTTTCGAGTGAGTTCTTTAGCTCTTACGCCATTACCTTTATTTCATTCTAACATTACAACATTTTCACTCGTGGATTACACGCCAATACCATCTCGACCTCAAAAAAATGCCAATCATCGTTTAAAAAGAGTAAATCGTCTGCAATTTTCTCCAGTTTTTCCTCTATTTATTCCATTTCTGTCTATCACTGCACTTTTATTTCTTTTTTTTCCCCTGATAAAATGAGAACTGAAATATGTTTTATTCTCATGAGATAGAAAAGTAGTTTCACTCGAAATGAACACGAGGCATTTTTTTTATTTCAAAGCTCATGTTAGTGAAATAAAAAAACCGCAGAAACATTCCATAATTATTCAAGCAGGAATTCCAGACATTGGGGATGCCAGAATGTCTGGCAGACGTTTACGAAAGAGGCTCACATGCAGAAAATTTATATAAATATAGAGAAATAGTATCCTGGCTTTATTTCCAGAGCCGTTGGACTCGAAAATAGAATCTTTACGAGAAACGAACAAGCGAACAAGCGTGTGCGGGCTTGTGATACCAGTGGAAAGAAGCCAGGGACTATGAAATTAAAGAGAGTAAAAAAAAAAGGGGGGAAAGAATCCACGTATACACGGAGTTCGGTGTATTGTGGAAAAATACACGATATAAAGAGTGGATTTATTCCACGTGCGTAAGCAATGAGTGGAGCACGTGAATGTTGGACGATCAATATGGCTTGATAGATACATTGCCGTAACGCGTATACACATGCATGTAAATACGGGATATGGTGCAGCTCGTTACACATTTTTAACGCCCAATATCGCCCGTAAATCGTCAGCTAGCGGCTTTCAAAATTGCTCCCAGTCTTTTTTCATATACACACGTTACTATCTACCCCCATCGTTCTTTCTCTCTTATTTTTTTTTTGTAAAAACATGAGGGGAAAGAAGAAAAAAAATCACCAGAGTTTGGTGCCTCTTTTATTCCTACCACTAAATATCTTTTTTGTCGACACGCAATGCACGTTTTATTTCTCACGGATAGGTACTTCACTTTCTGCCGTACTTTTAATACCCTAGGCTTAGATACTTTGTGCACCGGGAATTTTTATATGTACAGGTATTTGCTAAATTAAGGGGGATGAAGAAATTGCCGTTAAATAAGGTACGCCTACTGCTCTCTTTCGCCAATGATGAATAACGATAATTTGCATTTATCAGAAGGACGTTTTACTACTGAAGAAAAACGGCCACAAGTGTGGAAGTTTTAATGCAGAATGAGAAAGAGAGAGAATGGTTTAACAATGGAGTTTTTCACGTGGTTATGTGGGTGAGATTGTGTGAATAATACGGGTTTTTTATTCTTTCATTATGCGTACCATTTGAAATGGTGTTTTACAGTGGAACAAAAACGAATGAGTTCACTCTGGAAAATTACATTGGCCAATATCACGTAGTACGATAAATTAATTGAATTTAAATGTGATATATTTTAATCCATAAAATTATTATGTTACACAGTTTGTAAACTTCATAACGTAATTCTAGTAAAACACAGGGAATTACGGGTTATTTCGTGCGTGAATACTGCATAGAATACAAAAATTGGTAGAGACACAATATGTTTGTGGGGGGGGAAAATACATTTGGAATTGCAGAACAATCGGGGCCTCTGTGAAAATCGTTGATACATAACTACTACCAGTTATATCTGAATGCAATCGTGAATTTAAATGCTCAAGTCACGCAATCCTTGAACATTGTTAGTGCCGTCTAATCGCCACTGAGTTTCTTCGGAAATTATTCTGTATTTGTGAATGAGAAATATGACATTTTTATTTAAAAGGAATAATGTACAATGTTTTTTGCTTTTAAAATCTCATTAATGAAGTTTAATTTCATCAAATTAACGTAGAATCAATGTCGCATAAAAACAAAACTTTGAATTTTCAAACAGCTTGAGTTTCTTAATTCTCTTATCCAATTGACGTAGAAAAGTTTCTCGCACTGTCCAAAGACTCAAACGAAGTCATTCAAATAACTTTTATCCTTCAAGAAATCAATGCAAAAAAAAAGAAATGAGAGCATTCGTTCATTTATTATATTTTCAAATACTCTCAGCACTTTCTCATTGAAACTATCTCCAATTATTTCAACTAAAAAAGAAAATCGGTGAAAAAAAAAACAAACTTTTTCCCCATCGAGAATGAAGAGGCAAATAAATTTTCCATTAATGAAGGGATTCACACGTTCAATAGGTAAAGAGTAGACCCCGAGATCAACGACCGAAGGCATAAAATACTCTCTCCCTCTCTTTCATCGCTCAATCCAGGTCAACTTTACCTTGGTACGTTCGTTTCACTGCAGTTCACCCCGATTGCGTGGGCCAACCCCTCTTCCTCTCTACCAACCCGACTTTCTACAACAACACAGCATAAAATTTTTTCCTCTCTTCATCCTCAAGATTGCTGCAAAAATACTGTGCATATTAAGTACACGTGAGGATTGTATAACCCGCCCTCCCATCACTCCCAACTCTCTAAAATCTCTCTCTTTTCTATCTCCCTCATTTTTCCCTCTGCCCTTTTTTTTTACCTCCAACAATCTGCAGTGTGTATTACAGAATAATCTGTTTGCCCAAAGTGGCTGTACGCTAAAGAACTAGCTAAAATGGAGCACACACATATGATGAGATACCTAACGTGCAAACTGGTCATTAAACCCCATTCCCTGTCTACGTCCGACTTATTACCCAGAGTGGCGCCTGCAGTCGTCCTCCTTTATGATAGTCTCACTTTAATGACACATTTACTGCTGAAAATGAATGAAAGAACAAAATTATGACAGAAGAATGAGAATAAAGAAGATAAATGTATTATTCTGTCTTTTATTGAACGAATCAAAAGCTCAACATTAACGAGGAGCCAGCGAATCATGTAGCTCCTGTGCATGCCGATGTTCACGACACTGCCAGAGGCACATGCGGGATGTATTCTGCTAGAGAGCATCGAGAAAACTATGAGGCCAAGAAAATGATTGACGTAGCCATTAGCCTCAGTATCACACGCTCATTCTACCAGGCTATACGCAGCAACAATGTGTGTATGCTACGTGCATGATATGCGATTGGTTATATGACGTTGCAGAAGGTCCAGGAGACTCGTGTGTGGCCTGGGATAACGGGCGCATAACCTCTGCCGTAACGTTTTGGAGAACCATGGCTTGATCTCGATATGATTAATGCTAGGTATGCGTGTACATGCGGGACAGACAGCTGTGCATGACTCTAGCAGAAGCATGAGGCCGAAAACCCCGCCCCACGTCTACAATATACCCATTCCACTCTTATTCCCTCCTCCCTCTTGTGTGGCCCCCTTCCGACTCATATCCTGTACAATATACTCTGTATATTCTATCAACGTTGTATCAAGCTTATATCTCAATGACCGTATGATTCTCTCACATCTGATATTGGCCACTCCTCGGTTATTCGTGTTTGATGCCCCGTTAATTTGCTGTTGATACGTTCACTGTGTGTGAATAACGCTGATTCTGAGTTTCAGTTAATTCAAACTGATTTGCTCATTCGATTGTCACGCATTTCAAGGGGATTAACTGCATTCGACATTTGTAAGCAATTTCATGAGAATTCTGTGGATTTAGGCTGTTGGCGTTGTTGGTTTTAATATTTTTTTTCATGTTTAATTATTTGATATCCAGAAGGGTTTATTTAAATTGATTATTCAAAATGTTTGAACGTGAAAATTCATTCCCTCGATTATATTGGTAATTAATAAATTTTATGAGCAAACTCGTATCATGAATTAATTAATTCCGACGATTTTTTTTTTTTTCATTTGAGGATTGTAAATAACTAGCTTTTTTTCAATTCATTATTTTTCGTTATTAATTATGGGATTATTCCATTTTTATTTAGTATCAACAAAAGTATCAGGTTGAAATTTCAAAAAATCGTGTTTTTTTCAACAAAAATGATAAACGAACAGTCCATTGAAATCTATTGAAAGAGAGAATGAATGGAAAATATATGAGAATGTACTTCAACCAATTATTTAGGATTTTCAGGTAATTGAAATTTTTTTCATTTTACAGTGAGGTAAAACAAATATTACTGGATTTAATTTATTTTTTCAATATTTTCTTGTTACCACAACATTTGAATCAACAGAGGCCAAATTGAATTTTTAGAATTGCAGATTCATCATTCAATTGTCTCACGAGTGAATGAATCACACTAGAAGGGGGGGAATGCACCGTTGGAGTCGAGGGGGATAGTTTAGGTTAGGTAGATTACACTGGTCTCAAATAGCGACCGATCGAATTCGATTTGCAAAGAGTAGCAGTGGGACTTTGATTGAAAACAGTTAGGTTTCAATCTCAACCCATCTCTTGGGCACTCACCATAGCCTCTGCCTGAGTAAACACTGACTTTCTCTACGTTTATATAGATATCAGAGAAGAGGTATTTCTCCACAATGCTTTTGTGAAGTGAGTTGAATCAATTCACATTGTACCAAGTGAGGTGTTAAGACAATTCACTCTTTCTATCACAATCGTTACACAAAAGTATAAAAAGCCAAATGGCGCTGAAACGACACTCTGACAATCGTTTTTTTTAACAGTTTCAGTGAGTGCCTCTATTATTGTAATATAATTCAAATGAGCCTTCTTTTCACACTGTCTTCAGCATAATTTTGGATTTATTCAAATTATTGAAGAATTACTTCTATATTTAAATGGAATTCCATGATTTTTGAGAATAAAAAAAATATTCAACTGCAAATGAACCCCATCAAAAGTTCAATCAAAGTGAAAAACTCATTATTTCACAAATGACTGAGTTCAAATGAGAAATCTAACTTTATCTTAAATTCATTGTGACATTTATCCAACTATCTGGTCCCTGGTTATTCCTGAACTCGACTGAATAATTTCAAAGAATAATTCGGCTTCACGTCAAACACTTTATTCTTAAATCCCAATTCGAATTAAATCCATGTACTCTCTGTCTCTCTCTCTGTCTCGAGAAGTTAATACCAAACGCATTCTATGAGGATAATATTTCTTATCATTCCGAATATTACCTATAAATCGTACAGTTTAACGGCTGTTTTTCGTATCCACACATTATATTGTGACAGTACAGATACTTGAGTAAACGCATTCAAGGGATTTGTAACGCATTCAGATATTGCAACTTCGGTAGTAAATGTACTCACGATATCGCATCGGAACTTCTACACGTACAGGTGGGTATTGAGTGTGTGAGTATTTGTGTTTGGAAGAGGCAATGCCAGAGGGGAAGATGCGGAAGTTTAACGATATTGTAGACTCTATATTCGGTATTATGTGATGATAATAAATATGGAAATACTGCTGTGGAGTCTCTGATAATAACTTCATTGTACTCCATTATTTTCTCGAATTTTCCCAATGAATTCGTTTATTATTAAATAGTTACGTTTTTTTCGGAAATTCACGTAGAGTCAATTATTCCTGTAATCTTTCCATTCTTCTTCAAATAATCAGATGGAGCAATGAATTTTTAATGCACCTGGTTTTACATGTGTATGAATAACAGGCAAAGAGAGATTACATACCGTAAAAGCCGTAAAACCTCAAGTTCCGTTGGTTACATGTACTCATGTAGATACATGAGGATGAAATCTTGAAAATGTATATGCAGTACGGAGATTACGTAATAATTAAGCTACTGTGAATTTAGTATATTAATGTGTGAGTAAACGTTGAAGCGAATATTTTCATTACCATCAATTCTCCTGATAATAACGAGCCAATAAAAAAAGAAAATTCTTAGCTCCCAACTAATGTACTTGAAAAAGAGAATTTCGAAGGGGATAAGAAGAAAAAAGAATCACCATAAACGATGTTTTCACCGCAGCAACTAACAGCGTATAAATTTACCCTCAAATGTTTTAGAAACGACTCACAAAACTTGCCATAAAGATTGCAAATTTCACTCACTCAACTTCATAAATTATTCATGTCCCGGCGTACGTGCAAGTGAAAATAACCAGAAATAAAAAAAAGAGCATGAAGAAAAGTTCATGTAGACAGGAGAGAATGAGAGAGAAAGAGAGACATGAAAAATGTAAATAAAAGATAGCCCCAAAACTGCATTGAACTTGGTTTTTTTTTTTTTAAAAAAAGGGGGAAACAAGGGAGAAAGTATTCGGAGTCAGAGGGCGCGAAAGAGTTCAACGAAAAGTGGTGAAAAAGTTTTTTGACAAGTTTCTAACAGTTGCCAGGGCCAAGCGAAACCAGTAATCTCAACGCAGCACTCCGATACTTTCGTACGATTCCACCTTAATAACCCTATGACTGTATTCAACTGAAACTTGGCCCTCTGTTCTTCTTTCTCCCTCGTTTACGTCAATTCTTTCTTTTTCACTGCCGCACAGCCGAAAAACTTTTCGGCACTGGCCGTACAGGATTTATAAGAAGATTCGGACTTATTTGAAAAGTTTATGCAATCTTGTTGGTAACGACACTACGTTCACTGTAAATATTCCTCCAAAAACTTGAAACTTTCACGTATAATACTGTTTCGAATTGAGAGTGGTATTTACTTTATCGTGTAAATAGTAAAGAAAAAAAATTCAAGAAAGAATGCTTTTTTTATTCTTTTAATAAAATTTACGTCTCGAGATATTCTGAAACAACAAACTTTTCTCGTTTGTCTGATCAAACTCTGAGTATTACTACTCACTGCCTGAAGGTGAAATAATTCAAAGAATTATATTGATATTCCTCATAAAATAATGTTCAATAAATATGTAATAATAATTTATTTATTTTTAATGACTTTTGCCTCTATTTTTACGATTTATCCTGAATTCTTCAAAATGAAACACATTCTCTCCCTCAAAAGCACTGATTCTATACAGAATCAAATGCCTTCGGTCGCTTTAATTATCGACTATTGGCTGAGATTGAATCGACGAATAGATTCGTTCAGAGCTTTCAAGAGAAGAGCAGTGGTTGTAATTATCGTTCCACGTTGAACATGAATATCCTGGGGATCAGTGTACACGTTTGCGGCTACAGAGACACACTTGCGCATTCGGGATACTAATTCGGCAGGTGCGTATGGACATGGCACTCATATTAATGATACCAGACACGAATTCCCAGGAGTATATAACATTGTATCTGGGTTAATATTGGGTGAAAGTTACCGCCCTAAACAGCCCTCAGAACACATACATTTGTCATCCATACATAGAGTGCTATCGGTGCGTTATAGAATCGTAAATTCACGTTCTGTATCGGTACGTAGGAATATCATTATAATGTATACGTTAAATTTGCTGATATTTGTTTTTGTCCGGTGCGGAAGAGAGGGGGGGAGGAGACGTGAGCTGGTGAATGAGAATATCCCATTAAACTTTAGAATGAATTGCAAATATCGAAAATTTTGCAGAATAAGAGAGAGAGATGAAGAGAGCTGCTGTTAATGCTTCAGTAAGCAAGTGCATTCGAGTGTTAACATTTTATCATATCGTGGTTTTAATCATGATGATTCGTATTTTTTCATTTCGATTTTATTACTCTAATGTTGGAATTAAAGCTGAGAATTATTACTGAATAATTCGGTAAATTACTTGAAAATTAATTCAATTGAGAAAGTACATTCCAAATTAACGTTTTTATTGATAAAATGTATATTAAAGATTTAATGGAGTTGAATGCACTAATGCCTTTTGAAGAGGCTGTAATTGTTCTCTGAATTAGAGACTATTTGAAATTACATGAAATTCTTCGTTTTTTTTTAGCTATGAAACTTGTGAAACGTGCTTCATTTACCGACATCTAATTTCTCACAATCTTCACTCTCCGTTTTCCATGAGTTCTCTTTCATCAGACACTAGTAAAACTCCGTATACTTTCATTAAAATATTTAATCGCTTGTGTAACTCGAAAATTAAATTATCGTGCAACTTTACCAAGTCAACGTTGTCATTTCAACTCGACTCAGTGTAAAAGAGAGAAAAAAAAAGAGGAAAAAGTTTGAACAAAAAATAAAAAAGGAATTTGAACTGTTCTCTTTACTCAGTTCTTTGAAACACCTCCATGAAATTATTTATTTATCTTTCCTCATTTTTTTTTGCGCGTCTCATAAATATGTATTACCACGATCCATTCTATCCCTCGACATTCTGTCAGTTCTTTCTGAAACAATTTCCCTCAAAGAATCATAATTACCCTCATTATCATATGACAAAATTGGAAAATAAATTCACTACACAGAAAATTAATTTAAAAAAAAAAAAAAACTACTCCCAACAGTATCATTTATTTTTCACTGACAAATGGAAATTCATAGTACAGAGACAGAATGAAAAAAAAAAAACTTTGAAAATTTATTGATAGCTTCTGTATTAATGGCTTTTATACCCCTCCAAACAGTGTGACAATTTACGGGCGATTAATATTCGAGGAGTTTCATGTAACGAGAGAACGTACGAGAATGTAGTATTTTAACGTGGTGAGGGATTTGAATTGACAGAGAGTGAGAGAGGGGAAGAGTGAGTGAGGGTTAAGTGGCGCCTGACGGGAAGCTCGCTCGGACAGGTACGCAAGTGAGCAGACAACCTGTAACCCTTCCATGCGAGCTTCCCCATCCTGCGAATCCCCCACGTCACGGTATCAATCCTCTTTCTCTCTCTCTCTAGCCTCCCCCAAACGCCCTAAGGAGACACATGCCTCATGAGTTACTACCTGACGCAACCCTCGTTTCATTCACGCACATACCTCAGTAAAATTCATTAACATCGTGCTTTATTAAATTCCCCCACATTATCAAAGATTCAATATCAAATATGCCTGACATAATTCAGCCCAGCCAACTATTATACCGTTATTTGAATTTTATAAATAAATAATCAGTATCACGTGATTAATTATTTAGAATTAATTCATTTATGATTTAATTGAATATTCAATAATGTTAATGGATGAGTGACCTATTTAACTGCAAAAGTTCAAGCCTCTTATTCTCATGGAAAATTCAATATTTTCATCCTTTTTTTTTTCCCTTCAAAGAGATCTTACGGTCGATGGCATGGATCATAAATGTTTTACTCGTCTCCAAGAAAAAGATGGAGTAGAGACTTTAAGGACTTTTTATCAGTGTCATCTGGACTGTTGAACATTTTCAATGTTACTGAGAAAATGTCAAGAGAATTTGGAGACGAATCTCATTCATTTCTTCTCTTTTACTCTTTTCTTCTAGAGTCTGACTTCAAAGACTTTTGGCTGCTCTATAATGTTGTCTTTTTATGAAATTTCTTCTTTTCTTATTCATTGATGGAGAAAAAAACGAAATTCAGCATGGGAGAGGAGAAAGAGTAACCAGAAAGTCTTTACAGTTACTCCACGCATATCTAACTTGCATCGCCGCGAAAATTTACAAGTCAAATGCATGAGGATCGATACAGAATGATCAAGCTTGCAAGCTTCTAAGCATCCTGAACGTCAACCGCTTCTCTTCATGCATGATATACAAGCCCCCTTGTATACAATGCTGTGGTAAAAAGGAAGAGACCGAAGAAGAGAGAATTTGTATATTTACCCACGTTTTTGGTATGCTCTACATCGGCTCGAACGAATTGCTCGCCAGACTTACTCAAAGCCGTTGCCTCTTACAATATCACATAAAGTTTAACATCACTGAACTGAGTGAGGGAAAATATTATTTTTCGTAGCAATAAAATTTCTTCACCAAACTATAAATGTTGATGGAACAAGCACGAAGCTTTAGAGTTTACAACTTTCAACGTTACTGCTACAATAGGAATTTATTGAATAATTTAATGGAGTAGTAAATTTCAGAAGGAAATTGGTGAAACGAGACCAATCGATTTAACACTGATTTTCTTTTTCTCCAAATTCTCCTCTTTTTTCAAATTTAATTAAAGTAATGAGTTTATGATGCTGAATGATTTATTTCAAGAAATCGTGACCTTGTTTCTCAGTTGGAAAAAATTCTGGGGGAAAATAAAGGGCAGAAGGAGAAGAGTTATTTAAACCTCGTCATTTTCATGCAGTATGGAGGGTAGAATGTAAAAGAAAAAATGAAAAAAATGGAGGGTCATGAAGTGTGCCAGGCACGTGGTATACGGTGGTATTAATTCAACTTTACCAGCCTAACGCAACTGGGAATACAATGGTTCCCTCGGGACGTTACAGAAATTACATTGAAACGAATTACCTAGTTGGCTTGCTCATGGATTTATTTGACTCTCGTGCTCTCTTGTTTCTTCAGTACACTTTAATATGTTTCATTACTGAGTAATTGTCTTCCTATTCATTCAATTTAATTCTCTTCATTTTTTGATTAAATAGATCCTAAAAAAATATGCATACTCTCATCCTTAAATTAAAGTATAAATGAATGAGAAAAAAAAAGCAATGAATTCAGAAGAAGGGCTTCTAATTAAATCTGATTAATTTATCTCCACTCTAAATATCTATGATTTATTAAAAATGAAATATGATACTTCAAAATTTCAGAACCTTTAATATTTCACTAGTACTCTCATAAAGTAGAAATGTTTTTAAAAACAATGAAAACGAAAATAATTCATAAATCTTCATTATTTCTGTTACAGTAAAATCATGGGACACGTGGCAACGACACTGCTCTGTATGGGCTTAATATTTATGATGACCAATGGCCAAGAGAACTGGGAGTGCAGAGCACCATGCAAATGTAAATGGGTATCTGGTAAAAAAACAGCTGACTGTGTGAGACAAAATTTTACGAATATACCAAATGATTTGTCATCAGAGATACAGAATCTTGATTTAACTGGTAATCGTATAAGCCACATTGTTGAGGGTGCATTCAGTCGTGTTGGATTGGTCAATTTGCATAGGCTGGTACTCAAGGAGTGTGGAATCAAAGCAATACACACTGATGCATTCAATGGACTGAAGATAGTTATTGAATTGGATTTAACTGGTAATCACATAAAAAATCTTCTACCTGGTACATTCACAGAGACACAGAGATTGAGAATACTCTTGCTAAATAATAATTTCCTTGAGAGCCTTGAGAATGGTTTATTTCATGATCTCGAGTATCTGCAGAGAGTTAGTCTATCGAATAACCGACTGGAGAGAATTGGCGAGAGAACATTCAAGAATGTATCAGGCCTCCAGGGTTTGGCACTGAATGGCAATAATTTGACAACTGTAAAACTAACGACATTCGAGAATTTACCAAAACTAGGTAGCTTAGAATTACACAATAATCCATGGAATTGTAATTGTCATTTGAAGAGATTCAGAAATTGGACAATTGAACGTAAATTGTATACAAAACCAACGACATGCTCTCAACCAGCTACACTGGCTGGAAAAATGTGGGACGAAGTTAGTGCCGATGAGTTTGCTTGTCGTCCAAAAATCATAGCAATTGGACCTGATACACAAATTCAATTGACAAATGGTGAAACAGTGACAATGTGGTGTCATGCTGCTGGCATCCCGCGTCCACAATTAGCGTGGGTACATCGTTCACGTGTAATTAGTAATTCAACAAAACGACAAACTGCTGAACGTGGTTATACATTAATTGAAAGACACGAGTGGTTAAATTTAACAATACCAGATGTTATGATTAGTGATAAAGGTGATTATATATGTATCGCAAGAAGTCATGGTGGTAGTGTTGAGAGAAATGTAAGTGTTACAGTACTTGGTGATAATGATGCGAGTAGAATCGGTGCAATTAGTTTACCATTGGCACTTGGACTTGGTGTTACATTATTACTGTTGTTATTATTTTTATTGACACTTTGTGCATGGTACTGTCGACGAAAACGCGTTAGGCATGATGAGAAGAGTAGCAATGACGTCACGTCATTGGAGCATCATGGCCTTGGTGAACAGGAGAAGTCACTTATAACAGCAATTAATCCAGTTGTTAAACCACCAAGAAGATATGAGGCACCATCTGTTACGTCCCATGGAACAGAGATGACTGAGCTTAATCGTACACTACTTGATAACGACTCTGTCTTCGGTCAGTACACTGCCTTTATTACGAGACAATGCGCTGTTAAATAATTTAAAATTCATTATAATTTTTTCTATTATTATTTTTCTTTTTTTTTCTTTTACATTTAAATTAAGTAATCTCATTAATTACAATAATTACCTGTTTTTCTGGTGCTTTAGGGAACAATTTCTGTACATAATGTAAACATTGTAAATTCAAGAGACTCCAAGAGAATTAATTTATAATTGAACTTGTAAATCTTTGTAAAGTAACAGGACAATAGCAAAAATTTATATTTTCATTTTCATTTTCATTTATAACGAAAGAAAAATAATGATAGAATGAAAGAAGAGAAAATAAAAGAGTAATAATTGAATAATAAGAGAGGAGAAGGAGAGAGATGGAAGAAGAAGGAAAAAAAGTAGAGAGTAATTGGAATGAGGAATAGAGAGAGTACAATTAAAGTTTAAGTAAGAATTATGATGGGTTGTTGCAAGTTTTAGGGGAAGAGCAGGGAAAATGTACGGTGTTACTATGCGCCTGTGTCGAGTCGCAACGGGAGGGAATTAAAAAAATATTAAAAACGAGAGAAGATAGAAGAATGTATGGTACAAGTTGGGACGTGAATGTCGCGTAATTAACTGGGACGTTGGCCAATCAAAAATATTAAAGGGATTATTTCATTTGCCCATTTATTCCATCGTATTTGCGAAGTAGAGCAGTTTTTTTTTCTTCAATTTTTTTAAAATTCTCGAGTAGTTCTGAATTCTACTTCACTAAAAAATGGTAAAGTGCCTCAAAGAATGAAAAGCCAACAAATTACAATGATAAAGGAACTTAAAATGCTCTCATAATGTGAAATACTAAAATATTATGATGATTAAAAAAAATCCATTAATATAATTATCTTTTCTGTTTTTATCCTCTATTATTTTTCCTTTATTTTTTTCATAACATCCGTTTTTTGTTTGTTTTGCAACAGCTGACGGCGTAGGAAGTGTAGTTGGCATCGTCGGTGGTATGATTGAGGAGGATCATGAACACTCAACTCCAGAGCCAGACAATGGTACATTAACACGTGGTACGAGTTATCGTCAATATCCACCAGATCTATTGGCATTTTCCGGTGTACGTGGCTCATCACCAACAAGTCAATCATCGAATTTACAAGACACACCACGTATCAATCAACAGTATGGTACACCAACCTCTGGACAGTATCCAGCCGCATTCAAAACATTACCACATAATCGTAGTAATAATAATACGTCATACAATTCACCGATACCAGTTATGCCACGTCATGGCTATGTCACAATACCAAGAAGACCAAGAGCACCAAGCTGGAGCAGCGGACCACCAACATCACCAATTGATACAACAACCAATGAACCAGTTTATGATAATTTGGGATTACGCACAACTGCTGATGGGAGTTCAGCACTGTCGTTGAATAAAAGCCCGGAGCCAGGGCTGTCAATGAGAATGAGGCCATTACCAATGACACCAACGAATCATTATAATTCTATACAACGTAGTACACCAAATATACTCGGCAGTGGCAGTCCCATTGATAGATCAGCGCCTGAGGGGGCCGTTGAGTGGGCTAATAAAATGGATGAAATGGATAATAGAATGAGTGATAATAATAGTACACTTGGCAGAAAAATTCCGCCAAGACCACCACCAAAACCTAAGAAAAAATCACCAAATGGACCACTTTATGAGGACGAGGGCGAGGACGGTACTGAAGTTTGATTTAATCAGTGATTAATTTATGATTTTTTATTTTTTATTTGATTTTTCGTTTTTTTTTTTTTTTTCGTTAAATCCATTAATGAGAATATGAAATTCAATATTCTCAAGCCAATTTTGTGCCTTCACTGTCCAATGAGTGGATTCTCATAATTTCGAGCGTCTTCCAATAGTAAACTCGGTGGACGATTATTAATTACTGCGAATTTAAGACTTGAAGATTATTCATTAGTTCAAATGAATTGTTTCTTCATTTTTGTTTATTATTATTCATTTATTTTCCTTCTCTTTACATTTATTTTATAACTACTCTTTTTTAATGTTAATCAATGAGCCATGGAATATTTCTGATAATTCCAATTGAGATGGATTACAGAGTTAATAATGATAAATCATTCACTTTGGATAATTCAATTTACATTTTTTTTTGTTTTTTGATCTTAAAAACATAAATCAATGTCATTCAGTGGTAATTTTTGTGTGTGAAGAGAGAAGGTGATCGGATTTACTTGACGGAGATTGCGTGTCAGCTAGTTGGTAAACAAGTGCGATATTTTACTGGGTCAGGGTTGGCGGGGGTATTTGGTAAAATGAAAAAAGGAAAAAAAGGATTTGCATAACAAATAGATTTGTCGTTTATGCAAAAAGATTTGAGATTAATATTCAAAATGAAAAGCGTATGAAAAAAAGGTAACACTGCGAAAAACATATATTTATCAATTTCATATGTTACGTTGATTTTTCCTTTTATTTCTCTTTTCTTTCGTGAATTATGCTAATGATATTCATGCAATAAAAGTGATCTATTCATTCATCAACATACAAAATAAAAATAAAAATACATTGAATGATTAAATATACTTTGCAAGAATTAATGGTAACTATTTTTTCAAATTACCCAAGGGAACATGAAAATGAATAATAAATAAAGTTTAATGATTTCCCATTTTATTTTTCTCTTAATGAACTTTACCACGAAAGCTCACAGACAGTGAGAGATAGAGAGGATGGAAAAACGAAGAAGAAAACTATCAAAATCGTTATAGTTGTAGATACCCTCTATCCAGGGAGCTTATCGCCCCATTTCTCTGGTCTCCGACGAGGATTTTCGATTGCTCCAACTTGTTGCGGTCACATGTTCTATTCTCCCTTGCACTCTTTCCCTCAATCCCTTTCTCCACCGAAATCTCCAGAATTTTCATTAACAGAATTTATAATTTAACAAGTAGATTAATGCATAATTTAAATGATTCTCCACAACAAAAGGGGAAACGTCAAATCAGTATTGAGGCTTCTGTCAATAAACTGTTGGTTAGTTTGAGAACGTAGAAGTAGAGCATAGAAGCATAAACTACGGCCACGTAATTAAGGAACAAACGTTAATTGAATGTTAACCGTTGATGGTTCAGTGTCATTGTGCGTTGGACATCAACGTGCCCGCAGCCTCTGGCAAGTTATTTCGCTCATTCTCTCTCTCTGCCTCTCTTCCTCTCTCTAATTATCTCTTTCAACTCTCTATCCTCTATTCCCTTTCCCTCTATTGCCCTCCGTTTTATACTCGAGCACACAACGAGAGTAATCGTGAACAGAAACCTCAGCTCGTCGTAATCAGCGTTTTGCCGTCAAGTATTTCAAGTGGCCTAACAGAGAGTTCTCAAGCATCACGACACACCCAAAATTATCGGTCACCTCTATTCTCATGTATAATACACTATATACTGAATGAACCATTTTATTATGGTAATGCACATTGTTAATAGGCACAAGGCAATTGCTTCAAGATTAATGATTATTATTCTTTTGTCATCTGCCTTGTGAATAGAGGGCTCAGTGATTTTTTTGGGTGTGATGTTATGCTAATATATTTTTGTAATTTTGTATTAACTTGCGCGTCGAAATAAATGACAGTTTTAACGTGAAAAATCAATACATGAACTCTAGAAAGAATGGGGATTTCAATGAGACTCATTTTATAGAGATGATTGAGAATATTATTATTATTATTGTGAAATTCAATGAAAAATTCTCGTCGAGACTCTGATTTTTTTACGTTCCATCACAATAGGCATGAATACCGATAAATAAAACAATGAAAATTGAATGGAAATGAAAGAAATAGACACAATTGAAGAAAAACGTCCAATTTATGAGGCACTTTACCAATTTTCAATTTTACGAATAGATACTTCATTAATTATTATTAATATTCTTATTATTATCATTATTATTTTGATTGCTTTTTTTTTAAATAATTTTCTTTTTTATATGAATTAAATAGAAATGAAAAGACAAATGCATTTGATAGATTTTACGTGAAAATTCGTATGAAAATTTTCAAATCCCACGTCAGTAAATTACTTACTGATAACTTCCAACGAGATTATTGTAATTGGAGCGGAGAATTTAATGCGATTATACAGAGCGAGAGAAAGAAAATTAAAGAAAAAAAAAATGAACTATGCGTGTGTATTTTAGAAATAAATAAATGCAAAGAAATAATTACGTAATGATTTCTTTTTTTCGATGAATTCAAAAGGAATTATTGTATTATAAACGATGAAAAGAGAAATAAATAATAGCATTAAACAATGATTTACGTGATATTGTACTGATGAAAAGAAAAACATTAAATGAAAAATAAAAATTGTATTGCAATGTGCGTTTGTAATTGCTAATAATAATGTGCTTACCGTTCTTCTTCAATCATTATTATTTCTAGAAAATTAATAATTAAATGGTTATTATTCAAATACCATTAATTACTGTCAGTATCAAGAAGATTTTATACATGAAAATTAAATAATAAATTAAAGAGTAACAAAGTTTAAGAGAGAAATGAAAATTTAAACATTTCTGAATATGTATTAATGGATGATAAAATTATTTCTATGAAATACAAACTGATTTATGTAAATATTATACATATTTTATAATAAAAAGATGAGAACATTATGAACATAATTAGACTGTAAATCTATGATGTATATGAAAGAACTGTTCTGTACACTCTACTAAATGGGTTAAATTTTAATAAATACTTCCCAAGCCAATTAAATATTGATAATTACTTCAATTATTTCTTCCCATTCAATTGAATTATTGAAGAATGAAAGTAAATAAAAATACTTGAGATTCAACAAGTTTGGTTTTATTTTTTTCAACTTCTTTGATAATACATTGCAACAATAAAATAGTGTATCAAAAATTTTATTCTTTGGTAATTCTTCTTATTCTTGACAGAGTAACTTCACCGTGAGCACCAATTAATTCCTCGATAAATTTATCTTTCAATCTCTTCAGACATCTGTAAAATCAAACATCTTATATACTCAGAAATTGAAGATGAATCTTCGATAATTACCTTCTGTATAATGAATCCGTTCTGAATTTTCCGATATCTGGACTTGGAGAATGAGGTCGATGAATGATAAATGCATCTGGTAGAACGATGTATCTGCAAATTGAGAACATTTTATTGATAATGAGAATTACATCTGCATTACTCCGAAAATATCTCGGAACAATGTAGATACAATGCTCGAGGTCACTCTCTACTACTTTATTGATTAACTGCCTTCATAAATGTTAATTGGACATTTGAACTAATTCTAGAATCACATGCACTTACTTGTAACCCAATGCAGTTAAATGTGTGATATAGGACACTTTATTCCATCCAAAACCGATGAATCTTTGATCGTATAACGGTGATGATTTCGACACCAGAATGTAGGGCTCAAAGTCAGGCTCCCAATTAACTTCGTACGGCTCAACTGCTGTCTTCCAAAAACTATAATTTGTAGCTGCATGACCCCTTGCCCACACGTGATAACGAAACGTGTACAGTATCCCGTAATTCAGATACTTGAGAAGTTCACGTTTATTAGTAGGAAACGTAAACCTTGAATGTAATCAAATTATTTCTCTTATTTCAAGTTATACCCTTATATTAATTGGGAATAGTTTCAGTATTGCATGTAAAATTGGTTGAAACTGAGTTTTGAAGAGATTTTTTTTTTGAAAATGTTACTAATGGGGAATTCGAGACATTTCCAACAAAAAAACCATTGAAAAAGACACAATGTTCCGTGTTACAGCGTTATCGATATGTTTGAAAGAATATTACAGATATATAAAGTATACATAGTTCACTATCTCTATTAGACATGATATCCCTGTATCTCTGAGTATTTTTTTTCATTTTATCCTTTTTGTTCTTCACCGACACACACTGTCGTAAATAATTTTCAAATATATTCCCGAAACATTATCAGATTATTGATTCTTCTCACCTCACTCTCGTGTGGATAGAATTTTCTAAACCCTCGACTCTCCAATATCTCACGAAATTGAATAAAGATATTATGTTAATATTATCCAATATATTATTACCTGTAACGTTGTGTCTCAAAAGCTGGTATTATCAGTGCAGTTTTATCAGTCTCGGTGATATTTAAATTCACAATATACGACATGAGATTCTCGTAAAGATCAGCCTGAGGCAAAAAATCAACGTCTAGTTGAAATATATATGTTGTTGATACTTGCATTATGGCTACATTCCTCAAATAATTGACTGGATAAAATTCCTTGGAAATAGAAAAAGTAGTCAATATAAATTTGCAAATCTCCAATATTTCATAATCCAAATAAAATCATATTTACTTACTCCCTCCTTATAAACAATATGATATGCAATATTTTTTCTACTCCTCAATGTATCAGAGTTACGTATAAAATCTAGAAAATATTGAACTTCAGTATCAGTTAGATAAACAGCAATACTGATTGTTCCGGGCCAACGTTTGCACAATTGATCCAGCAGGCTGATTCTGTCGGCACTACACTGTGTCACCAAGGCAATATCTCTGTTTGACTGTATATTGTATTGGTATTCAAGAAAAAATAGATGAGTTCTGTAGACGATCGACGAGGCTTTTGTGAATTTGTCACACACATCACTTCGATTTACCTACGGAAATCGTATGATATATATTTTATTTATCCTGGAAAATCTTGTGAATAAAACAGTCGTAATCTAAAAAAACAAGACGAATATCTCTAAATCCGAGAGATAGAGTTATTTACATCCTCTGAATAAAAAATATCCGGAATTTTATGATAAAACTCACATATGAGGGATTATCTACTTGATGGCAACCGAATAATTTACGACGAAGTAGACTACCATCCATTTCCAAGAATACTCTGTGCATTTGATTGAAATTACTGGCATGTTTATTTTTAACTTCCTGTTTGCGAGGTGAGTTCCAGTGTAGTATCTAAATAACAAGAAAATGGGGCATTAAGAAATTCCAAGATGCTTTTATTTTCTAATTATCAAAGGAAAAATACCCGAATTTGCTCTGAATTGCTGTAGCACTCCTCACTGAGTGTATGATCACTCAATTGAACATTCCACAAACAATTCAAGGTGTATACAATGTCCGGAAATTGTTTGATAACGGCATTGATGATATCCTGATCAGCTAATGTAGTTTCTGGTATTCCTTTCAAAACGCTTCTAGTTGTATTCATCCACAGATCATTGAATTTAATTTCCCTCAGGAGCTTCAAATTCATCAACATAATTCCCGTATTGTATCCTCTACCAACAGCTGGCCACGGGGTCTGACTGTATACAAGTGTTCTCTTGTACCAATTGCTCTGATTCTCAGCTAATCCAATCACCTGTGTGCTATTGAATTCGTCAAAAATATCCCAAAGCATCGAAATATCAGTGAGAACTGTTATATCAGTGTCGAGCACCAATACATTCTCCTCACTCAATACATCGGGTAAGATTAACTTCAAAAGACCATAAACACCTGAATAATGTCTGTTTGGAATCCATGAAACTTTTGGGATCCACGATTCGACTGGATAAAATGTTGCATTCACTGTGAATCATAATTTTTTTAGAGAAAATTCGAGAAATTAGAGCAATCTGACATTTCACCTGAATGATAAAGTACCTTCCGACAAATTCCAAGTCATAAATAGAGTTTCAAGTGATCTTTTTGCGATTTCATCAACAAGAAGGTGAAAATTTAATGGTCTGGATCGATAGAAGAGGATTGATTTGACAACTGTTACCAGTGATTGGGTTGAGTTATATCCAGCACAAACCATTGCAATATCAATCGGCAGACAGCTTCTCTCCTGTAATCGAATGAAAAGTCCATCATAAGCCTCGATTATTTCTAAAATTATACGATAAATGGTGGATGAATTTTACTTTAAGTGCCGCCTTCCCAAATGTTAATTCGTTGAGTTTGAGAAGATCAGTGGATGCTAACTTTGGTTTCACTAGATTTTCCATTAGATTCTGGCATTTTAATTCGACAGATTGTGCTGAAAACGGAAAGTTCAGTTGAGTTATTCAAATGCTTTAGATTTTTTTTATTTTATAGTTAAATCAAGTGAATAATTAGAATCTGGGAATTTATGATTTCATTGACATAGTTTCTATAATTAATATATTATTCTCCAATTTCATCGGTTATTGCTGCCAATACAGTATGAAGGCGATCTCACTTGAACCCATTGATTATTCAAATAAATCAGTAATGGGATAAAGTGCTCTCGTTTAGGAAACAATTTCAGATTCAGTATTTTTCAACTGAGAACTGTACAACCGTTTCATTAAATATTGAAAAACAATTGGGTATAATAAATTTTAACTCACCATTTGATAATGTATAAATATAAATAATTGCCAATAATATTATAAATAATAAAAGGCACTTCAGCCATGATCGAGCCATTGCCATTCGCCAAACATATCTCTTTATTTTCAATAAAACTGATGACAAATTGTGTGACTGAATATCTAAATGGAAAATATATAAATATAATTAATTGATAATTCAAAAAAAAAATAATCAAATGCAATATCATCAATTTTCAATTACCATTCATTTATATTATTGTTCCAACAACTCCATTTCCTGTCAAATAATTCTCACGAGAACTCGAACAATCAGCTGATAATGACATTCGATAATTGTCTAATTGACTGAATAACAGTTGCAATAATAAATGTAATTAATGAAATCAATGTTTTATTGTTTATTTCATTTACTTGGTTTTTTTATGGATTTGTATAATTAGATTTGGTTTCAATACTGTGAATTTAATTATCAATCACTTTAGAACTTCAGAAAACACGAAGATTAAGTCATTTCTATTATTATGGATAACATAACCTTATGTCTATGTACAGCCTGTTGCCTATCCCCTCCACTTTGCTCCAATCAAATGAATTGATTTGATTGGCTGTTTTTCCTCCATCAATTTAAATTAAAGAATTAATCTAATAAGAATGAAGTTACAGGAAATTTTATTTTATTTGTGTAAAAAAAAATTAAGTAATTTTTTTCAGTAAAAAAAAAACATTAATACATTTGTCTGTTTAAATTAAAGAATTGTAGAAATATATTTGTACTTATAATATAATTAGTAATCCAAAAATTATAGTTTAAATTGTAATGATAATATTTTATGATATTAATGATTTTCTCTCGAAGAATGAAAAATGTTCTTTTTTCGTAGGAAGTGTGTGCATTTAAATAATATGTAAATCATTAAAAATATTTAATTGATTTCAGTTGCTCGACTGGTATATGTGGAGGGCTCTTCACTCTCATCGAGTTTTCTCATTTTCTGTAATTCTGCATTTCGAGATCTGGAATATAGGAAATTCATTCAATGTAAATAAATTAATTGGATGAACTAATGGTTACTTCAATTATTTAATTTTACCTCAATTGAGATTCTTCCTTTTCACGTTCCTTCCTTCTACTCTCGAGTACTCTGAATGCGATACATATAATGATCATAACTATTGGAATTAAACAACCGAGAATAATTCCAGAAGTTATTCCAGCCTGTCGAGAACTGTATTCTTGTTGACCTATTATGGAAAAAATAAATAATCACATGATGATAATTGAAACTTAATGCAAATTTATGTTAATCAATTCAAACATTAAGGATGTGGAAATTTCAGTAAAGACAAAACAGAAATTTCCACTCCACATTAAAAAAATTAATCAGTTTTAAATTCAATCTATAAATTATTTTTATCTACTGTAATTTTCATTGTGGAATAGAAATTTATGTTCATTTTTCATTTCACTCAGAATTGAAAATATTTTATTATGAAACTTACAAAATTTTTACAAATTAATGTCATTGAGAATACATTATTTTCTTATTTTCTTAATTGAAACAGTAATATTTCTATTCCACAGAATACAGAATTGAGAGAATTGGGGCAGAGTTGAGAGAGAAAATGAATTTTTTGTCATCGAATAAACAAAACCGGAAAGGAGAATTAATGAAAAAATGAAGACTTTTTTTTAAACATCGCTTTGTTTACTGGGACTGGCAGTTTTCCTTGTGCTATCATTAGTGGATTCTGAGCCAGTTGGAGATGTTGAATCTTCAAGATCCCATTGTTTCTCCTCAAATTCAATATCCGGTCTATTAGGTAATGGCTCATGTGTATAATAAACTTTATCATAAGTCCGACGTTTCAAATTACTACTTGTATTAGTACTACTATCACTAATTTGTGAAGTAGGCCTATTGAAAAATTTAAGTGGTGTTTGTCTCGTTATTGTGTCATCATTGTAATTTCCCGTGGCACGATCAGAAAATTTCCATGATCTTGCTGAACCGTCTTGTTCTTGATTCTTACGCAAACAAATAAATACAGCTGCTATGAGTGCTATTGCGGGAATAATAACTGCACTAATTATACCCATTGTTGTCCAAGCTGTTCGTTGGGAATACTCGATCTGACCTAAATTCGTGATTCAAATTTTAATTGAATTATGCAATTGAATATTGAATTCATTTTTATCAAATTTAGAATCCACAAGATATTCTCTTGAATGTCTGTGGAGAAATTTATGATGAAAAGAATTCGAGGACTACATATTTTATCTTTTTGTGGCAATCTGAAATGAATTAATTCATGAATTACTGAAATAATTCTCTCAATATTCATTATTTTCAAGATAATTTCAGCATTTCTTGTACTTATCAATTAAATCTTCTGTAATTACATTTTTAGCTTTATCAACGAATTAAATTAAGAAATGGATGAACTCTCCTGCTCCATTTAAATTCAATTATTCGACATTTCACCTTTTGTTCTCAGGTATTTATAAAAATAGGAAAATCAAAAATTCAATGTACTTACGGAGACACTCGGTGTACCCATACTCAGGAACATCCCAACGACCACTTGCATCACATCTTCGTCTCTGATCTCCAACGAGTGTGAAGCCTTGATTGCACTCAAATGTAACTTTAGTATCAGGTATGAAGAAAAAATTACTCTTTCTGCCGAATCTCGGGGTCTCGAGGATGCCACAGGATATTGCTAAAATTGTACGAGATTTAAATATTGAATATGCATGAAGCTTAATGAGAGATATCCATTTGGTACTTCAACTCACTTGGTTCTGAATTAATTGCCTTAATTTGAGTTACTGTATCATAATAATTCTTCGTGAAATGCGCTAAATCACGATTTAGTGTCAGTGCATAATCGTATTGGCACTGATATGAATCACCGCATAGTTCATGAGCAAATGTTATATCTGCAGTTCTGCAAATAACGAGTACAAATTTATTCAATAATTAAAAGATTCATTTGGTACTAGAGAGGACAATTAGGATGTACTCGAGTCTTTTTTGCAATTCGAATGAAAACGTAATTACCTGTTTGGTGGTAAAATTTCTTCGGGTCTTCTTCTGAACTCTGGTTCAAATGTCACGTTAGCATAATAACTAGCTGTTCTACCAATTCCACGAGTAAATAAAGCAGCACCTCTGTCCTTGTCTGCTTTATCCTGCAGCATCCACTGAAGACCAAAATCTTTATGAATTTGTTGGAAACTGTTTAAATCAAATGGTACTATTTGACCGTCAGGTCGTACGAAATCATCGGTCTTGTCATTGCTCCAATTTCCCATCAATCCTCTCGTCTTGTTCTGAAATTTTTTGGAAATTAATTTATTATGAAACTTCAAGAGACTTTTCGGATTATTCTAGTCATTGAAATAACTTACCATGTACGTCCAAGGCAAGTAGACTCTCGCAGTCATGAAGCCTTGATTTTCAATCACTTCAACTCCAGCCCCCGTATCAAACATTATTATGACTTCACTCTGATTCAGAATATAAGTTGGTGTATAAACGACAACTCCAGGGAAATGTTGAAACTTTAAAGCTCGTCTATCAAAGTAAACTCTACGATCGTCAACGAATACATCCAATCTGTATCGCCATTGGGCAATTGGTGGTCTCAAACGTACTTCTATCGTCGACGAATGATTTCCTTTAGCTGAATTTAAGAGAAAAAGCGGTCATTAAAATTTTGTGGAGAAATGAATTATTCAATCAATGGAGGTGAAGAGATTTTTTAATTTAAAGGAAAATCGTGAGAAGTCGACTCCAATTTAATATAACATTTAAATCGAATAGTATGAGTAATTAACGTGAAATTTTGATTTTTTACCTGCTACTGAGGTCAACTGAGTTCCTCGAACTTCTCCATAAAAATTATTGGACAACTGCTCGAATCTCCCCTGTACATCAAGCTTATCTTTGTCCGTATCGACTCGTAACAGAACAAATTCCCCTTTTCCATTAAATGTATACTCAGTATTATCGAATGTAACAATATGAGGATCCCCGAATACTGCAGCAACAGCTGGTGATTGATAAGCGATACAATCCTGCGATGGTCGCCTCTCGAATCTGAATGTTTCGCAGCCAACTGACTGTTCTTCTTGCCACAAGCAGCACAAATACATGGGTACCATGTCATGGAACCAGTGAGAGAGACTTGGCACTTTGTTGGCTTCATTCCATGGTAAATATCCAAGATTGTGAGAGCGATGGGGTCTTGAGCCCCATTGCTGATCATATGTTAGCATCAAGAAGCCATTTTTATCGTAGCAGCATTGCTGCTCTGATCCATCCAAACTGGAACAAAAAAAAGGAAATAGCTTCATTTTTTTCTACTCTAGTAAATCAATTCCTCAATTAAAATCATATTAATAAACTCACTTGGGTGCTCCAGTTGTTACACAATGAACAGCTCCATAATTATAGAAACAGTCTGGATTGGAGTCTTTATCGCAGCTCAAATCTGGCAAAAAGCGCCCCTTGTCATTCAAAGCATGCTGCAATGTGCAAGGGCAGAGTGACACTTCTCCTGCGAAATTTTTTAGATATCTGTCATTCATAATCCAATTATCACAAAGTTTCTGAGGCCATTTAGTTCCGTGCTGACGTTCCCATTGAGGCCCAAAATACCAGCCCAGTGGTATTGGTCTGCTCCATAAAGTTCTGAGGATAATCATAAATTAATTGAGGGTTTAATGTTAAAACTGTGTTACAAAATAATTTGATTACTCACGGAGTTATCTCAAGACCCGAGTGATCAACGGCATTAGTTAAATTGATTGATATGAAACCGAAATGGAGATCACGATGAAATGGATTCTCTCTATCTCTGTACTTTGCCGGAACTACTGTATATTCACCAGTATTCGTCCAGCTCTTCTGAAATTATTTATTCTCGTTAAATATTTAAATACGGATAATTCACGTATTTCTGTCAACTTAATAGAATCAATTAGTGCTATGCATTATTCAGAGACTATCGAGAGAAAACCTCTGAAAAATTAATTCTATCATAATTAGTATTGTTAATCAATAATAAATTTACCTCAAGAACATCAATAAATTCGAATTCAGGACGGATGGTTGTTTCACGATACCCCCAGAGTGACAATTGTATTTCTGCATTTAAATTACTTGTTAAATTATATGCATCCCAGGTTATTTTTATTTCACGTGGATCCCTCTCGTGAACTGCTCTAGTTTTGAAGAATATTTTTTCAGTTGCAGTTGCAGGAGTTTCTGGAAAGAAAATCGAATAATCAATAATGCATCCTTACTTGACCTCTTCGAATTTAATTAACATCTCAAATTACCAATGAAAAATTTTCCCTTCCAATCAAACTCTTTATTGTTGAGAACAATGGCAAATCGTATGTATCCCTCAGCTCTGACAAAGGGCTGCACGCAAATAGCACGATTTTTATCGATAACAGTACCAAATACTTCCTCAGTATCAAATTTGCATCTAATTCTATCCTTTGGCATGAAACATGGTCCTGTTATATTAACAACAGTACCACCAAGCATATTTCCACTCTCTGGGGCAAATGTTAATGGCAAATTCGGACCATCTGAAATAATCATCAATCAATAAATTGAAGCCATCTAATTAATAGATATTATAAAAGCATTACTGATATCTTTGTTGCAAGTTCCAGGCATTATCTTCTCATCAATTCGAAAAATGTGCCGTCCCTCAAATCCATTAGCCCAACCACGACTGGTCAAATCCCGAATAGTAGACGTTTGTGAATAAGGCGTATATTCATAGCTTTGTGTACCATTACCAGCATTGAAACCAACCTGAAACGAATTCAATGAAAAATGTAATTGCAATTCAAACAAATGTAGACTTGAATGAATGAATTTGAAACTCACAAAGGCTGGTACACCACCCTCACCACCAGTTGTATCACCACCAGCCTCAGTGTGACTTGTCCATTGTATATCCAAATAATTAAAAATTGCGTAAGTGAAAACTTCATCAGTAGCCAATACCAATTGGAATGTATTGGTTTTATACAGTGAATTATCAATTCCACCAGCAAACGACATGTTTTTCCATGTCACTATAACTGCGTGCTTTGGATCAAACGTATCAGAGCCAACTACACCCTCTCTGATGTCCCATTTGACACGTTCACGCATTTCAACGCCAAATTGATCGGTTCTCTTCTGCAAATCCCTCTCCATCCTACATTAATACAGAAAACATGGATAATTTTGATTTAACATGAGCAGAGGTGAATAATATCTTTGGAGATTTTATTATTAATTACCTGAAATAAACGCCAGGCTCACGTTGGTCAATGTCAGGTGGTCTGATTGATCCAATTCTGCATTTACTGAAGAACATACCGATAAATGCAGGATCATTCTTCTTCGGCCAGTCTTTGACTGGAAAAACTAGGGGATACGTGTAGTGGCCTGGTGGATCACTGAATTCGAGATATCCATTCATTGATAACTAAAACGATAAATCATTAGAGATTATTCTGTTAATAATTAATGAGAGAATAGGACACATACCCGCGTGTAATTATAACGAAATCCAAAGAAAGGCAGTTGGAAATTGAAATTCTTGTGAATTTGCGGCATCGAGGAATGAATGTCCGTTTGATAATCTCCTCTATTATTGTCTCCGCATTGATCAAAGTACCAGTACATTTTTTCAGAACGTATCTTCCTCAATCGTTCCTCAGTCAATACATAGAATCTCTCTGAACGCTCGGATGAGGGTGCACATCTGTTGGCTTCTGGATCATCTGAATCTGTGGTTTTAAACAATCATAAAACAATTATCATGGAAGCAGTAGAAATAAAAGGAATCATGATGCACAGGTGAAATATTTTACGCTTGAAGGTATAGTAGATGATTCATCAACGATTCATGCTCCGAGTGAGTAACTGATAAGACCTGATAAGATCATTTTTAATCAAAGTTGACGTTCAAATAAAATTGGTGCAAACATGCTAGACATTACAGCTCAATTATTCACTTTTTTTTTAATTAACTGAGAGAGCGATGATTGAATTAATGAGAATTATGTGATAAATTTCTGGCTTAAGAGGATTTAATTGAAGGAAATGAGGTGATTGTGTTAATGGAATTTCGAGGAATGGGCACGCCCATTGATAACAAGATTTCTCACCATAGTTGACGTATTTTCCGATTCTCTCCCCTTTGATTCTACGAGTAATTGATGGAACTGAGTCTGAATGATTTTTTTCAGTGTCTTCATCATTATTTCGTGATAATATCACTGGAGATTCTGGATTCTCGGAATTTTCGGTTTCCTGATGATTTTCTGGGTCTTGAGTATCATCAGGCACTGCTTCAACCATATCGTCCAATTCTTCATGAATAATTTCTTCCTCTTCTTTATTTTGCACATTTTCGTTATTCACTTTATCAGATACTTCTGATGATTCAATTGGTTCTAAATTAAATGCACTTTCGAGTGTTTGATTATCTGGCTGGGATAAAACTGTGATTATTAATGGTGAAATTAAGAGAAACGTGATGATCATGGTCCTCACAGGACCCAATGACCAGGTTCTCATTTTCAAACGTATTCTTTTCTGTCGTGCACGTTAACAATTGAATTTTGTGGAATTCTGAGGTAACAAGTTAACACTAGAGCGCAGGTATAACGAATGATTGTGATAATATTTTTAGAGATATCATTGAGCTATCCTATGATAACGCCCCAGGCTTATCTTCGTATCTCGACTTTCCTGGGATGAGTTTTACACGCGTACGTAGGCCCTTTCTGGCCTACTTTTATGGAGAAGTGAGAATTTGACTCATTATCTCAACTTTTTTATTTATTCTTCTCCATTATTCAAGTTTTTTGTTTCAAAGAGAAAAAGAAATGAGAAAATTGTAGAGAAACATCAGATACAGGTGGCTGAAATAAATTATTATTGCCTGTTTGCTCTATATTATTCGTTTCGAAAGTACCAAATGATTTTTTTTTTATTATTAATCGATTCACCGAATTTTACACAGTAGAAAATAAATGACAAACTATAATTATTTATATATATATATATTTGTTTTTTTTTCTTCTTTCAAATCTTTGCTTCATGAACCACTGAACATGGCAGTTGTACAATAGATTCTACTTTACTCAATTCGTGAAAGATTTGCTTCTAATTATTATTTATAGTTTTTTTTTTTTCGTTTTACCAATTTTGAATAAATACTCAAACCGAAAATTATCGGATAGTCCAAGACATAATGCTTCAAACGATGAATTATGATGCGATTTAAAAAGAAAATGAATGAAATTCAGAAATTATTGGGACTTTCAATTATCAAACATAAACAACGGTTTATTATTCTTTTTTTTTTCTTTTTTATCAACTTTTTTCTTGATCAATCTTATTTTTCTCTGTTTACGGAAAAAAAGGCATTCTATAAATACACATCTCTCTTGTTAAAACACTCATCCCTTAAGGGGATCATTGAATTAATTTAAATCATGTGATTCGTTCCATTAAATTGTAAAGTTGTGTATTCTCTTCATTGTTTCAAACATGAAATTAAAAAAAAAAAAAAGCTGATTATAACGAGCTAACAGTGAAAAAATGTTCTCTGTTTCTGATTTTTCTTTTCCAACACAGAAATTATTAATTTAATTTGTTTTCTCCAATTCTTTCCTTTTTTTCCACATTATGAAGACGATGAATTATCTCCATTACTATCCAAGTAACCACCAGAGCCATTGACAACGAATGAAGTTCCCAAACCGTACAAGTGTCCACAGTACTTTGCATCGTCAATATTATCCTCGAAAAACATCTGAAATTCATCAAAGTTATCCAATTAATTTCAAAATACTGAATTGATGAATTTAAAAAAAAACGAACCTCTCTCATTTTGAAAAAAACCATTCCAGTAAGCAGAGAATCAGAACCAGCCTGATGTTGAGGCCCAACTCGTTGTAATTCCAGTTGTTCTGCGACTTCTTGAAGACCTCCCTTCAGATTCTTACACGATTTCATGAGATACTATGAGAAAGGCCGAAAAAAGGATTAATAAACAACAATTCCAATAAAAATAATCCGAAAATTAAAAAATCAAATACCTTAACGTCGTAGATAGTGGGAAAATATATTCTCAAGAGTTCAAAAAATTCACTCTCCTCTTGCGGTAAGTTCTGATCGGTGAGTAGTTTCAGTAAATATCCAAAATCATAACCAGAATGAAAGGATAACCATTTAATATCATCGACGAGTACAATTCCTGATGTCATGAGTAATTCAGCGAAATCGAGTGGATCAATGCCTTCCTCTTCGTGTTTTTTGAACTGAATACCACTGTTTTGGAGCATGTCTATACTATCTTGGGCATACATGTCTTCTCTGAGGAAAAAGAAAGTATATTTTCCGATTTTCATAATTTATGAAGATAATCTGTTATAATACGAAAAAATTGTTACTGTAAATTGAATTTAAAGTTGAACTGCCAAGTTGTGTAGCTCCCACCAGGTGTATTCCCTGATTCATCGAGAAATGTTAAGCCCAATTGAATAATCCTCAAGAGATCGACATTACAGCGTAATAATTGGTATTGATAATCTGCGCTCGTACGAAATTCACCTGAATAAAGAAAAAGAGGACAGAAGAGATGAAAATAATAAAAATGAGGAGTATAAATTTTCATTAAATGAGGTAATTAATTGTGGTACCTATTGGTCTTGCAACGACACCCGGAAATTCTGTATCCATAGCGATATACTGATACTGCTGAACAACTTGTCGTATTGTGCGAAATTCCTCCTCCAAATTGTGTCCCCAGACATCTCGAATTCCGCATTCTTCATTACTGGGCATACTCGCCCCTCCCTTCCCTATGGAATTAACTCCACCTAATATTGAAAAAATCATTAAAACTATTAGTATATTCCTTTACAATGAAAATGGATTTATTATAACAATTACAGGAGAATTAAATGTTCTTCAAGGCTCCCTTTGCCTTACCGCTTGCACTTTTCCTGACCATTTGCAGTTGATCGTTGTTGCTATTAAATGTAACTGTGAGTAATTAATCACTTTATTATCACAAAGTTTTAATTAAATTCGGAGTAGGAAGAATGAAAGAAAGGATCATTTGTAATTATTTTGAGTTTGTTTGAACTCTGTCAAATTGGTTCAATTCAAATGGTAATTCGAATAGACATTTGCAGTTTTTGGAGTAATTTTACTCCAAAAATACGATTCTACTATGGGCAATTAAAAGTTTCTAAATGTAAGAATTTGAATTTATTTGAATTAATTAATTACGTTAAAACTCAATTTATCTAACAAATAAATTTAATTTGTTTATATTCAAACACTTAGATTTACAAACATGCATCGCGCCAATTTTGTTAACCTTTAAATTCACTTTTTTCTCTCACTTGATAAAACAATAATGAGAATATTTAATAACTGATTAACAATCGAAGAATATCATGAAATTATTAAGAATAATTGAGTACTTGATTGAGAGACAATAAAAGCTCTTGAAAATCTTGAGAAATACGAGAGATAATAAAAGTTTACTTGAGACTCGAAAAAATACAAATTTGGAAATTAATTACAATCTAATCCAGGATAATTGAATTTCAGTTGTGAAAAAGGGGTAGTTACTGTAATTATATATTTACCCTCATCAGAGGTTAATTGCAATCATTCTTATTTTATTTATGTTTATTTTATTGAGGAAAATAGAAGATATCGTTTGATACTGGACTGACCCAAGGTTACTAGACACTCAGGTTTATAGAGACAATGCATGTCCCTGTGTGAAATTCTGTCGCCGAGCTCGGGCTAGGGGAAAAAAGAAAGAGCCAATAGCGAACGAGAACAAGGTAAGCCTCGTTTTCACAGGCAGTCGACTTCAGTTGGAAGCAGCGACATGTATGGAACAATTCAAACTGTAACTTCAATTATTTTCCTGATCTATTGATTCGAGAAGATACTAGAAATGGATTAAATAAATTAGCATTCCTCATTCCATCAGGTTTATCACTTTATTTTTTTATACTAATAACTAAGCCATCAGATTTTTTATTATTTTTTTAATCATTTTCATTTTGCAGTTAAAATTCTCGTTGATTTTACATTAAAGACAAAAATACGATCTAATATTTACAAATGAGGTGTACAACGTAAGCAGATTATTATTTCTTTTTTTTTTTCATCATTTTCATTGATTTTCCATCGATAATAATCGTTTGCGAAAAATTAGACATTGGTATTCGTTATAGCGGGACACAATATGTATTATGTAATTTTAGGTTTATTATTCTTATTGTAGGAAATTCGTTTCATTCGAACTTTTTATGTATATGAATGCTTTTTTAAAATTTAAGTTAATTAATGTTATGACTAATTATTAAAAGTTCATTTTCCTTTTATTTATCATGAAAATTACGAGTTGAGAGTATGAAATTTGTTCCGCTAAAAAATATGTTCTCTTTCCGTAGCATTTTATTGTGTTTTATTTCCTCTTTTTTTTTTTTTATTCTTTTACTTTTATTATTATTCAATTCTCCACTTTCACGTTTATTTTCTCATCATTCTTGTGTCCAAATATAACGAATGAAGGTTCTTCCATTCCGTATCCATTATGGAAATAATAATAATAACAAAACTTAGTTATTTAATATATATGTATATATATATTTATTTTTTTATTCAATTAATGGTATCGTCTCTCGCAGAGTCTAAAACACTTACTAATCATTATTCTCCTTCTTCATTCTCATTTGAAATATCAATTGTTTCTATGTACAGATGAATATTGCCTAAGTGCTAATAGCGATGAAACACAAATAGATTTTCCTTTTTTTTCCAGAATATTATATACGCAAACATTGACGCTTAAAAATAAATATATTAATGCTTACATATTTCTTCCAGCTTCATTTTTTCCATTAAATTTTTTTAAAATGTAAACTTTACACCACAATGACCAGACAAATTCTACTTCATATTTGTATTTTTTTTTTTCCCCCTCATTTTCATGTAAAAAATAATTTACTTTACTCAAATGTAATTAATAATACTTGATGATTATACTGCTGCTGCTGCAAAACAAAATTATCCTCATAATCGGCTTCATTCACTATCATAAAATCTCTGAACTCAATTATTCTCTCATCATGGACAGGTTTAACGTATTTTTTTCATTTTTTAAACTATTATTTTTCTTTCCTTCTGTGTTATCATATCTCGAGTAGTACTTTATGGATAATTTTTCCATGAATACATTAATTAATATGCTTTTTTCCTTCCTACATATATGAAATATTCATGAATATCTAGATTTAGACGCAAATCTGTAAAATAACTATATGAATACACTGATGATCAGTGTAATTTACATGAAATCAAAAAATTCTGGTTAAAAGAGGAGTAATACTCGATATTATCAGGTAATGAAAACCATAATTTATCAATAGAATGTTTTTGGCATTAATTCTCGAGGGAAGCTCTAATATCCAATTAATAAAATGGGCTTCTGATGTTTATGGTTGGAATGAGGTAAATTCATGTATTGTTTAACTGTTCATGCGCATGCAACCGGTCTTGAAAATAAACATCTCTCTCTACTCTGCTAATGAATTTCCATAGCATTGGAATAAATAATAAAGATTTTTTTTCCTCGTGGAAATAAACAGAAAAGGATTGAACAAAATTCTCTCGTTCATTCACAAAAACACGTGAGTCTCCACTGTTTTTCTTCGTAATGAATTATTAATGAGTAAACAAAAATAATCTTACGCTTTCTTTATCTCAGTGTCTCGTTATCGAAACGAAATTTTCTTATCAACTTTAATTTATCAGACAAAGAAAAGAAATTCTCAATATTGTTCCACTCGTATTATTGAATATTTTCATTATTTTCCCCCTTTTTTTATTCAATTAATTTTGAAGAATTACACTAACAGGACGGCCAGTCGAAACTCCAATATCCAATCATCCTGCTAATATGATTGAACGGAAAATAAAATGAAATTGTAATGATAATAATCAACGGAATTAAACTAATGACTTTTTCATTCCATCGAGATTTTCATTCGTTTTGTTTTATTTAATTATCTAAAAAATTTCATTTTCATTTAACAATTATATTGAATTACAATCAATGACGACGAGTGATGATTCAGGATGCTATTTTAAAATCCACAGTAATTTTTTTTGTGACACGATATATCTTCATTACACATTCTTTTTATCCTTTTTTTTATTTTTTTAATAATAAATTGAATATTTTGTACAATTTTTTCAAACTATCTATTAACGTAAGCAATTAAGTCTACTACGACGAATTAAATTTTTTATTCAACGATTTGAAATTATTCTAGGATTTAATTATTGTATTGATAAAAATTATGATTTTTTTTTTACGCATTATTATGTTGATTTATTGTGAAAATTGAGAAAAAAAAATTCTAGCCATTTCATTCATTGTTTATAGTTAATTAATTTGAGACAAATCTTTATTAATTTAATCAGAAAGAATATTTCATAAATTTTCAAAACGTTTAGATTTTTTTTTATTATTTATTATTACAAAACAATATTAATTGAGAATTGCAATATTCGTATTATTAATCTTTTGTTTTTTTGGTATACAAACACCCTCGAATAAAATGTTCGTTGTGATTTTTATCTTTATTTTTTTTTTCATCAGTGAACGAATATATTTGATTCTTTTGAAATTCATTAAATTTATCTGTTCAATTATCTTGGGAAAATAATTTTCAAACAAAATGAAAATAATAATAAATAACAGAACTTCACTTGACCTAATTATGTTTTTTTTTCATGATTATGATTATGCGATTGAATGCTAAGAATATTTTTGCAGGTGTTTTTGATAAAAAATATAGAATGCTTATTGCATCGTTTTATCTCTTTTTTTTAATTCTTGTATTTCATGAAGAATTTTCTGTTATTTTAATTACATTGAAATGTTCTATATTTTTCTTGTTCTTCATTAATGATTTTTTTTTTTATTTTTATTAATGGCAGCTACAGGCGTTTCTCGAGATCATTGAATTTGTATACAAAATCATTATCTTGTTTCTTTAGCTTGCCAAATAAAGAAAGAAAAATTAATTAATATTGTCATGAAATATATTTCACATATAATTATCAAATGTAGAAAGAAAAGTCTAATACTCGTGATGTTTTATTTATATTTTTAATTTTTTTTTTATTATTATTTTAAAAAAGAGGGTGTTAATGAATCTACAGCTATACAATGGTTTCTCAAAAGTGATGAAACAATTCCATTCACATACCAGTTGACTTCATCATACAAAACTCCGTTAAATACTTCAATTACTTGTTCATGTAATTATTTAAAGAACAGAAGAAAAACATAAAAACGCCACTATGCATTTTTTCTTTCACTGATTTGTGCTAATATTTACTCGCTGATTTAATTCAATCTTCCTTTTTTTCCTATCGATCAAATGAAGAAAAAATACTTGAGCAAATAATATAATCAACAATTTAAAACAAAAATGAAGATATTAACAGGCAAATCATTTCCTAGTCGTGGAGAATGAGTCATGAAATTATGAATAAAATGTTTGAGATAAAGATCGAGCAATTTTTCTCTCTCCTCCTCTCGTTAAGAAGAATTAGTTCATGTGCAAGCAAGTTCCATTTGTTTTTTTTTTTTTTGTTAAGAAATAACTCGGAATTAAAGTTTCTTCAATTTATTTATATAATTTTTTTTTTTTTAAGAGTTTTTAAGCATTCATATAGAAGTTATCATATATAATTAGGTAAATCGTGACTATAATTCTTCAAAGTGGTCTTCAATAATACTTTGCGCATTTGCATCGCAGGGAGTAACGAATAAAATGTTGCTGATATGTGTTGAAGACCAAATCACACGATTATTATCTTGTTTTTTCCATTTTTTTTAATAAACAATTTTCTTTATATTCATAGAAACTATTGGTTTTTTTCTTCTAATTCTTTCATTTTGCTTCTCAACGAATAATTCAAGAATAAAAGTAGAAGAAACAAGAGGTAACTGATAGGAAAATTTCTCTCAAGAACAAATGAGAATGAAAAATAAAGAGAATGTCATCATAATAAATTAAAAATTCATAATTATCGAATTGTTCTCGATGAAATTTCACTACACGAGGACAGTTATATATACACATTATTATTATTATTATTTTTTTCATTATGGTGGGTTAGAGATATAGTACAGTACAGTTATTAATAGTAGAGTATGTGTAGAATAAGCTAAAAACATATCATAACGGTTTTTTTTTTCATTTCTTTGTTTTTATTATTTTTTTAATTTTTTTTTTCTGGGCGCAATTATCTAATGAACGTTTTTTCTTTAATTTTCCTTTAACTACGAATGCTTTGTCCTCGGACACCCGTAGTACATGGGTCAACTTTTCTTCTTTATTTTTGGGTCTATAAGGTAATAGTTTTCCTTCCTTCTAGGCCCAATTATAACAAAATTTGGACGGGGAATAATTTTTATTAAATTTTCCATGATTTTTCTTCATTAAATGGAGAGGGATTGGCGGCGAAGGGGGACGAGTAAAGGAGCTAACAGGAAATATATTTGAGATTTTTATTTAATCATAACTACCATAAGAGATCCAATGTCCATTTCCTCAGCAATTTTCTTTATTTTATTCATTTTCATCATACTGAATTACTAAACTCTCAAGGGGGCTTCGTTAATATTACTCAATTTCATTATTCTCTTATTTCATCCTTTTTTCTTCTTCTTCTTCTTCTCCATCCTCTTAAATTCATGATAATAAAGTCTATTATATGAGAGTTCAACTGCGTGTCAACGTTTCTCATACCAATTCTTTTAATATATTTATATATTTTATATATAATTTTAATAATAGTATGTATATAATATTTACTACCTGCATATCACAACATAAACTTATTCTTTTTTTTTTTCATCAATCACACATAAAACTCATGCACTCAATAATTTCTTATCTCTTTCGATTATTATTAATTTTTTTTCGTTTTCTTCCAATTACCTTTATTTTAGTTAATTTTTATATCTCATGGTCAATCTTTTCACAGTCTCACACACATATTCCATTCTACAATAATTATAATAACGCTGCGATAGTTGGATAGTGATTGAGACTTTAAGCACTGTAGCATTATCATTTTTTGTCATCAAATAAATTTAAATACCTTCTTAATTCATTGTTAATGCGTTTTTTGTTTTTGAATTCTCATTATCATTCAGAGAGCATTACTGCCGGGGGCGGGGACAATGAATACTACAATGATGATTTATTTAATTTTCTCTTTCACATTATTTCACTCACATTTATTGCTTTGTAATGGAGATTCATTTCTTATTATTAATTTATTTATTTTCATCATTAAAATTATCTCATTGAATATTATTTTCCTTTGTTGCGCGCCATACTCATGCAGCCGAAGAGGCCGATGAACTTTTGAATTACAAAAGGCATTTTAAACATATTAATGCACTCATGGAGTATCTAGGCGGCATTCATTTATGCTTTTGAAAGCTGGATGAACAGACCCGAGTCTACATAAACCTCATGCCCAATGGTTACCACCATGTAATAAACTTTTTACCCTTTTTCTCAATTTAATTTTCGTTCCTTCAGTCATTAAAGTTATCATTAATTTCCATCAATTAATGAAAACATTGAGTCACACGTGGCGAAGCTTTTCCCCCACTCTCTGGGCAATTCGTTGATGTTCAAAGAAATGCAGGCATTTTTTCAAAATTTAGTTTGGCTCTGACGCTAGTGTGTCCTCTTTCATTTCTCCTTGTGATTATTGAATTATTAATTATTCAATAGTCAAGGCATTGAAACTAGATAAAACGTTCTTGTATTATATCAATTAACTGCATTAAAACGTTGAACAATAAAACTAACGTCTAGTAGAAAATATGCCTCGGCTGTTATCTCATTTCGTATATTTAAAAACAATGTATTCAATTAATTTCACAAATATCTCTCTCTCCCCGCCACAAACGACACTAGTCTTTATTTATTTGATTCCTCAATTTCAATTTGAATTTTTAATTACCATTATAATTTTTAAATAAACGCTACACTGCTCACAAACTCTCAGCCACTAACGATTATACATCAGCCATAAAATTTTATAAACCATGGCCCAGCTTGGATTTTTTCCTCACATATATTAATTAATGACCTTCGTAGATAATCCAAGGCGGCCAATGTTTAGAGTATGCAGCATGATGCCGAGCAGCAACTACTACCACCTCCTTTACTCTTTTGTCTCTGATCTGTAACATAATTTATGTTAATCATTAAATTTGTATAAATAAATCTCACTTTAATTTTGAGAAAATTGAAATGGGAAAATTGGAGGCAAGTGAGGTAAAATGGGCCTTTCGATTTAACAATTTCATAATTATCATAAAAATTCATCATTTTACCCCATTAACCCCTGATATTTCTACAAAGGACAGGAATGAACTCACTGGGTGCATAAACTTGGGATAGAAAATTAAATGAATTTATTATTTCAATCTTGGTCTTGCTGAATATGCATGTATTCACCATTGGGTAGGATTCCTGGGGAAAATAATATTGTTCACTCAAAAATATTTATCTAGTCTACAAGATGATGATGAATTCAACTGAAACAAGTAGAGATAGACAAGAGCATAAACATTACCTTGGGAATTAGGCTCAGGTAGATTCTCCCGTGGTACCAGATGCATAACTGTTGTTTTACCAAAAGGAAGACCAAGCGCACCGAGCGTAACATTGCTGTGTAGAAAACGTCCCTGGTAAATTAGCCGCAAAATTTCAGCCTTGGCAACTGCCTCTTCCGCCCAGTCTGCAAACCAATCAACACACACACAGACACAAAGTCCAGAGGTCAGAAAACTTTGTAACACATTATTTCCTTTATTTTCTCATACTTTCTCTCATTCTCTCTCTCTCTCTCTTTATCTTGTGTACTCTCATGAGACATATCCTATTTCATGGAGTTTTCAATTCCCTCTAGTGCAGGCAGACGGTGCACTTGAGATAGAATATAGGAAGTTGAAAAAAAAAAAAGAATTCACTCCTCAAAAACTCACTAACAAACTTCCTCCAAGAGTGTGAAAGTTCTTCCTGCATGGATATAATAGGGAAGCTCCAACAGCCAGAAGAATAAGGAAGATGAAGAATAAATAAATTGAGGTATTATTTTGTGGGAAATTCCCTCTAGCATGTTGTAGTTAGTGTAATTAAAGATTAATGAAGATTCCATGTATTGCAACATGCGTAGAGTTGAAGCCGACCGTTACACACATAAATGAGATTGCTATCTTAATTTTAGAATAATTCCCAGTAACAAAATCCCCAGTTATTTCAAAACTCTAAAAACTAATTTCTATCTTGTTTAATTTTTTTCCATCCTCATCATTATCCAGTTGTGAAATTAATTATTTCAAAGCTAATATAACGATTCCCATCATGATACTCAAGAAAATTATAATTCAAACTTCTATTGCCCCGAAAAAAAAAAGGCATAATTTAATGATAATACATGAAATATATCCACATTTTACCACCATTATGCGGCAATGGTTTATAGAGGATAAAACAAGTTATACACTTGATTCAACTAAATTATTACTGCAGTACACGCCATGACTTTTGAAATAATTTGAAAACTGTTCTTCCAACTATCTGTTACAATGCCTATTTATTTTCCATTCGTTTTTTATACCTCATTTATATGTGTACGTATATTTCGTCGGCTCTCTCTTCCTCTTTCTCTCATCAAAACGGGAGCACACAATTTCGTGGTATTTTCTCACGCGTCACGTGCAATGGGGCTTTTCATGTATATACAGGAATATATGTGGCTAACTCCCCCTCAGGAATAACCGTGGAAAATGTCACATTTCCAACTGATGGGAAAAGAGAGGGTATACCAGAGTATCCAGAGTATGTTGGCTCTCTTTCCCCTCACGTTGGCCTGTATCGTAAATCATATTCAACGTTATTCAAGCACGTTTTATTGAGAGATACATAGAAACAATTCCCACTGCAATGGGACAGTTATAACAGGCTTTACTGGATGCATGATTGAACAATACAGTGTGGAGAGTTGAGAAAGAATGGGAGAATGTGGATGAAAGAAGGGAAAATTAAATTAGGTGAAACAAGTGAGGTTTTAATAAAGTTAAAAATTAGGACATACCTTCGGGCCAGTTTTCAAACACATGATGAGCTATGTCCCCCGCAGAGTCACTTGGACTGAATAGGAACTCTTTTGTCTTTCCACTCACGAGAATGAGACGTAGATTTATCTGGAATCAGGTTTAAAGAAAGGAGGAATTAGTTACAATTGTTTCTTGCTTGTCTTCTTTGAATGTGTAATGCACTTTGGCTTTTATGAAAATTATAATACTCGCTATTTTAAGATTTTCTGGTGAAAGCACGAGTTTTTGGCACCCACTGCATTTTCACGATGTTAAATCTCCATTTAACCGGTAATTTTCTTCGTCGATTACGTGAATGTTAAAATTTTCAGTTAAGATAATTACAGGACATGTAATGAGAGATGAGAGAAGTGGTATTCACAATTAGACTTGAAAGTTGAATGAATGGCTTTTGGAGAACGATTTTCAGGGGTTTAATTTGAAATTTTGAATATATTCAGTTTCGGTGGGAATTTGAAATGAAAGAGCAGAAACGTCAATCAGAATTCATGCATTCATCAGTTGCAGCAGATTCAAATGCGTAAATACATGATTCTTTCGCACATTTTGAGTTGGATCTATTGAGGACAGACTATTGAGGGTTGATGATAAATTTCCAGGGAAATAATCATGGGTTCATTGGCTATTGAGGATAGAGATTAAATCAGCTAATACTATTTCTATAGATTCAATGAGAAAAGCTCTATCCTCATTGAAAATTGAATATTCCAATATCCTGATTGAGGTTAAACCAAAAATATATTATTCATTGAAAATTCAATGCATGAATACTCGTAACCTCATAAATTCAAACTCGACTTGTCTACATTTTCAATAGAAAATGGAATAATTCGAAAAAATATCTTTGCACAACAAAAACGAGGAAAAAAACCTGATTCTTCTCTCCATTTAATCACATTTACACTATTCACAACAGTAGCAAACATAAAAATACCCACAAAAGCTGGAAAAAAAAACCACAGGGAATAAATTTCCATTAATTTTTTTTTTCTCCTCGCCAAATGTACATTTTTTTACTCTACAAATCCAAAAAAAAAAAAAAAAGAGATGTGTATCGAATCCCAACTTAAATCTCTGCAATCTCTCGTATTTTTTTTTTTCTCCTTTCTGGTTCAATATCGATTACATTCTATTGAACGTGCCACGTATTCCATGGGCATTTCATCCACGAGTTTGCAGACAGCGAAAAAATAAAAATAAATTCTCTACTGTATTTGGATGATGAAAAAGAGGAGGAAAAATATGAAATTTGTGTGGAATGGAAAAAAAGAGGATAGAATCAAAGGCTGCAGAGTTGAGTTCAAAACGGCCTCTTTTCTTCTCGAGTTTTCACACGTTTTTCCATTTCACGTAATGCCTGTTGGGTGCTGCATCGTCCCATGAGCACGATATTCTAAACTACACCTCGAATAAAAACAGGGCAATACAGGAGTGAATGAGAGGTGGAAGAAAAAGGAGCAGTGTTGAGGAATAAAAAAACATGTGATTATAAAAAAAAAGAAAACGTACACATGTATCTGTATACTCGTCACGTTATACCGCACCGGTAGTATAACTTACATGGTGACTCTCAACGTTACCAGGTCATAAAAGGATTCATGTGCTCCAACACATAAATACAAGACTAATATCACGCATATTCGTGCAACTTTTACGTTTAATTGTTGGCTTGATCCTGACTAGCGCCATCTGTCTATGAAAACAGTGAGAACCGGTAAAGCAGCACTGTGGATTCGTAGATGATTAGGAAAGTTCTGTAATTGGATTTTGTGTTACGGCATTGAACACCAAACCAAGCGGAATTTTATGGGACTCCAGGATAGTACCGTAAAATCCACTGGCTTATATACATATCGATATGGTAGATTAAACTCCAGTATTTTGTGTCCAAGGAAACGACATTGAAGTTAATATTTGAATTGACGATCAAATGAAACATTACGGTTTGCTTCTGGCACATGATAGTTTATTTACGATCAACCAAGAGAGGAGTTTAACGATTTTAACTCTACGAAATTTTATTATTCATCTAAATTTATTTATGGAGGGAGATTCATTCTTGGTTTCTTGTGGCAATAAATTTCACTCTGAGATTAAAAGTGGGAGAGAAGTTTTTCCATTGTACTGCGATAGTGCACAACGGGGGTTGGGTTAATGTTTCACTCACAGTGACATACCGATGTTAATCAATCACAATATGGTGGTGAGGATCATCTTTTAAATGTCAGAAGGAAGAGAGAAAAATCTGGGTCGACTTGAGGCCTTGAGTAACTTTGTCGACTAATCATCATCATCATCAGTGCTCACAAACTTTTCTCTCGTTTCTCATTTTTCTTTAATCTCTTTTTGAAACTCTCTCTCTCAATTCGTTTTTCCTTGATGCTCATGGAGATTCAGAGGCCCAGAGGCATCGGTTCATGTAACATGTTATTCTATAAATGGTACATCTTGTTAACGCGTTCTACATTTTCTAGGTCAAATAGCATTATGCAGTGAATAGAGTAACAAAGACGATTAACTTTTGGAGCTGATGATTAAAGTCAATGTCATTATCGTTTACTCTTGGAACAAGTTGGATACATAATACATGTAAGTTTTGTGTTAATACTGAAGTTACACAGATCACCCTGACCCGATAATCGATATGGGCTTGAGGCCCCTCAGATGAGATGACAAACCTGGTAGAACAGGGGCTTTGGAGTAATAATTTGCGGGCTGTGTATGCATCAACTAGTGCAGTAGCATTATCGATGATACCAAGGAACAATAAAGCCTGTCAGCATTGACGTTGTACCTATGACATCGAGTTTACCAGTGTTGCTTCTCTCTGTTCATCAGAAACTGGGACATTTTTTTCGTGCCAATTGTGCTCCCCGGGTCAGAAAGCATATGTGGTTTCAATGAAGAGACAATTATGGGGGAAAACGGGGTAAAATGGATATTCTGATTGAACGGTTTGAGATAGCGATTTTCTGATGATTCCATTGAAAAGCTGAGACGATTTTACATAGAAATCAAGTGTCAAAATTATTTTATTTTAATCTTCAAAAAATTCGATTTTTTTCATCCAGATTTGAAAAAAATCGAATTTTCAAAAATTCGCAAAAAAATATTTTGCCACATGATTTTCATCGTAAATTTCCTCAGCTTTCCAATGGAATCGTCAGAAAAAAGATATCTCCAATATTTCCCTTGATTCCTCCTAATATCCAATTTCAAAGTGAGCAAGTGCCCCCATCCTTCCTCTATTAAAATAATATGGAATCATCAGACTAATGAACACACGTGACCTGCAGCAAATATTTATACTAGTTTGAGGAAACGTTTTCCCTGTGCTCTGGCAGTTTGCTTATATTATTTTAGGACGCAACTGTGTCCACACTGAGATACAATTTAATTAAGTCTTCACTCGTGGAATTAAATGTATTTAAATTCGCAACAATTCTTCCAAGAATTGTCACACTTCTTTCTTTCCCATTGGATGCAAATGGAGAGATGGAAAAATTTCGAACAAAAGTTCTGTCTTCTGGGGAATTTTGCCAAGATGAAAGAGACCACATGTGGAGTATGTTTGAGTGCGTGCATATGGAAATTGTGTGTCTCAGCGGATTTTAGTGGGGAATACGGTCGATAGTATCACGAATATAAACCGTGTATACAATATCGTTGACTCAGTCGTTGATATGTTGGGATGCATCATGAATATTCACAGGTACAAGTGGTGCATTTGTATGTGTGTGCAATCATGTAATCTCATGGTCTTTAAATTGCTTGCGAGTTTGTAAAGAAATGATTGGAATAAAGAAGAATAATTCAACCAGTGGGATTTAGTTGTGACGATAAAATAATAATCATGAAAATGACTCAATCAATTTGCGTTTTAGAGCGTTGTCCTTCGTTTATAATACGGGCAATTTGCTAACTGGCAACTGAGTTTAGGCTCTGTAAACTTTTTATTCTTTGGATTGCTCAATGATAGAAAGAGGCGAAACGAAAAAAAATCAGACTTTTGGCTCTTTGGGTTTTAACGATTACACGGAGGAGAAACGGTAATTGCCCGAGGGTGAAAATTACGTAACTTCCATCCAACAATCAGGAAAAAGAAGAGGAACTAATGACTACAGTGGTTGAGAGAATAATATATATATATATATATATATATGTGTGAATGAAAGAAACTGGTTGTAAATAAAAATAATATGAGAAGACGACTGGAAATTCCTTCCGTATTTTTCCTTTATTTTTATTCCCTCTTTGCGTGAGCTATATGAGTCCCTGGGATATATTCCTCTGGCGTACTCTAGTGCCAAGTATCTCATACAAATTCACCGTACGTTTCATCCTTGTGAGAGACAGGAATAAAAACGGAATGGGAATAAAAATAAAAAAATTTCCACTGCAATAACATAAGATAGATTTCTCCTTGTGTTAAAAAATTATAAAAAATAAAATAAAATTGTATTTTTTGATTTCACGGTGTTTTGACTGTTTAGATTCACGATTGGAATACATATAAAATTATAGTATCTTGTCTCGTGAATTTTCCCGGACTATTTCCGCAGTAATGGACGGTGTTTCACACACTGTGGATCAACTGCTATAAAACGAAACTATCGTTCAATTTTAAATGAACTGAGGAGGAAACGATTCTACCGTGATAATGCATCAATTTCTATTCCTCCAGTGAAGTGGACTGTTTCAAAAGAGATTCACAGGGTATTCGAGAAATTTCCGCTATTGCAGCGTTTGCATGAGGAACTTATACTTCCGAGAGACATTCGTCTTCATTCAAATCAGAGTGGATTCAAATTTTTTTCACCGTTTCTTTTCTCAAGTAGTACTTGAGATAGAATTTCGTTCGATTTCAAACCAAAAAATGACAAATCAACAATTTCCATTTAAAATCATAAAAATTCAATAAACATTTCGTCATGATTTAAAATAAATATCCGTCAGCATTGAATAAATAAAAAAAATAATAAACGTTTTGACATGAGCACCGTGTATCCCAGTCTATCCCACGTTCGTTCCATATTTCAAAACCCTTTTTTTCATCCCAAAAAACATGCCCCCACTGCTTCAAGCCCCAGTGGCGTGCGTCATCGCGCACGACCGGGGTCAAGGAGGAGAGAAGGAAGACTCCAGCAGCTCACCTTGACTCGGGCGTTAGTACAAGCACTGGGTTTTAGTATGAAAACGTGCGATAGAAGGGAAAACATAAGTAGAGCTTGTAGGGATCGTCTCTGAGTAGCAAAACCGGGTCATTGGGGCATTTGCGAATGTGTGACCATGCCCCTTTACCTCTCGCAATTCCATCTCTCTCAAACTGTTGAAATACTTTGGGATGCGCCATAATACACATGCGCATCCCTGCAGCTGCTTTGTTACCCACTTCTCGTTGTACAACTCCACACCCGCGCAATCCAGAGACCATTATAACTAACCAATGCGCGTGTCCTTCTACGCAACTGCATCTGTACACTGTTAGAGACAAAACTAGATACCCCGGAAGCTTGTTTTCAAGTGCCACACCTCGTGGATTATCCAATGGAGGTCGTGCAATGAGTCTTTTAGATTGTAATCATGATAATCAGTGGATAAACACTTGATTTTGTGGATAAATGAGTTTTTAGGCTTTTTTTCTTCGAGATTTTATCGGTATTTATTTTATGATACTCTCGAGGTTCCGAGTATTGTATCATTGGGGAGAGGAATAGTTCAATTATTTCAGAAGAGAATTTTTAATGCAGATTAATGGAATTCTGGGTTTTTTTTGGGATGAATGCTTTCGTTTGCACACTTCCGATCTGGCGCAGATTAATGCGTCAGAGAATGGAGGAGGGAAATGAGAAGAATGAAGAGAAAAAGATGAGGAAAAAACTGGCCCCGACCCTGAAGTTCTTTGGGGTGGGGAGGAGCGTGGGTGTGGAGAGGTATCTAACGGGTGTCATGATTGCGCTTGTAACGAAACCGCAGGAATTTATGTGACGTTCTCAATGATAAAAGCCATTCACTTATTCACTGTTTCTTTTTTTTTTGGTTATTTTCGGCGTATTCTTTTTTTCACTTTCATTGTCCCATATTTTTCGGCAATTTCTTTTTTTTTTCCCCTCCTTCCACAGCGACTCGATGACGCCGAGGAGAGTAGTACACTGAATGTCGTGAAATTTCATTGGTTGGCACATTTACGGAATTCAGAAAACAGCCCGACCTCAAAATATTCACGAGAGATAAAAGTCAGTGATACGAGGGATAATTCAGTGCCAGTGCTGCGGGGGTGTGAAGGTTTTATGATAAGAAACGAAATATCAGCGCAAGTATTTTGAGAGAAACAAAATAAAAGCAATTTTATCACTCAAAAGGAGTACAAGAATCTTTCTCCAGTGCTTTGCGGCCTTGAACTCATTCATTTATCATTGCTGGGGGGAAAAAAAAAGATATCAAAAATCCATTTGACCTAAAAACCCAGAATTACCTCGGAAAAAAAGGAGCCCGCAATTTTTCATTATTCATAATGACCAATGCACTTTATTCCCCCCTGGATAATTCAAAGAATTTGAAATTCCAATTTGATAAATTCATAATTTTCAATTTTATTTATAAAATTCACGGTATTTCATGGAATTTGATTTGCCAGGAAAGGATGCTAGGGATATTAAAAATTCAAGAATTCACATGAGAGAAGGTTGGAGTGAGCATCGCATGCTTGATCAGTATTGCAGTCTGAGGAGCATCGGTCCGAGAATCGAGCGATGGTGGGTGGATAGATGGCTCGGAATCGGGAATCAAGAGAGCAGAGATGCCGCTACGCTCGTGCTCATTTTTTTACCTCTGCCCCACCTCTCTCGCCATTCCATCTCTTCATTGTATCTTTCGGTCTTTCAGTCGGAGACTTCCTTGCATCTACATTCACTGTTCTCGAGAGGAGGAAGAAGGCATCCCCTATCGCGTGTGTGGAGGGCACTAGATGCGCGCGGGCGCACACTAACCACAGAGCCTTGGAAGCGTACGCTAACCTCATACTATACCAGATCGTACCCATTGTATATTCTCCTCTTTCCCTCTTTCATTTCTTTCTTTTCAGTTGTTTCGTTTAGTTTCTTTCTGCCTCGTTGCAACGAGAGGCAGGAATAATAAAAATAGAGAGAAATGTGGAGGAAAAAAAGAAGGGAATAAGAGATGCATTGCATCTGACCTCGAGGCCTCTTATATTCACTCTCATTCCTTTTACTGATGTATTCCCCGAGATTTCGTCGGTTTTTCTCTACATTTGGCTTCTTTTATTCAGTCCTCCTTTTATCGTGGAAATTAACCTCCATTTCTAAACACTAGATCACAGGAGCAATTAATTATTATTCTTTTTTTTAATTTCTCGGTTGATAAGAGAAGGAATTTTAAAATAATCTCTATCTCGAATCATTCAATTAAAATGTCTTCCAATTGTCTCTGTCATTCAGAATACACAAATGAAGGATACTACGTTGAGCCGGAAGTCGCGTAACACCTTGAATCAAATTTGACGCTGGGAGATGCCAAACAGTGCAGAACAGGCTTGACGAGCGGAAATTCGCACGATCCGTTTAGAAACTCCCTTTTTTTTTCATGTCATGAGAAAAAAGGAATAGAAAAAAAATTGTGTGTAACTTTGAATTGACTGCGTGTGGAGGCAATTGTTGTAGACACACGGGACAATTGTGTGTCCAGCATGGAATGAGAATAGATGGATGAAAGGAAAAGGTAGGAAATAAGTCAGCACATTTTCTCGGATTTTGTGGAAAGAAAAATAGACCCAGGGGCAAAAGATAACAAAATGCGGGTCCATTGTGTCAATTTTCTTCTTCTTTTTCTTCAATTCTTTTTCTTCCTTTGACAAGTTTCGGGGTCAAATAATGGGAGAAAAATTGATTCAAGTTAGGAATGGTAGTTTTTACCTTTTCTCCTCACCTGTCGCAACTGATTGAACCGCAAATGTTCATTTTGTACGTAACAAATTCCTGTGACAGCATTAGACATGACCGGAAGCTACTGTCACACCGGGAAAACGTGATTTCAAATTGTGTTTATGATGCTAATCAATGAGCATTGTATAATACAATTATATTTATTTTTTTCTTTAATTATTTTCGTATTATTGAAAATAGAACAGTGAGAATTCACTGAATTATTGGTATTGATAATGTACATTGAGGATAATTAAACATTGTAATTAGTATCCTAGTTATGTACATTTCGTATTTATCAACGCCTCAACATTAAATTCCCTGGGCAGTTGGTTATGACGCAATGGAAAGCCCTGGGACAACGGACTGTTAACGCAACTAATTTTTCGAGTTTAATTACTTCAATTATTAGTGGAATAACCCCCGAGGTCAAATGCTTCATGCTAGTTCATATTATTTTTCTTATTTTTTTTCTTCAACTGCTTTGAAACAGTTGGATAAAATGAGATATTGATCCGTGCTTAATTGGATTTTCAATTTGTTTAATTTATCTCAATTTTTTTAATCAAAGAAAACTTTGAATCATTATTTTTTCTGTTAATTGAATTAATTAGTATTAATTCATAATAAATATTGATAATTAAAATAATTGAAGGGAACAACTTTTTGATGCACACGTGTAACACAAGTAAACTTGTGGTCCAGTGACGAAAACACATTTGACATACGATTACATAGTTTCAGTAAAACGTAGAGAAATGTGGAAAGGGCAAACCCTGAAGTGCCTCAACGATCGTTTCACTCTTTTGGCACAATTCCAGAAGCCCCGGAGACCTGGATCGACGCCCGAGGATCCATACCCCCTTTTTTTTCTGTTCACGTGTACTTTTTCTTTCTCCCCCTAAACCCTAAAAATCCTCTTCTATTTTCAAACTAAAAAAAAAAGGCGATTACTCTTGTATAACCCGAGTGCAATAAAATCGCATTTTATTTTCATTAAATTAACTCATGAATTTAGAACGAGTAAATATTTATCCGAATACACTCAGGGGCATTAAATTAATGGCAAAAATAGCTAATGCAAACTAAACAATGCAGGAAGACGTTAAGAGTCGTACGTAAACGAGTGAGTAAGGATTTTAATTAAAAATTTCAAGTGAAACGTTTTAATTGAATTGCGAATGCAGAATTTGCACACATCTGCGTCTATATCCGTTCCAACGAAATCTCTAGCATCTACTCCTGGTAGTTTGGAGAAGGTGAAGCTCATCCATCCCCTTTTCAGAGGCCGAAGTAGATTATGCCGTTATTTACTCGTGGATGAAGGGTGAAACTGGGAGAGAGAGACTCGAGAGGTCGAATCGAATCTGAATTTTGTGTTTGCCTCAATCTCTCTCTCTCTCTTCATTTACATCATGTGCGCCTCTCCGCCCCTTTGAGCATTTCTGCGGAATTAGAAGGGTGCATGGGGAAAATGCAAAGCCACAAATGTGCAGTGCTGTCCTCGTTTTAACAAAGTGTATTTAATTATTTAATTGAATTGACCGATATTCATGAGAATCCCGGGGACTCAGTGACGAATGTGTATTTCCACCCTGTGGCCAGTGACGTGTATATTCACAAAATCCAGTGCCAGAGGGACACAGACAGTGGAACAAGCCTTTTATGAACAGACCAGGTGGCGTCACCGATCGAGTGAATATCAATCGGGGATAGAACAAATGGGGGAAAGATTGAATAGAGAAATTCACGGGGAATTTTTCATTCCAAACTCTATAAAAAAAAAAAAAACGAGGTATTCAAATACGAAAAGCTTTTAGTTTTGGAATCTTCAATTTTTTTGGTTTATTCGGGATTCAGTTGGGAAAAACAGAGGGAGTCATCAGGGACTTTTGATGAGGGAATATGAATTTTTTTGGAAAACAGAGGTCAAGCAAAAATATTCCCGTTTTTTTGGGATAAAAAAGGAGAGACTGTGGTATTTTTTATAGCCCCCGGGTGTCTTCAGTGAAGTTCACAGTAATGTATTTAATAATTAGTCTCGAGGGTACTAGTTTATAAAAAATCTCATGCACCTAGAGTTTCTGTCGAATGCATCCCAGTTCTGCAATTCTCATTCACTTTAACGCGATCGTTTCGTTGTAGTGAGTTTACCCTCAACTCTCGGCAATTCCCTCTCTCTCTCGCATTCTCATGTATACATTGGCTGGGAGGGTTAATGTCGTTGGGATAGTGCAGAGGAGAATTTAACGCTACCAAATTTACCAAGAGAATGGCCAAATGTGTCAACATACCCGAAGGAATAATTTTCAGTATGAATTTTTTTACGACAATTCCCACATTGTTTATACAGTGTATTCTTTCAGTTTTCTTCACTTTTCTCTCATTTCTCTTCATCATATTTCATCTTGTTTCCTCATTTTTATCCAATTTTGCATGAAGGATGAAGCATAAATATTTGCGGTCGACTCAGGTGTAGGAGAAGGTGGGGATTATTTTGGTTAAGCGGATTCGTCGTCGCTCTTTTGCATCCAACCTCCGGATTATACGTGACGCAGTGATGGCACTCACTTTCATCATGTTCATGGTTTCCAATCCCTCTTCTCTTCCTGCATTCTGACAAAACCCATTGAATACTGAATATCATCCATTGTTACGGGCATATTTTCGTTCTGCAGTTTCTCATTTTAATTGATAGAGAAAACAATTTGAACAATGGAATTTATTAAATTGAATTTGCCCCAGCAATTGTTGAAATTATTTAAATCAAATGTCACTTGAGCATTATTTAAAAATTAAAATCATTGTAATTCAATGAAAATTCAATTTAACGACACAATTATCAGTGAATTATTGAGTCTATTGGAATTTACAGAAAATTTACAATTTAATTTCAATGGCAAAATTTTCATATCGTGTAAAGTTCATGCGTCACAACTGGCGCATCCAATGGCCTTAATACCTGCGACCTATCGACGTGACCCGACGTTATACCTGCAGAGAACTAGAGAAAATGGAAAATAGAAAAAAAAAAAGAAGGGCTGTGTCTCTTCATCGATATCACCACGTATTAGACTCTACTACCAATCGAGAAATGAAACTACAGGTCACGAGGCAATGGAGGACATGCACAAGTGTTACTTGGTTGCATACACAGGCACTGGGTTTTGTGTATTGATATGATTGAATTTCACTCGGTTAAAACCTTGAGGTGGGATTAAGCTAGCTCGGTGCTCGGGCTCAACTGTGGTTTATAGACTCAACCCCACTTGGCTTTTCAAATTTTCATGTTCGCCTCTGGGATCAAGTGGGCCGGAGTTTAACCATTAATATTACCATGATGGTTGCCATTAAATCGTGCACCGTTTAAGGGTCTCCGCATTGAATTACTTAATCATAAATAACAGACAGGACGAATTAATTAATTCAGCATTAAGAACACAACAACAAAAATACCAGCATCTCCGATTTTTTCCACATTTTTCCATAACCTCCTTCTCTCCGAAAAAAGGATCCTGACGAAAGAAAGACCGTAAAAATTCAGATTTTTCGAGTAAACAAGGAATAATAAAAAGGCCCTCAAGAATCCCATGATAAAAGTGTCCCTGTTGGAAGCCCAGGGGCTTCTCACATTACCCCATAACCGAGGGAAAAAAAAACGGGGACACTAGAAAGAAAAAAAGCAATTCAAAATGATCGCCCAAGCGACGGCTGGCACAACATCCCTCAAAGATTCCCCAACACATGTGCACCACCCCCGAATAACGAGAGGGGGAGGAAAGAGGAGCCTCTGGTGGAACGAAGAGTGTCGTGTGACTCATTGCCCAGGGTCTATCGGTTATAACCAAAGCAGCTAAACACAATATGTCTGTCTCATTTGCTCATGCTTGTACTGCTGACTGAATGCACCGAACTATTTGACACACCCTCGGGACGTTCACTCCCTCTTCTCTCTCTTTCTTTTTCATGGTGACTTGGGTTCGTCTTGTCTCTAGTCTTGTGTATGCTTTGGCAGCTGCTTTTACACCAACTGATCGTAACACGCTGAGGCCGTTCATCTCCGACTGTGCCTTCGGGCCTTTGCTCGGTGAAATCAGTTGAATATGAGGAAAACTAAATGATGTGTCTAACGGCCTTTGAAATTACAAAAGAGAAGAGAAGAAAATATCAGCATGAGCTCGTTTGATAGTGCAGTGTGTGAGGGGAGATAAATACATTTGGAAATAATACAGAATTTTATTTTTCATGGGGATTTCAAGCTCTGGGAATTAAAATTAGTGGGAGTAGTTGAGATAACGTATTGGAAAACAGATGTCAGAGTGCTCCTTTTTTTTTTTTGTTACTCTTCCGGATGAAAAATTGAGATCTAGCTTTCTTTCTATTCCTGGGAATATCTACGGTTGTAATTGTCGCAGTGTAAAAAATTGAAATTGAGGTCGAAGTTGAGCTTCAATTTATTTTTATCGATTATCGAGATGGTTAATGGGAATTAATTAAAAAACGCTCTAAAAAGGAGCAAAACCTTAATTATTCAGCCAGGCTAGCTTCTCCCAGATATTCTCCCCTCATTCATCATGATTCAATGAAAAAAAATTGATTTACATCATTTAAATCACAAAACACGTTAAACTAACGTCAGCTACTTTGTTTTTTGAAAAACAAAAAAAAAGGGAAAAACAAAGAAAGTTTATGTGGGTGTGGTAGTAATACACAACTCGTGAAAGAGAGAGAGAAAGAGTGAGAAATTGGTGGAAGAGAAGACGAAAACGACTAGAACCCAACTGGCTCTAACGGACTGGTGGGGATCGATCGATCCCAACGGTTCGCCTCGTTCTCGCTGGTTGCTCTGTGTGTTATATGCTTGGGCCACCCGGCCAGAGCGCCTGTGCTTGCCGCAACCCGTCTGGCTTCGTGCACCAGGAACCAAGCCCAACCTGACTTCACTCAATTTCCTCCTGCTCTTCCCACCGACAATATATATACGTGTATCTCACTCCTGTCCACCTAACATGCTGCCTAGGCCTTTCCAGTCCTCCATTGTTCATCTCTTCCATCCTCATATCAATTCTCTTTCTCTATCTCCATTACTTTTTTCTCTCTTTTCCTCTTTCATACCACTTAATGGACCAACGTGAATTCCAGGATCACGGAGAGAGGAGGAGGAGAGAGGTGGAGGTAATCCACTGGAGAACTGAGGCATGAGAATATCTCCACAATTGACCCAGTATCTTAAACACCAAGGAATATTGGACTTCATGAGGATTAATTGAATTCGTGAATTGAAATCCAACGAAAACATTATTCGATATCCAAACTTTTCTTTTCCTCCATTTATTTTTCATGATTATTTTTATTCTCTTTCTTTTTTTTCGGCTTTTCCCCCACCATTTTGTTTCGGAACTTCTGGAGAAGTAATATTCAAAGTTGATAATGTAGGGTGGTGGTTCGTGCCTGGACGAATGCTAGGCACGGACTTCCTTTTCTTTACTTCGTGTTTTCATAAAAATACAAATGAGGCAATTACCCCTTTAAGCCTGAGTTTTTCTCTCCATTTCACGTGATTTTAATTCGTGTCACTCAAAAATTTACGTTTATTTCAGGATCTCTAATGTACTCATCATCCCAGGCGTTTCAATTTGATCTGAGAAACGTGAATTCTTGGGTAATTGCGGTGATTCCTTTTCTCATTGTTTGAGAATGTCTGAATTCCATTCACTGTGAATGACATTGAGTGTCATTGTTTAATTAGTGAATGACGCAGAAACAAATTACATTAAATCTTTTGTCATCACTTTGAATTTCTTCTTGAGAAGGCAATTTTTTTCACAGTAGGAGACTTTTCCAGGGGCTTAAATTCCTTCCCTTTTTTTTTCCCATTTTTCAAATCGACAGAATCACTCTCTGGCCCTGGAGAGATTGAGCCCGAATGAACATCCACAGAGGCGTAACGTGTACAGCACAAACCCCCGTTGATTCTTTGAGCTGCACACACAGGCCCCATTGCACCCTTGTATCCGCACACACATACACACGTATTATTCTTCATGAAATATCGTCTCGTTTTGCCTTCGTTACGGACGAAAAGGTCTTTTACGCAGCAGCCACAAAAATGACCAGTAGTGAAGCCTCTTGCAATCTCGTTTTTGAACTTAACTTTTCGGTTCACTGAACTCACCGGATAAAATTCATCAAAAGCCAGAATCAAGAGAGGTTAGATGTATTTTTTCCTTTGCTCTCACAGACTTTATTTTCATTCACCTCTTCTCTTATTTTTGCCATCCTCATTTGAGTCGTCTCATTCACAGTATAATGATGTTATCACTCAGAGTGATGAATGAATTGTAAACCCCAGTGTCTCCCATGATCGCCATGAAAAGGAGTTTCAGCTTCTTGCATTGTTCACAATCCCTCAGAAAAGCCCAATCCTTCCCCTCGCACAAAGTCCCATTGAGATATATACACTGGACAATGGAGTCACGTCCAGTGACGAGAGAGAACCGTATGACTAGGATGTGAATTGGTTACTTCCACGATGTCGTACTCAGATGACAGCCATCATAATTCAACTTTTCTCTCCTCTGCAATTCTTTTCGCCCTCGGTTACCCCCATTTCTTTATCCTCTTTTTTAATGCCATTTCTCTCCGCAAGATTCCATCTTCTCCCCCTTTTTTTTTTTTTCATCTCCACAGAACGAGACGTATTAGCGGATTCTCTTTGCTTCTTCGTCTTTTTTTTTTTTTTTATACTGTTATTTCCCCACCTCACTTTATTATTTTCCCTTTCTTTCAATCTCGGAGATTATTAAAGCTCCTTTTTTGAGGGCTTTGAGGAAATGTAGATGAATAGAAAATTTTCATGAAATATACCGGCTTTATGTAAAGAGGAGGAATTATTTGGCAATGACAAATGCAGTTGCGGAAAGAATGTGAAATTTATGAGAAGGAGGATTTTTTTATTTTTCACATAACCATTCTCTGGATTCTGATAAATGACAGAGCAAATTTGCAAGTGTATTCAGGAAGGAAATTTCAGTCGTAGGAAGTTAAAAATGAATTTTGGATATGGATTTATCATGTGAGAAATGAGTGTAATAATTCCCATCTAAACAACCTATTTCCCCATGACAATCTCAATTTTTCACAAAAAAAAAATGGGTGAAAAACTCTGTCGATAAAGTAGGTAGTATCAAAGTTGCGGCAAAGACGTCGATTTTGCAACGCTTGCGTAGTATTCACCTTCTTCTCTATAATTCCATCTCTTTTTATTCGAAACCATTGAAAATGTCCCCACCATGGCCATGTAATTCTCTTGAAACTCAACTTCCAAGTCAACTCATCGTGTAGGTATGCGAATTCTTGAGGCAGAGAGAGATGGTTTCTATATATTTGTGTCTCATCTTGTGTATCCTCCTAGGATTACCTTCACCCCAAGTATTTTAGGTATAGTTACACGCTGAAGCGTGGTTCGACCTGGTTACACTGTTGATGCACACACAACAAGAAGAACAGTGCCTGTGTCCTACGCCCCTTCTCCTTTCTCAGGGGAGAACAAAACGAGTGGGTAGAGGCATCGTCCATGGATACCTCTGCTTATACTAAATCCGCAAGGATGAAGAAGGAGAGAGAGGGAGACGATAGGTCAGACAGTAGTCTAGACGAGATTATTCAAGAAATATTCCGCCTTCCATGTTCTTTCTCTCTCTGCTCTATATTAATGACAATGGCCATTGGAAAAGTGAATTTCTCAATGGTCAGTAATTTCGTAAATGATAATATCGATGAATAAAGAATATATTGAATTTGATAGAGGTGGAAATAAATTTCTCGATCGTTTGGATTATTCAAATCTCAAACCTCCCAAACGGATTTGATCGATATCGGAAATCGCTTCAATTTCCGTGAGACGATTTCACGGTCGTTGCGGGTGGCGATAATCAAATAACCTCTTTAAGGGAAGGATATAGTGTGGAAGGGTATGGAAAAAAGGGGACCGAGTAAAATGAGACGAAATGTTGGGAATTGACTGTGCCAGACGATCAACGACGTTTACAGTTCGTTTCCTATTCTTTTATTCACGAGCACTGTGCTCCGGGAATTTTGAATATCCGGTGAAAAAAAAAAGGCGAATTGGGATTTGAAGAAAGTAGTGGAAATTTTAAAGGAATGAGGATATAATGTATTTCAATTCGATACTTTTCGTTTTTTTATTTCTCATTTTCTTCATATAAAAGAAGACGTCGTTGAGAGGGATGTTGTGTAAGGATTCTACCGCCCTTGCAAAGAATTGGAAGAGACGTGAAGGAAACGTAAGAGAGACGGCGACGTTGAAATGGCGCCATTTCTCTTTCGTCTCGTCTTCTCGTTAGACTCGCCTGAGTGGACCTTGTAATTCCGAGAAATGCGGGTCGTTTCGTGAAAAGACATTCCAAAACCCCACGACGGAATAATTTTCTCCAAGTTCTTCAGTCTTCTCTTTTACAATATCGTTTCTTCAGAGAAGAGGAGCAGAAGGTAGAAGAAAAAGGGGGAATGTAAAAGAAGAGAATAAAAAAAACGTCTTCTATTGTATCAGAAGTACTGGAGAGATACAAATGTTTCTCATAAACTTTTCATTTATTCACTCGATTCAGAGCTTCCAATGAATTAAGAATAACTTTGTGAGTTAATTGATATTGAATGGCTCCTTCAATCTAATGAATTTCACTAATTCCCCAGTGAGACCTGAAGAATACTGTTAATGTAAAAGCTCCTAAATGTAAACTCTTCGTCTGCTTTTGAGATAACTGTGAAATGAGAACAGTTGGAATTATCATAAACTTGGGTAATACGGCCCCGTTTACCTGCCCAATGCCATTAGACTGTTCTCGCATATATTTTCCCTTCTCCCTCTTCTCATAGAAATCTGTAGCGGAGCAGAATGCTCCGGAGGATGTGTATATGTGTGCGTCAAGGTGACCTCGGCTCTGAAATACGTCCAAACACGTTTGGACCTGCACGAGAGATGCCCGGAGGCTCTTACTAGCGCTCGTGTGTACGTCACTTTCTTCTTCTTTTTTTCCATTCTAGAAACCAGGAAAAAGGGGGGGAAAAAAGGAGAAACATAACTAAGAGACTCCGTGACGAGTTTGTAACATTGGACTCTGTTACTTCAATTCAACTGTTTTTACCCATTGTGTCTTGGGCTCTAAAAGCAACACGGTAAGCGAGTCTAAATAGTGAACAATTGCTCGTACATTACAATGGAATAACAGTACACGTCCGTTCTCACTTTCACTGAATTCTCAGTTTTATCATTCTCCTTTGCAATTTTGTTTTTTTTTTCTCCTTTTTTTTTAATGCCTTTTTTTTCTCTCCATTATTCCTCTGACATCGTTGAATACCACTGGGTTAATTAACGCCGTGCCCACCAATGAATATAGCCGCTACGTTGAAATGCAAATGCCCAATGAAATGTGAGAGAATGAAAATAGAAAAAGAAAATTAGTGAAATTACTCAAATAGGCATCACTAATTGATTGAATTCACTGGACCATCCAATCTCATTTCTTTTTCCTCTCACGAGGACTCAGTAATCCAGTCCTTTGCTGCTTTTGTTCTTCATTTCATTAAATTTTCAAGTTGAAACTGCAGAGTTAAAAAATAAAATAGACTCTGTGACATTCAATCTGAAATTTCATTACCCTCGAGCGTCCAAAGTAATTCAATAAATCAGAATTCCCCATCATTTTAATTTCTCTCTCACGCAGCTGATCGTGAATATCATTTCTCTTTTAATTCAATATAATTATTTATTTAATTATAGATAAATTGAGTGATCGAGAACCGATAGGTTACGAGGTTTTGGCCTTTGTATCGCTCGGTTTACCCACTCCTGTATACACTGACCAAACAGAATTATCAGATGGATCGATATTGTTATTTTTAAACCCGTGCTACCGAGCTGAATATAATTACATCGTGAGAAGCTTTTATAACCTCAGAGCTCTGGTGTATCCTGAACCAGCTGACTGGTCGATAGCAGATAGTTATGGGTTGAGAATCTCTTATCGCTTTTGTAAAAAGAAGCAGACAGGTTAAATTCATTGAGTCATTCATTTTACCAATGAATTCATTTAATAATTAAGCGGAAAAAATTTAATTAATTATCCCATTCACCAAAAAAAAAAAAGAAAAAAAGCAAAAGCACTTCTGTGAATTAAACGGAAATTAATAATAATAATGAAGCGAGGGAGTTAAATTTTAATAACAGAAAATGAAAATATTCATCTCAATCTGCGTAAAATCCTTGACCCATTATCACAAGAACATTGTATTACTATCGATAATAAATGCGCCAGTTTTCTCATCCAACAGAGTACTCAGCTGTCTCCTAACCCTTTTCCACTTGATCACAGTCTTGAGTATATGCAAGCCAACCCCTTTCCTCCTTAATTCCCTCGTGGTTTTCCTCTCACAATGGATGGTTAATGTATTTCCAAGTAAAATCCGCACGTGTCACGTGCGACTTAACGACCTCGTGGAGGAGGTGGGGAACTGGAGGATAACAAACGATAAATCCTGGCGTTACGTAGCATATCACGATTATAGGGCTCTTGTCACTAACGCCCACTGTATTTGCCTTGGGCAAGGGCAGTCTCCATGACGTCAGCCGGCTTTATTTATGCACAATTATAACAAGACGAATGGAGGTGAAGTAAAAATGAAGGAAAGAATAAATAACTACCTGTCATTACACAAACCAAATGTTTTTGCCTCTATTTATAGAGACATTTGGAATTATCGAGTACATCCAAGTGACGTTGCTAACTGGATATTTGGGTCGTTCACTATATATTTTTCACGGGCATTGTCTCTTCCTTTTTTCATGAAACTTCGTTCGCCATTCGAACTTCCATCTCTTAAAAATTCAATGTGATTTGTAATGTTATCGTATTTGTGGCTTGTTAACAAGTCAGATGAGATGGAAATGGTGATAATTATTGGAGCAGCATTGAGGGTACGTGTAACCCAAAACCAAAATTGATGCAATAATTTAACCATATTATTGCGAATTCAACGCAATTATTTATCACATTATACCTTCAATCGATTGGCTCCTCATTAATTCAGCTTTCCCAGTTCATCTCTCGATTCCAACAGAAATGCAGAATACTTGCACAACATGAGCAGTAATATCATAAAGGTAAGGGGGAAAAAGGGGGGTGGGTTGAAGACAACTGCTGCAGTTTGGTGCAAGTTTAATGGCGCACAAACGGAAGGATAATTGCAATCGGTGCATTAGGGAGATCGGTACATAGACGACTGCATGTTACTAATGTTGCAGGCGACGTGTAATCGGACTCCACTGTTCTCGTATTGCATACTCGACACTCTCTCTCTCTCTCTCTCATCATCATCATCATCTCTCGCCAGTTTGCCTGCACCTTCGGTCTTCATAGGTGTAATCAAGTTGACCAATGTTTCATCGTCGAGATGCCGAGCTGTTAGGGGACTGGTGCTTCGACCCTTCGAGTAGCTGTAAGCTGAGCCACACAGTGCCCAGTAAAGTCCATGTGTGTCAACAGAGAAACGAGAGACAATTCCAAGCACCTCGACCATACTGACCTATCTGTTCCATTTCACTTGATAAGTGGAGTAATCACTTCATTCACCTTCATTATTAATTCCAATGTTTCAATCAATATTTTCAATGTCATTGGGAGATAATTATCATGAGGAAAGTCTTCATTACAAAATGGCCGCCAGCGTGTGTTTAATATTTGAACCAAGGAATTTGAGAAGCTATATTGAGAACGGTGAGATACGTGCTTCTATCCCTTTTTTTGTGGTCGAGCAAAGAAATCCAGTGGTCCTTCCTTCTTCTTTTTTTTTCCTCCAATATATCCACGACTCTTTTTTATTACGCAACACTATCTGAGGTTTCTGTTGAAACCAATTGAGAATGGATAGCGTGACACTATTGGAATTCAATGGTGAAACGAAAGAAATCTCTTCAATTTTGAAGCAAAACTTTTATTCTTCATTTTTTTATAGTCCGCTTGTTTTCGTTTCCTGCGAGCGGAAGAATTCTTTTTTTTCCCCTTCTCTCATCGATTGAATGAAAAAAATGGCCGGAAAAAAATCGAGAGAAGAGCTACGCATTGGAGAATGCATTGTATTTTAGGAGTGAATATCGAATTCTAGTGTGTCACGTACACGGCATTTTGGTCGTCTACGAAATGTGACTCTCTAGCACGATTCTCGGTTTTCGAAAATCGTGACTCCGGTTTACATGAAAGCGAAAGAGAGACAGAGATGGTGAGGCTTGTCGAAACTGTCCGGCGTATACACACAAGCCAGCGGTTTGGAATACACACGGCAGAAGAGAATTTCCCCGACTCCTATGGTTATATCTCTCCTCTCTCCTCTATTTCTCCTCGAAATAATCGCGGAAACGAGAAGTACAAGGGTCCGTGGGTATTGTTACGTAGGTATATGGTAAATGCAAGAATAGAAGTGGAGGGGAGGGAGGAGAATCAGGAAATTACGATCAGACTCACGGGTATGGGGGAGACGTGAGATATAGAAGTGCAATACGAGTGGGATGAAAAGAGGAGAGAGAGGGGGCATTTGCGATACGCCCTGACTTTCTCCAGGGACGTACCGAGACACACGAGTACACACATGAAAATTTCTGACAATGAGAATATCCAATTGTACAAGTTTAGTTGTCTAATTTGATTAATTTCAATTAGGCATTCATCATGAATCTGCTCGTGTCTGTGAAATTCAGTGAAACAGTGCTATCATATTCATTTAATCACACGACAAAAGAGACAATGATAATTTAATCAAATTGCATGATTCATTATCCAATTAAAATGGCTTCTTTAATTTCAAATGTTTTGTTATCATCAGGTCTTTCTTTTGTTGGAAATCCTTGGATTGACGAGGAGCTAATGGATTTTGATAAACAACGTGTTTTTTTTTTACATTCTAGATACATGAATTCATGTGGCATTGAAACAAACAGTATTAATGCTAAATATTCTATCGCTTTATTAGTGAATTAAGAGGATGTGCTCGGTGGATTAATGGAAATTTCGTGTAATCCCTATTAACGATCTGCATTACTATCACGTAGGCATAATTTGCAAAGTGTTGAAACAATAATATATTCAGGCAGTATGTCCCTGTGTTATGTGTGTGGGGTCTTTCTGATTTAATTTGAGTTATGTACCGTGGGAGATATTTTTCTAGGGTATCGATGATGATAGGAATTTTTTTTCTCGTTCTGTCCTTTTACGTTGTATTATGGGAATTGTGAGAATCAGAAAATCTTTAACTCGTATCGTTTAATTAAAATGCCCATTCTACCCCACATTCCCCTTTATCAAGGCCATTAGAATTAATAGAGAAAGAGGAATAAACTATTGTGAAATATTCTCTCAGGGGTGAATGGAAAAGTGGGTTGAATCTAGTGAGACTCGGAGATAATAGTCAATGCATGTTGTGCGTTTTCGGATGGAAAGTTTCATTATTAAATTACCAAGTTCTCGAGGTATTTCATGAACATCAGCATCTGCTTTTTCCTCGTGTAATTTATAGAGTCTCATTTTTTCTCGTCTTCAATTGAATTTATATTTTACTGAAATAATAGGTTTTTTTTCCACACTTTATCTCAATGGAGCAGTCACTTCAGTTACAACTGTTCCAATTTCTCGCTTGTCACTTCACAATCCAACAGAGAAAATTTTAAACGAATAAAGGAGCTTATAACTAACAAGTGGAGCATTAAATATAGTAAATAACTAGATGTGTGAAGTCTCTCAGTGATGTTTTATCTCGCTGAAAGAAGATAGTATGAAACACGAAAAATTTTCACTCTTTTCTTCATATTTTAATGAGACTTAATGTTTGCCACAATGAGAGAATATTAAATGCTCTCGTGCTGGTATTTTTTAATTTTTTCCCTTTTTTCATAAAAATTACAGAGTACATGGAGGTGTTAAAGTAAACGATACTAAAGTGTCCCCCGAAAAGAACATTCAGGAAATCCTGAGAGAAAAGCAGAAGTAAAAAAAAGGAAATTTGCAAACAAAGAGATTCACACACACACACACGTGTTTAAAAATGAACAAAAAAAAAGGAGAAAACAAACGCGATTGGCCCGGATGCGCGACAGTCAACAGACCGTGTAAAACTCTCTGTAAATTTCATTTTTTTTTTTTAACTCCATCTCCCCCATGTTTTTTCTCCCTTGAAACGTCACTACCGTACTCGACTCAGCCGATGGACCAAAAAATAATGCCGGAAGTCGGCGTAGAACGCTCCGTACACACAATTCGTTATGCATCGAACAAAACACATTACATTTTCCCCCGTATTTCTATGAATTTTGTCAGCCAAAAGAGCAGTGAATTTCACCATAGAATATCATATAATAATATTAACTGATTTAATTAATGTAACGTCATGTGCAATTAAATTGAATAATTAAACGTAATTTAAATACTGTACAATTAAATAAACAGAGATAAATGAATTTTTTCGAGCTGATAATGATTTTCACGATAAAATAATTCAGTTGAATTCATTAATTCCGAATTAATTGAATGACTGTAATAAAAATGATGAAATTAAAATGGCGACTGTTTAAATATTTTGCAGAAGTGGGGTAATTACGAGGGTTTTAATTAGCAATTGACTTGGAGTATTACGTTGGAGATAGTGCACAAGTCTCATTGACTTCACAGAGTCAAAAGGATTGGGAGAATTCAATGTACAGTGGGATGAGGATAGAATGCGATCAGTTTCCGATGCGTGCACTGCTATTCCTTCGCAAAGGCTCTTCTCTCTAATGATTATCTGCATCTCTGGTGCATTCAATGAGCACCAGTTTCGATTATAATCCTCCACCCTCAATACCAACACATTACACGGTCTTGCACTTCTTTTATTTCAAATACTTTTAATTTCTCTTCCCTCACTCTAATGCGATCCTTTGCAGCATCGTATATAATTGTGCCTCTCTTCTACTTTACAATATATAAACGCAAAGCGCATTCGGTTCGCTTGAACACCCTGTACTTTATCGATTGTATTATCGCATGCCCGTAGGAAACGCGTAATTACACTCTTCGGAAACTTCACCATGGCTTTTCTAATTGCAATTAATTTTAGAAAAGATAAAAGGCTTTTCTTTCGGCTTTTATTTTATTTTCCAATTAATGATTTTTTTTTTTTGACAATTTTAATCTTTGAAGAATTTTTTAATATTTATGAGAAATTAATGGTTATTTTGAAGAATTTCGGGGAAAGTTTAATTGGAAAACTCGTTGCTCTCGTTTTTTTGAATTCAATTCAGTTAATGGGTTTTTCGAGTGTATACAGAGGAATTTGAGGAATTTCGAGGAAAATTGGGAATGACGCATTGGAGAGGGATTTTCCACGGTACGTTTGGAGCTGAGAAATTCATCCCCTTTTTCTATTAATTATTCTCGTTAAATCTTGAAGGAAAACATTTTTCTGATAACGAGAATGAGGAATTTTCTTTGATATCCCTGGAGTTAACGGAGAGAATTTTCGGGTAGAATTTTCCATTTGATCCTTCATTAGTTAATTTTTCCAACTCACTAACCCTCTGAAACAACTTCCTCCTTCCATCAATTCTGAAGCTATTCATTAGATAATAAATTACGAGCTTCGTGCATTCTTCGCCTCAAGGTAATTGAAATTGAATCCTCAAATTTTCCGGATAATCGTAAATATTTTAATACCCATTTTTAATTGAAAAAAAGCCATTGAGTATGCAGAAAAGCACGACGTTTTTTTTTCATCGTAGACTCCCTGACAATGTGACTGCCATAAAGCCCATGCACGTTTTTCCATAAAATTCAAAGGGCTGAATCATAAAATTCCCTAAAAAAATCATCCCAGCTACATTGACGAAAAGAGAAATGGAGAGAAAATAATAAAAAAAAGGGAAAAACTTTTTTTCCCATTCAACCTCGTTGACTCCGTTACATTTCTCGCTTTCCCATGTACCACACATTTTATCCCCCGTTGTGTGTAATGCTGCCCTACGGCTACGAAATGCGCACAGTGCTTTTGTGCAGAAAGAAGCCCATGAAGCGTATACACAACTGGCACTGTGTGTGACAAAAGTTTCATTCGACTTCCGTAAAGAGTGGGAGGCCAGTGGTTGGCCATCCCTCGATACTCCCACCACTGAGGTCACTACAATGTTCTCCTTTTTTAACGCCACTAATAAAAAGTACCTGTCTCTCTATTCTACTCTTCTATTTTCTACTTTACACTCTTTCCCTTTCATTCTGTCTTATTTCCCATTTTTTTTTTCACCCATAGAAACTTCTATTCTCTCGGTTGCGTGTGAGCAGCCAATTTGTTTGGGCAATATGGGGTGCACAGTGGAAATACCGAAAGGATTGTATGTTATTACCCCATCCAATGGCTATCTAAAAAGTGCCCGAGAAGATTTATTATACTCAGCTTAAGTATCATGAGTTTTCCCCATTTTTAACAACCCCTCCCTTATTTGTCGAAATATTTTTTTTTCCCCTCTCACACGATATCATTTCTTTAAAAAAAAAACGTGTCACAATTGATTTCTCCATAATTCTCTCTATTTTCCTTCATCTCACCCTCTTCTATAATAAATATCATTCATTTAAAGTAGAATTCAACGGTGCACGAAATTATTATTCAATGGGATCGATTACCGACATGCTCCCACTTGCGCAATGAACGTGACCCGATGAGAATGCTCCCGTGGGGGTACCTTGTAACTACCACGCGCCATGAATATTTAAAAAAAACTTCATGCTTTGACGCTCCTCCATTCTTTCTCTCAACTTCGTCTAAATATATTTTTTCACCCTCTTAAATCATCACGCTCTTCTTTTGTCTCAAAATCTCACCCCTGTGATTTAGAATTCATGAAGAAAAATATGAATTTTTCAATTGCCCAAAAAATAATAATAAATTCACGTGTATTGGGAGTTAAAATTTAACTGATTTTCTCAGGTTCTGAAGAGACGTTGGAAAAAGCGATTTCCGCACGGCAGACTGAGAGTATATGGAGCTGGAAAAAGGCTTTTAGCTCCACGCGGTGGCCTGCAAGAGACGGCTCGATAAGCGAAGAAAGGACCCGTGGAAGAGAAATCGATGGGTTAAAAGTGGCGAGAAGAAGGTGCCAAGACGAAACGAACACAGTGGAACTAAAATGGATGGTGAAAATGAGGGGAAAAAAAGCCAACCAGTGGTAAGAGTTCATCGCGTGTGCGTACAGTCAGCCCCCACGGGTCCTCTCATTCTACTCGATCTCTCTGGATCTTCTCTCTCCCAGAGTGCACATTTTCGTGCGGCTGCACGAGTGACGAGAGAGAGAATGAAATGGGCAAACTGATAGAAGAGAGAGGAGGAGGAGAATGAAGGAGAAAAAAAAAGGGAATAGTAAAGTGGGATAGCAGGTATAGGTTTTTGGAAGCCAAAACCGATTTTAAGAAGGGATAAGAGGGACCATCGGATACGGAAAGTCTGAAAGACTGTCGGGGATTTTTCTAAAGAACTTATGCACTTTTTTTTCTCCTTTTCAAACTCCTCCCACGTTTTTTTTTTTATTATAAAAAAGAGAGAGCTCTGGAAAATAGGAGAACCCACGATTACCATGCGAATCGAATTCTCAGGATGAACGAACATCAACTGGATTATTACGGATTTTTATTAACACAAAGAAACAAGGAGATTTGGATTATTATACGTGGATGAGACAACCGTCAAATGTGAATGACACGATGTTTCACAATACCCCAGGCACTTTCTCCACTGTGAGGAAACACTCACGTGACGTAGTAGAAAGAAATAACAAAGTGAACATTATGTTACATATAATACGACTCAACTTGCAGTTGAGTTATATTAGTGAGGGAAAAAAAGAGTGCTGTATAAATGAATCACCTGATACGAGGACGAAAAGTTAACGCAACTATGTACATATCCACACCCACATGGGCGCTGTTCGCCCCGAATGTAGAGACAATAAAACCGATAATTAGGCACTGTACCTAGAGTGGATACACGTCACGTACCAATCGAACAGTGCCAGTGAGGAAAATTGCATCGAGGCTTGAGCGTTAAATTAGTTAAATTAGAAAAAAAAAAAAGCAATTGCCTTTACCAATTCTATTCTATCTAGTACATGAGAAATGGATGAAAAAAAGAGAGTAAAAGAAAATCATGAAATTTCGGAGAAACAACATTGAATTATTCTCTAATAATTCCATCATTAGACATGATTTATTTTTCATCCTTTGAAATCGGAAATTTCCCTTTGCTTTCCATTTGCATTTTTTTTTTTTCATCCAGACCCTGTATTTGTAAACCTCGATTCACTCCCCGTTCCACTCAACCGCAGAATTGTAAAATAATTACAAAGAGACTCGGGCAATTTTTTCCATTTATTTTATTCGTCTGAACTGAGGAAACAGAGGGGGAAAAAAAAAAAACTAATGAATCGCAGAGTGAGTCAGGGGGAATTGTCCCTGGCATTAATTACAGTTTCGCGGCTCAACTCATTCTGATACCACTACAGTAAACTCTCTATACCGTTTTCTCTCTGTTTATCGTTTAGCCACGAGAGCCAAAACCACTCTGAATTCTCTCTGTAACTCTCTCTCTCTCTTACTCAGAGTATATGGAAGGCAGGAAGTTGTGTCGACACTGTGGCTACAGTACGAATAATCCAACGTTCAGTGCCGCTCTCTCGTCTTTCCAGAGTATACAAACTCGAGTGACTACGAAATAAAGTTCCCCTCTCTGATGCGAGAGAGGTAGTTTTAGAGCTTAAAAAATGAGCCTACCGAGAAGTGTACCACCATGGCGTTTAATTGCTCAGTAATCACTTGTGCACTTAAAAGAAAGGACAAAGAGACTGAAAAAAAAAAAGTAAGAAGAGGAAGAAGTAAAAACGGGATTTTTAATTCACTGAAAATTCTTCCCTCTTTTGTCTCAAAAGTACAGGACAAAAGAAATGTCATTATCAGAGTTAAAGAGGGTCGTGGATTTTTATCTGATAAAATTAACCGCAAATCCATTGAATTATATTATTTATTATTTTATCCTTGCTATACCGAATTCTGTACGTGTACAACCAGTCTAAGTTTACCCGCATACATTGGCCCACGCATGTAACAGATAGCTCAATGCTGTACATACTAATTCAATTGAAATGCACAGTAGTATATGTATACATATAATACGTAGTTACTTTGGAGAAGCTCAGGCGATTCAAAACCTGAAGGTACTTCACTGAGTAATAGATATACGGGCCTGTATATATGAACGTGTTTCTTGCGACTAATGTACAAGGCCTTTGATATAATACCCAAAGCCACGCCCGTGTGTAATATCCATCCAAAGAGGTTTTGAAACAAGAAGAGGGAATACAAGAACTAACGGATATCAGTACAAAAGCAAAAGCCTTACCACCATTCTCAGTATGCAATGTGTTAGTGTTTAGTTTTGCTGAAGTAAAATGAAGAGAAGTGGCCAGAGTAGAATGAGTTACTCTCTATCTTCTCAATGAACGTGACCATTTTCTCAGTTACTCGTGCATTTGTATCTCATCTTGTTTCTATAACTAGGTGGGTATTCTCACTGTGTTGAGAGATAAAGCGCCTTTGGCCTTTGATAATCAGGCGTGGGGCTGATTTATGGAATAGCAAAGGTATGACATTAAGAGGATAAAAACAATGTGATACGTGATGATTTTCAGGGTGATTGGATTAACGTGGGGATGTAATCTGGGTCACGTAAAACGTCACTGCATCAGTCTATATATGCGGGAGAAAAAAGAATGAGAATAGTAAGCAGAAAGGGAAAAAATAATTAGAGAATTTGTGTTTCCCTTTTTTTTTTTTTTTTATTCCAACGAGCAAAGGGCAAAGGAAAAATCATTTCCTATGACTCAATAATAAAAAAGACGATTACAGTCGTTCCCCAGGATTTCAATTTAAATGGGAAGCATAATAATAATGTGGGAAAAAAAAGGTAACGAGCAATTAGCTATCTTGAAATTTCATAAGCTTCGTCTCGACGTGATTCACCCGAGGGTCTAATGCAAGAAATTCCTTCGTATTTTTTTCTCCTCCCCGCTACTTTTACTCTAGTGGTAATTTTTTTTACTTCCTCAGGTAGAAAACACTCGAGAGGAGGGGAAGTATCCCGTTACCGATTATTGCGAGGATTAGGTTTCCAAAAAGCCCTTCGTTAAACCAAGAACTGTCCCTTTTATTTCATAGGGGAATGCAGAAAAAAAAAGAAGAACAGAACACTCGAAAATTCCTGTGTTGCCTTGTGTTATTTATCCCTGGAATTTCATTATATTTATGTTTCAATTTCGGGGATTTCGAATGAAAAATAATCACTTAAAAAATTCTTCACCCAGTCTCTCTATGCACTTTGATGGCGCTTATTTATAGAAGTGAAAAATAACTTTTGCCTCAACGTCAGACATGACATTCAATTAATAACGAGGAAATAGAGTCAGTGTGTTTTTTTTGCTTTCTCAACTTCTTGGAAATGAAGAGAAAAAGAGAGAGGGAGAAAAAAAATGAAGCTGGAAGTGTTTTTAATAGATAGAGCGATTCAATAAGTCATCTTTCAGTGGCTGATGATTTTTTAAAGACCCCACCAGAAGCATTTATATATTCATGAGTGTATGCCAACGGCGATGAGGTCGGATAGAAGATGAAAACGAGCCATGGTAACGTGAATATAACGGGATCTCTTGCATCGTTATAAGCCTTATAAACGAAAATAGAATATCGGGACCAGGGGTCAACGGAGAGAAACTGCAAAGAGAAAATAAAAAAAAACATGGCCTCTTTCACTGTGTCAATTTTTCCCTCGTGCCCCTAGGATTTTTCCAACGTGTCTAGTACCACATATCTATTCTCCCCGAAGAAACGAAAATGAGGCTATTTTGTAGAGAAGAAATTTCAGTAGCAGGACTTATCGTCCAGATGTCGAACAAAAGACTGACCACACTCGGTCATGGGATTTCTCCGTTTTCCCATTTTCCCCCCAGTCAATTTACCCTCAATCCCCACTTCTCACTGTCACATTTCGTTAATTCCCCACTCCCCCTCCGGCAGAATTACGAGAGAAAAATGAAAATATAAGAGGCAATAGCTTGAATTACTCAATTAAGTGAACGTTCTGTTGGCTTACAAATTATTGAACGAAATTTATGACTCGTACGTTTAATTACTTTCTCGGCTCATAAATTCATGAATTTAGAGTTGTAAAAAGTCGTTTGAAATTGATGGGAAAACGTGTGAGATTTTCGGAAGTGTCACGAAAGAAAAACATATTTTATACACGGAAATTAGGCTCATTGTTGTTTCAACACTTTTCATGTAAGAGGGTAATCGGTTTTTGTGGCCAGATTTAGTTCATAACGTAAAAAACTGGAGAAACACTTCAACGGAAATTCTCACAATGTTATGAAAACAATAATATTTTTACTGTGGCCCCTACTAGAAACGTGCTATTGTCAATGTTAATCACGGTTGTGTAGTACCAGAAAAGTGTGTGTGAAAGAGAAGAGATGAGAGAGAGAGAGAGTGAAAGAGATGAGGCAAGTTGTTATAAGAGAGATGGTACTAAATATAGAGCCCCTCGTTTGTAAGGAGTCATGGATAACGGTATATGTATGCTTTTTCGGTGGGGAAGATGTTATGGAAGATGGAGAAGGTGGAGTTTGAAGTTGGTAGTCGGGTTGTTACCCATAGGGAGGAGAAAAGGAAGATTTTAACATCTGTCGTGCAACGGAAGCTCGAGTGAACTCTCTTCAGCATTAGAAAAGAAGAAAATATAAAATTGTGAGGAAAAGAGGAATAAGAAAAATGGGGATTTATTTAACAAGCAGAAGAGAAAAATATTCGCCTGAGATTCTGGCTCTTGTTGGAAAGATAGAGACTAATAAATAAGCAATGTTTCAATTGTTGTTTTCTTTTTTCACATCTGAAAACTGCAGTCGTGAATTTCAATTTGCTCAATTAATTGTAATGAAGCTAACCTCTCTCTCTCTCTTCTATCCTTTACAATTTCTCCCCTCAGTGTATTCTCCAATGTTGTTTTCCTCCTTTTTCCCGAGCTTTTCATGTTTGTATGTGTGTTGGTCTCTTAATTGAAAACTCGGTGCAAACTCGACCAGTGCAAACAGTTGCTTTTTATTTTTTTTTAACCATTTCAAACGCTTTTCTTTCACCCAGCAGCCCTCTCACTCCACTCGCGAAACATTCTCTCAGGAATTGCTACTCTAATCTCATTGTTTTCGTTGCACAGTTCTTCTCCGTCTGTCCATGGGGCAATTCATTGTCGAATAAAATCAACTCCGTTATTTTAATTCATGGGATATTTTTATATCTTTGTTTTTATTCTCATACTAATTTTATTTCTTCTGACTTTAAATCAGTGACAAATCGCACAGGAGCTAATTGCGAATTCTCCAAGCGTACCTCTTTTTCTTGTCTTCCCTTTTTATTGTCGCTTTCTTTTTCTTCGCCATTTGTTTCTTTAACTGTTCCATAATCAAATGAAAAATTCAAATGAACGTAAAAGGGGAATGTAAAAAGAGTCTACGTGGTATTATACCGTTGGATCAATTGTAACACACATGTTACCTTCATATTTTTGCTATGGATCATATACGATTTGTGGTATAAAAAAGAAACCGTGGTTTTAACAGGTGGTGTTTCATTTCCCTCTCTCTCTCTCTCTTCTTTATTTTTTTGTTATTGCCTGTGCTCTTTATTTCATTTCCTAACATCTCTTTGTCTACAAAACAGTGTTGTTAATTTAGCCAAATGAACGAGCAACATTAACTCATCCGGAACTACACTACAAATAACGTTTTATCATTTTTTATGTATTCTTCTAATATTCCCCTTTTTTTGTTTGTCGAGGAAGTTTCTTTCTTTGCCTTCGTCGTGGCTCGGTGACCAGCGAGAGTTGAAAATTCAACGTGCGATATTGTCTTTTGAAACTGGAGAAAGGTGGAAATCTACCGTGGGCTATCATACCTTCTACCCACTGTCTCCGCTTTTTATCATTCTTTCTCTTTTTATTCAGAATGAAAGTTATGAGGCGAGGGTGACGTCACGATGTACAACAAGCGCGTGAAGTGGTGAAAAACAATTTATATTTATTCCAGTGAAAAACTCAGTGACAATGATTCATTGCTCCTTTGTTCAACATCTCATATATTTTTTTTCTACTCTCATTCTCCTATCCTTTACACTTTTATGTACTTTATTTTATTATTTTTTATTGGTAAACTCTTTAACGTCATCCAGGAGCATCGTTATAACCACGCCAGGTACAAAAGAATTTGATGAAGTTGCTAGCGAGACTATCTCATTCTTCTCTACTTTATTTTTTTCACTCTTCTCTTTTTGTTACCGATTTTCATGTTTTTTTTCATTAAACTCCTCTTTTTCCTTCCTACGTCAATCATAAATAAAAAATCGATAGTCGATCGGATGCAATAATGGAGAGAGGAAGATGAAAGATGAGAGAAAGAGTTTATTACAATTTTTTTCACACGACCAGTTTTTTTCCCCATTCCTTTTTTGTTCTTTATGAAAAATAATAATAATGATAAAGACTATAGCTCAATGATTTTCGCAGGTGGATGACGTATGAACAGGTGTGTCATATGAAAAAAAAAGAGGGGGAGAAAGAATAAGACAGGGAGAATGACTTTATGAATGAGATTATAACCATTTTAATGGAAGTCTCGAGTTTAATTGCCACTGCGTCAATGTTCTTGGATGACTCAAATTGCAGGGAAATTAAAGAGGATGAATCAAAGATTCAATGTACATGAGTAAATCACTCAATTATATTAATTTCAAGAATATCCATGATTCTTCAAGAAATATTGAAAGCATCAAGAAAGCATGGAAAAATTGAAGAGAGGGAAAAAAATTCTAATTACACTTTGGCCTTGGCTGATGAGTCCCCGAGGCGTTTCTTTTTTTTTCGAAAGACCATTATTTCTAGTGTTGCAAAAAATTACCATAATTGAATGTGACAGTTGGCCAAGTACGTTGAAATTTCAGAGGGAAGCCCCCGGAGTGCAGAATGAGGTGAATTGAAACTGGGTCAGGAAATTCATGAAGATAGAGGGGTAAAAGATACGGATTTACTTTTTTTTTCGGTACAAGAAGAAAACTGGGAGAGCTGATAAAGTGTGCATCAAGAGCTGAGGGAAAACGTCGAAAAACGAGTAGACTTAAGAGGATCGCCTGATAGCAGATAGAGTTTTCCCCTCATTCCACAAGCTTTTGTATTCTTTTGAGGAGGAGTTACCCCGGAGCTCCTGGGGCGGTAGGCATGTCTTTAAATATTTTTCTCTTCTTCCATTTCTACAGAATGTAAATTTTTCACTCACAGATAATGGAAGAGAGGAAAAAAGAGAAATCAAGATGTATATACAGAACACCAGTTCGATAAATCATTGTGAATTAATTTATTCTTCTCTCTCTCTCTCTCTCTTGAGAAGAGAAAAAAAAAGTGAAGGTTAAATTCTATGTAACGAAAAAGCGAAAAAATAAATGAAAATATTGAAAATGTCGACTCACCTTGTCGGATGGTATATTTCTCGAACTCATCGTAAATCGTAGTGCGAATTACGAGAAAATCCAGAGGCCGTGTGGGTGGTAATTGTCGAAGCACTAATCAATTCGAGTATTCTTCTCTTTGTATCTCCAATTGATTGAAAGAACCTCCCAGCCCTTTTGATTAATTCCCCACGTAATAAATGATAATGAAAAATTCAAATAAACTAATGGCAGACAGAGAATTCAGAAGAATTATCTGACAGCCTGTTCCCCCGAACGAAACAAACAAAAAGAAAACAGATTTTCCTCAATATCTATAAGTACAGCATATAGAAGCCATGAAAAGACGTTGCGGATGTGAATTTTGAACACATATACACCACACACATACACAATTAATCCTCAATTGACATTTAAAACAAATTCTTTTACCTCACCACTATTATTTTATTCCTCTTCTTCTACTTCTTCTTTTTTTTAATCTCAGCCTCTTCGTTTATATTTATCGATCTTTATCTTGTCAACATAAATAATAATAATTCACGCACAATAATCACAATAACACCATGGTGCTCCTTTATGGTATTAAATCTCGCGGCAATGCCCGCCCCCCACTTTTAACAATATATCTATATTTTATTATTTTCTCGTTTTCTCTTCTCTCTGTCGTAATATTTTCTATTCCCTGTGCTCTCTCCTTTCCTCAACTCCTTTCTTCCCCTCTCCGGATTTTATTTTATTATTTTGGCCCGACGTTACTTGTACATGTCGGGCACAAAGTATTTGAGCAACATTTTAACGAGTATTATTCACGTATCTTTTTAATGGGCAAGTAATAACAATCACAATAACCACTGCACGCACTATCGTGTAACCAGTGTCAGAGCCAAACACATAAAATGGCGTTTAATCCCCGGAGTGCCCCAATGCAGTATTCTGGGAAAGCCTCGGCCACGGACTGCAAGCCCAGCTGAGAATTCACGCAGTAACCAGCCAGGGTCAACGCCTTAGGACGTAGACGCTAGCGTCATCTGCGTTCAGTGCGCATGAAGCTGCGCAGGGGACGCTATGCCGCCGCCATCTTGTTGATCATGGCGTCAGTAGAGAGGTTTGGTGGTATCGATTGTTAAATTACACTGTACGTTTATTATTCCATATTATTTATATAAAACTGTTAATATTTAATGTTTTTATGTAATTGCACGTATAATAAACAATTTTATTCACTTTTTTGTTGCAGAGAAGCCCAATTTCATGCGCCAACGTCAACTCTTCGATATTTACACTCGTGCTGTCCTCTATCCCCCTTTCTCATCGTCGTCACTTCAACTTCACTTGGAAATGCGGTGTGGTCTCGAATTTTCATTGAACGTGAAGAGTGAAGCGGTGGATAATGACAGGACTGTTAACCTCACACTTGGGTGAATGCCAAAAAGTTTGATAGATAAAAGTATGTTGAGTATCGTTGGATTTTCATGAAGATTTATCGGTTCATGGATGTGAAGAGGTTAACACGGCTTTTCACGAACACTGTTCGGTGATTATTGCTGATAGTTTAGCAGAATGTCGGCGATTATTGATGATAAGATCGTGGCTGGGGCTAAGGATCCCAGTGAGATCAAAGAAGATCCTATTGTTGCTCTTACCGTAAGTTTTATTTTATTTCTTAATAAATTCTGACATCAATTAATTATTCTCTCTATTTTCTGCAGGAGAGAGTGAAATCGTTGTATCAATTTCGTGACCATTACTTTGAGAATCACTCGATGGACAATGCAATAAATAAAAACGATGACATAGAACGTGAGATGAAGGAGACTCTGGTTAAATTTGACGAGTGCAAAGGCTACGAGATAGATGGATCGAGAGCTAGATATTATTATCTGAAGGGAAAAGCCCTGAATGTGGTGGAGAGGTTCATCCCACAGGCAGAGGAGCTCTTAAGTAAGGCTGTTAAATTGGAGCCGAAATTGATTGATGCCTGGAATGAACTTGGAGAATGCTATTGGAAGAATGACGACATCAAGCAAGCGAAAAATTGTTTCGTTGGAGCACTGCCTCATGTAATTATCAATTTATCCTCTAAATTCCACTAAATAACCATGATTTATATTTCTTTCTTTTATCAGGGGAGAAATAAAACGTCGTTGAGGAATTTGTCGATGGTATTGAGACAAGAACCGACTGAGAACCATAAGCAAAGAGTGGAGAATATTAAACAGGGTGTAGAGTATGCTAAAGAGGCAGTTGCAATGGATACTAGTGATGGTACATCATGGACAATACTAGGCAATGCTTATCTAGCTTCTTTTTTTACGATAGCACAAAATCCAGCGACTCTGAAACTCTGTATGTCAGCCTATGCACAAGCAGTGAGTATTGAATTCCATTTAATCTCTTATTCATTAATTATTGATGAACTTTTGTTATTATAATAGGAGAAAGACGTCGTCGCCAAAAGCAAACCCTATTTATTTTTCAATAAAGCCACAGTGAGTATCAGAATCAATTATTTAGTGCAATCTACTATTGTACCACGTTCCTCATTAATTATTTATTGAAATTAGGCACTGAAGTACCAAGAGGAGTATAAATTGGCACTCGAGGCATTCAAACGTGCAATGCTGCTTGATCCAATTTGGGAAGTGCCAAGAACGAAATTTGATGAATTACTCAAGTACCTTAAAGACGTACAAAATTTAATTAATAGCAAAGGCAGATTGAAACCTAAAAGACTGTATCAAATGATTCAGGTAATTATTTTATTTTGAGTTATTCCTCTTGCAGATTATTATTCTCATTGATTTCTTCGTTTTCAGGCCCTGGATAAGAAGCACATGGGGCCATACAAAGAAGGATCATACACTTCTGGAAATAAATCAGTAAAATTAGAGTTGACTCCATTGAAAGACTTGAATTTTGGTATTAATATTGAAAAAGTTATTTTCGGAAAAGTAGTCTGTTGGATCCAAGATGCAGATGCTGTTCCTTTGTAAGTATTTGAAAGGAAAAGAATTAATTCATCGTTTTAATCATTAATTCCTCGTTGCAGCTCTTTTTGTATAGTAGACGAGGAAAAGACTTGTGTAGCAGTAACTGTTTACAATTTAGCTGAAGGTCGTGGGGTAACTGTTGGAGATTCAGTTGCTATACCAGAGCCTTTCATGACTCATCATGAATTTGCATTCTCAGGAAATGTATGTTGATCAATAATATATCATTTTTCTTATTCTCCTTACAATTCATTTGATAAATAATTAAATAATCATTTTCCTCGATATTTTTTTGTTTTCAGGAATTTAATTTCAAGTCTATACGCGTTGAGACACCAGTACTACTGGTCGTAAATGGTAGAAAGTTGGGTAGAGATCAGCAGGCAGGAGCTAAACTTTCGAGCTACAAGAGAACCGACTAAGTAGTGAGTTAAAAGTGTTTATCAACGTTTTAACGTAAATTAATTTGCATGAATAATTGCACAAGCTGAAAAATTCAGCTGCGTTGGAGGAAAAATGAAAATATTGAGAGGCAAAAAAATTGATAATACACGTTAATTGCATTAAGATTGTAATTGTTGGTTACAACAACAAAAAAAAGTGCATAATTCAGCAGAGATATTATGGAGTAATTTACTCTTTCAATTGACGAATTTAATATTTTGAAAATTAATCAAATTATAAAAATTTTACCGTCAACTTCGTAGATCGAAAATGTTGAATAATTATGTGGAAAGTGAGAGAGTCGTTTTCAATTGAATTAGAACAGCATTCGGTGAATAATCAATTATTCGTAATTCATTGAAAAATTTAAGAGATCATTTAAGTCTGATAAATAATTCAGAGAAATTATTCTGGTTCCTCTAAAAAGCCAGATAAATAAGTAACGCTTGTGATATAAATAAAATAATGAATCAAAAAGGAAAAAAAAACGTTTTTTATATAAAATGTTTTTCTATTAACGATTATATAATAAATACTTATTTATAACAATAACAGATTACAGTTTGTCGTTGGTAAATGATATGAGGGGGCACTTGGTACTAGATTTTCTCTTCGTTAAAACGAAAAAAAATGAGCTTTTGAGTTCAGTTAACATGTAGAGCCTGACACTAAGATCACTATCGAGTCATTATCCTCAAATTCACATGTGCACTGAAGTTTTTTCCTTTACCTCCTATAAAAACTCCTGAGTGTCACAACAAAGTAAACATCTCGAAAAGTTCCTTTGTGCTTTTTTCTCTCGAATAGAATAATAATTAATAAAAGTCACATGGAGTTAATTAATATTCATCGTATCACAGTACCACAATCACATGTTGACTTCCCACAATTTAAAGTAATTATCAATTACTTCGAGAAACCATTCGCGCCTCTTGGAATCCTTGAAAAGTGGTGCCAGCGTGCGCAATTGAAGTTGAAGTAGTGCCTCATTACCAAGTAATCCATCTAGTTGCCGGAGTAATCCAGCATCACCATGGAGTTTCAAGAGACTTGGATAAGTAAATATGTAGTACTGTACTCTCAAACGCTCAATTGCCCATGCCTCCACTGATTTATTACCACTTGCTGATTGTATGGCACCCATGTGTTCAGCGTACCAAGGTGAAAAGTAATTACTAAGCTCTAAACTTGATAAATCAGCGACTCCACGTGTTTTCAGTCGTTCTTTAATCCGTTGATACACTTGCGGCGTATAAACGAACACCTGAAATTGAAATTTTCGTTACTTTAGTTTTGTATATTCAGAAATTGAGAAATAATCCTGTTTGAATGAAGTATAGAGGAAAATGGATTCGAGTGAAAACCACATGAAATCATTTGAAATTCTCCATTTTCCTCCAATTTACCTCGGAATTTATGATAATTTACCTGATAGAGTGAGTTACCAGTGACAAAAGAGGAGATATAATGTGAGCCAAAGTTCCTGATGAACCTAACAACACTGACTGTATCTCCAACAGTAACATTATCAGCCTCTCTCGCCACTGTTTCATCTGTAATGAGGCTTTCCGGTGGACCAGCGAGTTTTTGATTCTCTCTGAACCTAGCCAGCCTCACCAGCACATAGCAATGATCGCCAGTGATGAATGATGAATTAATACCGAAATGTCTACCAATAGCAGCTCTCGACCAACTGCCTGTGAATGCTCTCCATGGCCTCTCCAATCTCTCAAACGTGAAATCACGGAAATAAGCCTGCAGCAACTGTCTCACATTGTCACAAAACTCCATGTGAAAATCACCCTCAAACACAGCAGCACTTCTTGTACGTGGTCTTGGTGGTGCTGCTACTGGATCATTGAAGACATCAAGTGCTGGCTCACGAAATATCCACGTGTCTGAATCATTTCTCGGGACAACACGCATACTTATACTCAGATAACCGTAGCGACTGAACACATTGACAGCACCACCTAATCTTGGCTTCTGGCTGTTAGTTGCGTGCAATCCAGCGATCACAGTTATCGCCAAGAGGAGGAAACGCACACGTTTCCACATCTCAACTGGCGACTTTACTCGATAATTCTCAGTGTAAACCTGAAATTAAAATTGAGTTCATTAATTATTGTCCATTATTATGTGAGATTTAGGAGAATTTATGAAGAAACCTTTTTTCTGGTAATTAAAATTGTCTAAATCCATTGATTTCAAAGATATTCGTAAAAAGAAAAGATGAATATAATAGAGAAATAAAAAAAATAAGGAAGCTTCCTCAGTGATGACCTTAGACATTACCTAATCATTCAAATGAGCTACGAGTTTTGTTGAGTAACTGAAAGTTCTATTCATTACGAAATAATTCAGTCACTTCTTGTTTCTCAAATTTCAAAGTAAAATTTCCCCTGTGTGAATGAAGTACCAACAACAGAGTAAGCCACTTGTTCTCTTATGTACGTTAAAAAAATGACTAAAGAACTGTGGTTTTTCTTACAAAGTACCAACAACACAGTGCATTCTGCATCGTGTGGCCTTCATCCCCACTACTGTTTGAGGGGGGGAAGGTGGAATAGTGAGTTGTAATTGAGGGGAGATATACGAGACACTTCAAATCCGGAAAGTAAGGTCGGTAGGGAAGTCTTGGACTTGCACGTGCTCTCATGAGTTAAGACACTTTTAATAAATACATTTCATTATCAATTGTTAATCCGGCGATTGATCTCGATAATCCACATGTTCGGATGTAAAAATAAACGCATATTGATCCGAGTAAAAAGATCCTCGATATATTATTATGTTATTCACTCAAATGAATTGAATTAATGATAATTACGAGTTTTTTTTCCTCATTTAAAATTCCTCGTGTATTAATTAGGAAAAAAAAAATAGTCAGTCTCGTGGAAAATGAACAATTACGGATTCTGCAAATTATCCTTCCTTCATGATTTCTAAAATGAAAAACAACATGATTCTACCAGTTTCATTGGAGAATCAATCAGGAAAAATGATATTTCCAAGGATTTGGCTGATTGGATTGAGGTGTTAGTGGCAATTCGAGATGGAAAAAAATGAAACCAAGGGAGATGTAAAAAAATCAAAAATAATAAATGGTGGTGTATAGTTCGTGACAATGCGGTCACGAAGATGAACAGTTGGTGACTGGTACACCACAGAGGAAGAAAAAATAAGAAGTGCAGAGAGAAATATGAAGAATAATACAGAGATGTATTTGTGTCACAATTCCAGTTTGTTTTTTCTCTAATTGTCTTTATGCTCAGTGCAAAATTTCAGTGCTGAAACGGGATTTTCATTTATCTCTGTGCCTCTTATTCTCTCTTATCTCATCTCTTCCGTGAAATTATCCGAGATGGGTAAATTGAGGGAAAATGGGACCACTGGTAACTGGATAATTTAGAATAAAGTAGGTGATGTGATTTTCATGATACAGAAACACGTGTTTTTTATCACCCACTTGTACCCAGAGGATTTTAATCAGTTTTTTTTTATTTCGCCTCTTTATCCCTGGTTTTTCACGAGACTATCTATTGTAGACGCGTTTCATTCCCGTGCCGACAAACCGTAACTTGCATTCCAACTAACTCCTCTCTTCGTCCCAGTAACATTTAGAAGATTCAACCTGCCTCATGGTTCAATGTACTTGCTTTACAGTAAATCTCTACTGTGCACGCGATACTTAAGAATTATTGACGTTTTCTACGTAAATCAATACTACAGATAATAATAAAAGTTTAAAAATTTTCAGCTACATGGTTTATTATAAAAGTTTGATTAATTCCAGATTTCTATCAAATGAAATTGGAATTAATTGGAATTATTATAGTATTAATTTTATTCATGAAGTGCAGAACAATTATACAATATTCCGAGTAAATAATTATTCGAATTAATTGAAATTATAGGATACTCTCTGATAATTTTCAATAGCAAGGTTGAATTAATATAAACATATGTAATTAATTGAATGTTTTTTTTTTTTTTATCAATTTAATTTAATTTCATTGTCAATTAAATTGACAGTATTAATTAAAACATTTTGTATAAACGTGCTGAATCAAATACGTCATGTTTCACTCCATTTGTGGTAAATACACACATGTAGGAATCGAAAATGGTTTTGTGTATGAAAACCGGGTAGATGGGTTCAGCTTTCGCTACTCGCTTTCATAGAGAATTACCACATGTGAGAGTACTCTCATTTCAACGGTTTTTCATTAACAAAAGGTTGAAAATTATTTTTTCAATTTAATCCTCTTTCATGAAATGTTAATGTTCCCTTTTTTCATTCTCTCATTTCTTTTGCTATCAATGCTATTTCTTTTTTCTATTCAATCAATGTCGTTATGCAATTGACACGAGTACATTGATGTATTGACAGAACCTTGGCATGAATAATACGTAGATTCATTGAGGACACAAAATCAGGCATAATCATGAAAAAAAATAATTTAATGACTTTTGTTAAGATTGAAGAGTCGAGGAAAACATGTCTCTATAGACCGTGAATTTTTTCCCCCTTTTTTCTTATCTGCCCATTTTTATTGCAACATCAAAAAGGGAAAATAAAGGTTACGTAACTAGATAATTTATTTGAATTTAATTTGAATTTGAAAAGCATTAATTTACCTTTGAGTCGAAATAAATAGTATCAAAAATCATTTCAATCATCATGATGATAAAAAATTGTCCCTTAACCCCCGTGAATGACACTCATAAAAACTTGACGTAGTCAGCGTTATTCGCTTCGTGTTTATTCACCAATAAAAATGCCCATTGAAACAATAATTGAGCATTCGTTTGTCCCCGGATCTACTGCTCTGGGTTTTATAAACTAAAAATAAAAAAGAGGCAATATTCGTACGCACATACGTGAGACATATGTCAATGATGAATAAATGAAAAAAAAAACGAGTAAAACTGTCACGTGCATTTCATACAAAGTTCCTATTGTCCCTAGTTTTTTTTTTAACCATTGACAATTCACGTTTAATGTCATTGACAGGACCAATCCGAATTTTATTATTTCAAAAAAAAACATATATTTTCATTCGCATTGGGTTTGATCACTCCTGACACCTTTAATAGTACCGTTATGAATCCGTTAAGTGATCTTAAAACAAATTCACGAACTCGTGAAAAAAAAAGGGAATCAATAAACCTGATTTTTTTATCCCAAAATTCACGATTCAAATATTGATACGACCTAGTGGAATAACACTGTCCCTATCACCGGATCACATAAGTTTATTCCATTTCCGTTGATCTTCTTTTCTCCCCCTTTATCATCACATCCATGGGGACAGTGTAAAAGCTCATTTCCCCCTTTTGTAATACGATGGAAAGTAATTGTGATGGGTCAGTGACTGAATCATTATTAATGATTAAAAAAGAAACTATCTCCGGTTAATAATCAGAAGTGTTTGCACATCATGAATTAATCATTTTAGTGTGAAGTTGATAAGCGTTTTATATTTCTTCAGAGAACTCAGTGTAAGCGTTATTTTTATCAATTAATCTGTAAAAAGCAACCACGTACACTGAGAGTCTCTGGTACACGTATATTTGATACAAATTGCTTATTCAATCTTCTTCGTCTACACGAGCTCGGGTTATTGAACGTACATTCGATCATACATGCATGAATTGCCATGAACTATGTATAACCCATGTGAAAATATAGGATACACTAAAATGTACACGACATTCTGAAGAGAACAAACCATAAAGTTTTCATTGGTATATCGTAGCATACATTGTTTATTGAAATTCAGAATGAATCGTTTGGGTTATTGTTTGACAGTAAGTGCTATTGCACGTGCTCGATTACTGAAAAACTCTTAATAATCTAAAATTGAAATCTTTGAGAAATCCACTATTTTCCAAATATCCTTTATTATTTCTTGGGAGAAAGGAAAATAAAGATTTCATGATTTTTCTAGATATTTTTTTAATGACTAAAAAATATTTAATAGTTCAAGTGATTATTATCCTCACGAATGAATGAAAATATCGTGATTGCAAAACGCGTGTACTCTTCATGGAATTAATGAAATAAAAGGAGAGACTGAAAATAAGCGAAATGAGCTGAACCAACGAGTCTCAGAGAATATAACAAGACCCATCAACCTGAAGAATCCCGAGCAGGTTCTCTAACATCTCCTTTTAATCATTCTACATGATTCCTTGATTTTTTTTTAACTTGAATCCTCATTTCATCAAAGCCAGAGTGTGAGGAAATAATGAGGCTAATCGGTGATGCCTTTTTCTTATCATTGAAACAAAAACATTTTGCAAGCCAAGTGTTCTGGGATACAGAGCCATTAACCTTTTGGAAAATACTCGGAATGGTGGGAAAGAGAATTGAATCATCCGAGTGGAATTCTGCTGAATTCACTGAAAAGCTCGTGGACGAAAAAGAAAGAGAGTTCAAATCAATGGAGAATTATTTTTAATTTCCTTTGATGGAGCAAAAATATTCCATGTACCAATGAATACATTATGGAGGTGAAAAAAATCAAAAGAAGTGAATCGACTGATAAATTGAATGGAGTGAGAATGAAAAAAAAAAAGTGACGTGCATCAAGCTCCATTTCCTTCCTCTATTATGATAGAGTTTAATGAAAATAGAAATGCTAAGAGGGAAAAGGGAAAATCAATTGGAAACTTCCGCTTCTTTTTTTTTTACATTTTTTTCTCTCGACTTTTATTAGTGAAGAAAGAAATAAAAACGGGTCAATACTTGAAACACAATGAAACTCGCTGAATTGACGAATATCAGCTGATGTTGCATTCTGGAGAAATAAAATGAATATTTTATTTGAGGTGTCATTAAAATGGAATTTAATGATTTCAACTGTCACTATTATTTTAATCATGAGCTTTTGCATTTTTTTCTTTTCATCGTGACAATGCAATGTGCCTCAATCCAGTGCGAATAGAGACAGTAGAGGCACTTGTAATAGAATGGTGTGAAAGTCCGCGTGACACCGTTTAATGCAATAAATGCAGCTAACAAAACAAGATAAATTTGTCGATGTTTACAATGGATTGAAATACTTGGATTCATGGGATTTAATTAAATAGGATTTCATCAATAAATTTAATCATTTGAGGAAAAAAATGGAGATTTAAACCGAATTTCATTTTTAAAAAATAATATTTGTAGAGTGTAAATTAAATCTCTTGCTCATGTATCAATGACTCGTTGAAATTCTCAATGTTAAGTCAAGGGTCTGAATAGTGTGTGAAATAAAATAAGAAAAAAAGAATTATTCAATGTTTAACGGAGTTGAGGTTGGGCAATTACGTGATTCGATTTTTCATCGCACAATTACATCGACTGTTTGGGTAACAAATGTGCCCCTCATTGCCTCAAGATTTCCCTCTAAATTCAATGCCTATTCATCCCAACGGATTCTTGAAATTTCAGTGATTTTCCGGAAGAAAGCGTAGACCCCGTCATTCTTTTATTACAGGATTAAAAAAAAAAAAACGGAATTTCTCGAGGTAAATTGATTAGTCAGGGTTTTCACTGTCTGTGAATATTACACGTGACTTGAAATTTCATTCCCGAATAAAATGACCCACATATTCATTTTCCTCATCATCACTTTCGGCTTCTATTTAATTTATTATATATTCAATCACATCGTTGGATAATCTCTATTTTCGTGTTTTTTTTTTTCCCGAATTTAATTGGCATGAGAAAAATCCCCGGTTTAAAAATCGCCAATTAATTTTTTTCGATTCACTAAATTGGAATAATTTTAATGTGAGAAAAACGTCAGCTAGAAATTGCATTAAATTTCTGAATTTAAAAAAAATAAATTCACTAGTGAAATACTCCAACAAAGTAGTGGGCGTTTTGTGGACAATTGAATTATTTAACAGAGTAACAATTACACCTGAATTCTCTCATTGCCGAAAATTACACAGTTGATAATTTCGCAAATAATTCACTCTCTCCGCAAAATAAAAGAAACAAAGTATACCTGTTTACGAGGCCTATTATTTGACTTTATTTTTTTTTCATTACATCAATTACTCCGAAAACTTCACAACCCTCGAATTCAACTCGAATGGTACTTTGTAATGATTGCTAAACGATGTTCCCATCTCTCATAGACGAGAAATTGTGAATTGCGGACGTGGGATTAAACTGCGAAACAGTAGCAGGTGTGAAACAATAATTATATCATGTTGGAGAGTAAAAAAAAAAATTCTACTTCGTTTCAAATTACATGAATACTATATTTATCACAAAATATAACGATTTTTACCGCATATTTACTGGTCTTTTCATCGACTCATTATTTTATGCACTGTGTCGTGATTGAAATGAAGGCCTAGAGAGGTGATTGGCATTCATAATGTAACTTTTCAAAACCTACACGTGGAGTACACTAGTTAGCATGTGACTTTCATTCTCTAGGTGAAAATGATTTTTTAATCCCAAAGAAAATTGAATTTTCATTTTAACAATGATGGAAAATAATTATCTTAATTGAATTAATGAAAAAAAAATGTTAAATCCTTTTTCCCTCATTGCAATTATTTGGAATGAAATGAAACTTTCCCAGGAATTTATCCTTCCAAAGTATTTTTATCAGCATCCGTAAATTATCGATACCTAAAGTCAATAAAAGAGGGGAAAAAAGAGAACATTGCCATCATTCTTATACAATTGTAATTGCTTCAATACCCAGGGCTGCTTGTTATCTCAATTCCACAACAAAGCGTAACAAACCGATCAGATAATCAATAATGCGGAAATAATTGTTTATCTCTGAAAAAAAAATCTTCATTTCTTCATAGAAAACAAAACAAACTCAATATTATGACGTCATAACGCACTTTTCCTCATTATCATAATCTTATTTATTTTTCCTCACATCCTAAGACATGATACAGACGTAATCAGACGTCTGGTCACTGTCCGGTTGCATGACACAATTTGTGTAAATACAGATTCAAATAAGCCAAGAATATTTTGACACTGATAAGATTCATTTTATCAATTATTTTTTAACTGTCTCTACGTCAAATATTTTTGAAATGAGGAAAAATAACTATCAAATTACGTAGAAAAAAACAAACACGAGAACTAAATTGATAAAAAATTAATAATCCCAATGAGGAAAAATATTAGAATTTAATTTAACCAAATGTATCTTTAATTATTCGTTAATTCTCATTATAAACAATCTCAAGCCACAGTTGTAACCTCCTTGCGTAACCAATACTCTGCGTGTTGCCCGAGTGCACTCTCTCCAGTATACAAACGAGAAATTACGCAGATAATAAACAAAAAAAAAAACATCCAAATAATAATAACAACAATATCTAACCAGTTTCCATCGTTTGATTGTGCCACCCACAATTACGAAAAGCCAGAAGCAACGAAATTTTCCATTAATTCTTGCAATTTGTCATGAATAAAAATTGAATAAAATTGAATTAACAACTCACCTCAAATCAAACAAAAGTTCCATCCGCATTTATATTTTTTCATCTCCAGGATGATATTATTGAATTCATTGAATAATCAGGAATCAATCACCAAGCACTAAGAATTAAAAAGATAAATAAAATAACAAGTGTATGAATGAGTATAATCACAATACGTCAACTGTATAATGAACGTTGAATTGGTTGGACCGGTGTGGCTTACCGAGCGGACCGCCGGTGACTGCGGTAAATCGAAATCGGTTCGTCCCGAGTGTGTCTCTCGGGGGCTTTTGCGGCGGGGCAAGCCACGAGGCGCTCTGTTCGCCCTCCACTTTCAGAAAAAAAAACCTCCAACATGCTCATATACCCGGGTAGTCTCAAAATGTGTATTCACGTTGGTAAGGTATTTGAACCCTCGTTAACGAGGCCACAACTGACCCAAAACTTGCGAGGGTTCCTTGAGTAAAATCTCGTGCATTGTATGTGTCCATGTAATGCGTTCATAACTGATGTACGAGCATTGGCTCAAACTTACGTGCACCAGTAATTTTCATTGTACAACCGTGTACAGGTGTGCTGAGCATCCTCTTGTATCAAGGATTCAATTAAGTCACGTTGCTTCATTGTGGAATTCACTGCAAGTACATGTCAAGTGTGTCCGCCTTTATGCAGATGCAGAAGGGCCACACAATTATTCCCCCCCTGCTCATTCAGATACCATCATGCTGTGCTTATTCATGGGACATTGAGAAAATTGTCATTTTTATTAATTCAATGCTTTCAAAGCAATGAAATGATGATCCATTAAATTGCAGAGAGAAGAAATATAAACGATGGAATTCCAGGATCTCTTTCCTCCATGTTATTTACACAACATGATACCAGCTTAAATGGATTAGGCACTTTTTTTTTTTTTATCTGAGTGGATCGTCCTGTTCTCTCTTATTTAGAGAACCTAGTCCTCCACCAGTGACTGGAGCCTGAGTGGAATGCCGAGTGTTTCGGTATTTCAATTTTTATTTTTTATTCATTCCTTCTCTTCCACGGGCTTCTCTATTTTTCAACAGAATAAACACAGAGGACCCCGTTCTGGTAGGTTCCAGCCTCTGCCTCATCTCCAAACGTATGGCGGACAATAACCCTCTCTCCTCTAGCCTATCTCGTATCCTCAAAGCCCCCCCAGCACTCTATAACCCATCGTTTTTACACCCCACGTAGAGAGTTCACTCGTCTAGCTGAATAACAAACTCCTAGAGCGCTCGGGTAACACATGAATTTTTATTTTTCCCTTCGAGGCCTTTATTTTTAACTAAATCCCAGTGCGGATGTCCATTCTTTTTTTTTTTTTCCATTCGTCAGTGTAGAAAATCATGGAGCAGTGGAATTACTGAGAAACTAGTGAGCTCGAGAGATGGTTAATCATTTTTGAATCAGCAGAGTGAATAATACTTGTATTATTATGGGTGAACGAAGGAATAATAGTGAAACACAAAGTGCACAGGCTCCTCTGGTAATTGTCTGTTATTAAAAATAATTACAAATGTATATATATATATTATTTTCTGAATCGAGACGAATGATTCAAGTGTGTTGTGAATTCAGGGTCGTTTGTGGTCCTGAAAAAAAAAAAGTGAATTCTGCACCAGAAAGTTGAAACACTTTTGATGATTGGGTCAGGGCCATGAGCATCATAATTACGTAATTAAGTGGATTTTTAGGATAATTATTTCGTCCTTCTCATTGATAGGTCTTAAATATTCGATGATTCTCAAATTTATTCGGATTGAGTAATTCTGTGATAGGATTCTTTATGATCTTTTTTTTTTCTTCTTCTTCATAGTATCATCCTCTAATAGTTCTTGCGCATACAGAATAGAACCGGTTACACGAGATAACTTTGTGGAAATGTATCGTCCTTGGATACGGCCGTCCATTAAAACTCTATTCCATCGTTGTATTATTGTGGATGGAGTGTTTTTCGAAAAAAAAAGCCATTGGTTATTGGATGCCTTTGTGAATTGGAATACGTGTGTTGTAAGGACACTTGTAATACTTGCAGGTGGTATTACTCGATTGGGACCTTTCGCAATTGAAAAATCGAAAGTATTATTTCGGTCGAATGATCCCTGATTATCTACAATGTATTTTTCTATTTCCGTTACAGATCATTTAATTAGATAGGATTTACCAACAAATTAATGTTTTATACGATGATAATGGACTAATTACGTTAATTTTATTCATTGTTCATTCAATTAGAGGAACGTTTTAAATTCATCCTTCATGGATGGATGGAAATGAACTCGCTGAAAAGATCAAGGCTAGTCTTGTGCAAAAAGACAAAAGAAACGATTTTTTATTTCATGCATATTATTTTATTGAGGAATTGTCCTTGAGGTAATTTTACGTTTTTTATCTTTAATTCTTGATGGAATGGATGCATTTGAAATCGTATTGAGAATGTAGAAATTGTTTTTAATTTATTTTATTCATCTATCCTTTTTTCACACGTTTGAAATTGAAAGGATGAGGATAAAGAAGGTCTCTGCATTTTTTTCAACACTAAATACCAACAATTCCCTTCATTTTCATCAGCTGCTGAAAATTTCTGCTTTATCAACAGACAAGCGCTTGTTTATCGTTGATCAGCCGGGGATTCCCCAATTTTTTCCCACAAGCTTCCGATTAAATTAAACAGATGGCTCTGCCTTGTTCAAAATTGTCGGAAAACTCCGAAATTCTCGGAAACTCAAAGTTTAAAACTTTTGTCCTAAAAAAAAAGAAGTTTTTTAAATTATCATCAATTATTTGTTTATTATAAAAGGTTTAAAAAATATTTAATAATTATAATAAATTAGGGAATTACTCGGAATTCTCTAAGCATACATTATGATCATGCATGATAGTGAATCAATTAGGATTGTACGTAAATCCAGTAGTTTAGTACACATCGTCATCATGTCAAGGGAATACGTGAATACAAATCAATGAAATTGACGGTTGACCGCATTTAATTTCCATTTTCATCACTATCTAAACATCACTATTTCCATTTATTACACAAATTGATGCTACACATCAAATCTTCGTATATTATTATCCCTGGAGTTGCACTAAATCCCTCGAGTTAATTAACGCATCATTTCTCAATAATCTGCTTAAAATTACCAAAATCATTGGAATATCAAAATTTCCACAATTTCAACAAAAATATTATCAATTATTTTCACAATACATCTCTCACTCTCTCATTTCTCCAACTTCTATCTTTCTCATTCTCTGGACGTCATTGCCAAGCAAGTTTATGACCCAGACCAACGCCCATAAACTCTGCAAATGGTAAATCTACCGTAAGATCATTCCAGCCGAAAATGATGTATCGTTCGTAACCACGACGAAATTCTACGTTATGGATAGTATGGACCCTGGAATTGACCCTCTCCGACTCCTTTTACTCTCACTAGTTGCCAATAACTTGTATCGAAGATAATCAGGAAGAATTATCCCAACAAAATCATTCAAAATTACCTGAAAAACTCATCTATTTGATTTCATTGAATTTTCCTATTGAATCGTAAACTCCCATTACCAATCCGTTTCAGTTATTCTGCCAGTTGATTAACTCACAATAGCCACAGAATAGTTTAAGGTAAGGCCTTTCTCAATTGGTCAACAAAGTGTTGTACTCTGTGCGCGTTTCCGGTTACTAACGATCCCCACAACACCATCGCAAACTTGTATTCGGCTGTGGAAACCTTTGCACACAAATTTCACCCGGATTTACACGCTGTAGTGATTAGTGCAATTGTCATTGCCGGATGTGGAATAAAGTTTGGGGTTTAATTATTCAATGAAAAATATTGGAAAAAAAGATGAGGAAACGAAGGAATTTTTGTTACATAAGAGATTCCCTCGTAATTCCGTGTACACCGAAGTGAATCGATTACTCCTCATCCGAATGCGGAGGGGCAAATAGTAGAAGGGATAGGCATGAGTCCAGACCACACCTCCTTCAGCCCCCTGTACACATATATACACTTATTCCCCAGTGTGTATAACCCATCAAGCGTCGACGGATTTAACTTTCCGATATATTCCACCACACCACCTGTACTTACCTGCCAACGATGAAGTGTGATGAACCATGGATAATAGTATATAACTAAAGAGGGAGCCCATAATACACCCTACAGCCATTATGAAAAATCGCGTGTAGGAAAAGCCGAGGAGTTAATAATGCCGAGGATTTTGTACCCATCTTCCTACCGTTTCCATCTTTTGTGTCGGAGGAAGAAAGAGGAGATCATGAAGCACATTCTCTCTTTCTTTTCCCTCTGATGAAGAATCGGAGGAAAAATAATATTCTTCTTTTCCCTCATCTTGGGGCAGAGTATCTCTCTCAAAGATTTTTTTCATTAAAGAAGAACAAAGAGGCATTTCTAATCATTCCGAAGAATTAATGAGGATATCTCTCGTGGTTTTGCCTAAATTCTGGAATTGGTGCGAGAGGGGAAATTAATTTTTCGAGATATCGACACACGGCGAGGAGGAGAAGTTGCTCGGTAAAAGGGAACGGAAAAAATGAAAGAAGGGGGTAAAAAAGTAAATATATATGTATAGTTGAGCATCTGGCACTATGTGCAGAGAAAAACACGGGTATATCTGTCTGCCTCGAAATGATTCTCTCTCGTTTCAACGTTGAGGCTTTGGGGTATGAGGCGAACACTGCCGCTGTCCCGACGTTACTTCCGTCACGGTGAGCTTCAATGCGCGCCGATAGTCGCGGCGGGAAACCAACGAGCCTACCCAAAGTCGTCCCATGGTTTCCACGCATTCTACCTACTCTCTCTCTCTCTCTTTATTCTCTTTCTCTCTGTTGAATCCGAGCGTGCGGTTAAAACACTCTGTATGAGCGATCGCCTGTGTGTATTAACACCAACACTGAGCCACATTCTCTGAAATAATAATAGGAAGAAAAAAAACGATGGTAAAAAATGAAGATGAAGAAAATGTGAGATAGGGCAAAAAAAAAGAGAGGAGAAAAAACATTGAAAGAAGAGGAAAAAAAAAGAGTAATAATCTGGGGGATCTTTTAAAATCCATCGAAGCAAACCGCGTCTCAGATTGTGCACCGTGTGTTCAAGGAAAACTATCACATTTTTCTTAATTCTCCCTTTTTTTTTGTCGTCTGTCATAATTTTTCTAATGATTTTTCTAATCATTAGAATGCCCATTTTATTTCATTATTATTACAGTTTATATTATCTCATTTTATAATGAAATTCACCATCTCGTATGTTCACACTTTACTGCCATTTGTTCCATTCGAAAATGAATAAAATGATGAAATAAACAATTGCGTAGACCGAGAGAGAGAGAGAAAGAGAGAAAGGAATTGAAAAATTTTGAGTGTTCATTTTGCGCTCAAGTGAACTGCATAGAAATAAAAAAAGCAAAATATTAGTGTGGGTGAAAGCAACAAATAAAAGCACAAATAAATGAAATGAAAAAAGAAGAAATTGAGAGACAATACAAATTTCATTTGATCCCTCAAAGTGGGCGGTTGTGATAAAAATATGTATTTGTTTGGGAATACAATAGCTAATGGCTGAATTTTCATTAAAAAAAAACCTAAAATATGAGAATTACGAAATTTGCGAGACAAGAGAGGGAAAAAAGTAGTAGAAAATAGTGAATTCCAGTTACGCCGGACGTCAGGCAGTGACGCATTAACACATGGCTACCACGAAGGGTATATTCGACGCTCGGTGTGTTGGAATTGCGTCGGGTGGTGCAGGAGTGAGGTGAGCGCATTGGGCAACTCTCTCTCCCTTCGCCCACCGGCAGTAGGGATGGACAGAGAGAGAGAGAGCCACGGGATTTCACGGGAGGCTGATCACGAATGGACGCGTCTCCCGCAGCTCTGCCGCTGACAGCCAGGAATTGGAATTGCATCGGCGTCGCTCGATAGCCATCCAGCCATCCAGTTGGTAGCTCTCTCTTCGTGCCGACGGTGTGTGTGCCTGTTAGGCCGTTTGGCTGCTCTGCGACTCACTCAATGGCTCACCTACGTATTCTCTCTCTTTCTGCCTCTTACTCACTCCACGCTTTTCAGCCTGCAAGTATTCACCTTCGCAAAATCCCATGCCCCACCTCCCAACTGAGATAGAGACTCAGTACGCGCGAACGGACACGTGGACATTGGCAATCCGATGGAGTATTCCCAGAGACTCTGAAGACGAAATGGAAATTTCAAATTCTAACGTCTGTTTTCAATCGTTTATTTCCGCTTTAGTTTTCTCCCTGATTTTCTTTTATTCCACCTCGAAAAATGAGCCTCAATTTAACAATCTCTCTCTCTCTCTCTCTCTCTTTTTTTAACTCCCATATACTAACAAAGAAAAGTCACAATTTTTTTCCACTCCTTTCTCATTCCACACTCCTGCCAACTCGATTTGTCGATTCCCACATTCGGAAGCGTTATTTGGGTTATCACCGCCATCCTCACACCTCTCTCGATTTAGAGCCCACCCCCAATTCTCATCTACACTCGATCGCAGGGATTCCGCATGTACCCGCGGAGACGCGGCAACGTTACGGCATATAACCCCATCGGGGATTGATGCGCGTCGATACGTTTTTTTTTCCTCCATTTTTTCGGTCTCCTCGTTTTTCTCTGGCCGTAACACAAGCGCACATACAGCCCACTATTTTTCGAGGATAGAGGGATATATAGTGCCAGTGCATTGTTCGTCTCCGTGTTTTTCGGTATTCCAGAGATTGGATTTTTTAATTTGAAAATACAACACTCGGAGCTACGCGGTGGTTTTGCGTGTCAGCGGTGAATGAAAAAAAAGAGGAGAATTTTTTTTACTCTTATTTTTCATCTATATACGGATACACATTGCACACTGTGTCATAGTTTCCAGTAAAACCGAGGATATGAGAAAGCGAAAGAGAGAGAGAGCGTGTGGTTTGGAAATATAAATCCGGGATTTTCTTGAATGATAAAAAGTCATGCTTTTAATATTTTTCTTCTCTCCACTGAAAATCAAAGATTCTTCAATCATCTGATTTAACGAAAAATCCGTATTTCCAAATGAATCCTCTAATTTTTCGCTCACTGAGCGTCAGAACGTTGAGGGGAGAGTGAAATGAGACGAGGCCATGCGACAGGTACATCCGATTTACTTCAACGAACTGTCTTCGCCCAGTTGCTTTTCTCGGTCGTTCCGTATGACGTACGATGGAAGCCGAATGGGGCCAGTTACACGGATGATCTGCCAGATCGATAAGCGGCCCTTCCTCTCCTCCTCTCTTCATAGCGCAAAGAATACTTGCGAGAGAGAGAGAAAAAGCGAATGAGGAAGTGCCAAGCTCTTCCGAATGCCAGAGAAGGCAGATAGAATGAGGGCAAAAGGGGAATAGGATGGAAACTATCGTCTCGTTATATTCGCCTCGGTACACCACGATATTTCCCTCCTACTCACTTAACCATAATCCATTTACTAAATACGTCCCAATTTTCAATTTAAACGCTCTTAATTACCCCGTTATTTGCCTCTCCACGTTTTCCCTGAAATAATGAAAAAATCCGAGAACAAATCAGAAATGAAAATTCCCCATTTCCACTCGGTTTAAATTATTATTTATTATCCCATGAAAATAAATGCCGATGTCACGTGAAGACATAATAAACCTCCATTTTCACGTAAAATGAGAGAGGAAAAAAAAAAGGGGAACGGGGTTACGTAGCACTAACAAGGACCCCCGCAGTTCAACCACGTTAAATTCTCGTTTCTTCATTTCCCTTTTTTCTCTCCATGAAAGAAAAAAAAAATCTCATAACCATGAAGGGGGTAGTGTATCGATGGCCCTCGAAAACGTTTTGCCTTCATGCTAATAACGTAGTGATAGTCTTGCACGCGGTAGTTCTCACACAACTACCCTTTCACCATTCCATTCATCCCCTCTCTGGCTCCATTCGTGGGGTTATTTCCATCCCTTTACGACACCTCGTCTCTATGACTTATGTCCATTGCGCATTATATCGTTTGAACGATAATCGCACGACCCTCGGGCCCACCGATCACCCTTATTATTATTATCATTTTGTTTTTATTGTGAATGGGGGAGGGAGAGAGAGAGAGAGAGATTCGGCATAAAAATGAAAAGTGGGCTTGACCCTTATGTAAATTTCCGGAGATGAGGAAAAAATCATTCTTTTTTTAACCCTCGAAGGGTCATTTTATTATGATGGTCAATACGTCAGCCTCAGTTTCTCGTTATTTTTGAATTTGGGGTGAAACAGAGAATAAAAATAGTGGAAAAAAACCATGAGAAAGTGAGAAGAAATATGACATTCTCAATGCGCACTACCCAGGGGAACAAAAATGTAGGAAAGAAAACGGAGAGGCAGAAAAAAAAGGATATTCGTTGGTAAAGAAATTGTGGTAGAAGGGCAGAGGTCGTAGGGCGGAGATTAAGGGCCGTGGAGGGATAGAGGAGATGAGTTTGTTAAAAAGGTAGAAGCGGGACAGCGTAGCACGCATCAGGGACATCAAAGCGACAAGTCGAAATGAAATCCAACCGCTATATAACCAGGCCTCTCGTTCATGTTCTCTTCCATCTTCTTTTATCTCCGATTTTTTTTCCATGTTCTCACTCTTCTTCCTTTGGTCCTCTCTGTGAACACACACACTGTACGGCCATCTTTGCCCTAGCATTTTGGTGTCTCGAGAGTCAACTACTCCAGTGGCATACGGTCACAGTTGATGCCACTGCACTGTTTCGCAATTTCGTGAGTTCCATTCCTTCCTTTTTCCTTTCACATCACGGCTCTTCTTTGCTCTCCCCCTTTTTTCCCTCAAATATCTGTGTATGAGCTCGTGTTTATACAAATACGTCACGTTTGGAGAAGTGACCGAGGCTCTTTTAGCTGTTTTTTTTACTCTCCTTCAGTGCAGAGAATCCCTTGAGCTTTTACCCCGAGCCACTGATGCTCTACATAATTACGATTCTCCGAGTGTTGCACTCTTGCCTCGTAATTTCAGAAAATTCCATTTCACCCATTGCAGAGGATAAAACGAGAGGATAAGAGGAAGTGAAAGAAAACGGAATGTTTTATGGAAAACATCGTACTTGAATGTTATAGAATCGAGCTGAGAAAAAGAACGAATTAAAAAAAAAAGGAAAAACTTTTTGCATCTCTCCTCTACCCAACTTCTACTCAGCCTAATGACACTTATCTCTTCTCCTTTATTTTCCCACTATTCGTTATATTCTGCCTCTGCGAATGAAATTGGGTTAAGAAATAATGGCTACGCTTTTATTTTCAAGAGCGTCTGAGTCTCTCCTCTCTATTCAACGTTGCCATGGTAAAAAGCCAACGATTCTGCGTATATAATGTAATGAATTATCCCCTCAGTATCAGATCATAAATATGTATTTCGAATAGTAAAACTCTTAGTCTCTAAATTCATGTAAATTCTTTAATTAAGTTACACTGTTTCATTTCTTTCTTTCACCTCATTCCTTTTGTCGAGATAGAAGAGATAACTGTGTAAAGTTGAGGCTCTTTTTTCATGGGGTGCGAATCATCTCGGACTCATTTCTGCAGCCCTGTATCTACGTCTGAGAGGAAATCCTTGTGGGAAAACGTGCGGCAGGCTCGAAATCTCCTTAGTACAGGCCGCACACTCGGGAAAACAACTTTTCATACAGTCACTTTATTTCTAAAATAGATGCAGTTATCTCGCAGTTAAGAGCATTCAATTGCAGCTCATCTAAACGAATTTTTGGTGATGATTAAACGTTTATTATTTTCTTCCATTACTTATTGTTCAATGAATCGTAATAGGCAGGCACACGTGTAACCTTACAAGTAATTGGCCAACGCTGTGAAACTGGTCTTGTAGGCGGCTCGATCATCTATGTAATTTTTAACACCCGTACTACCCTGCCATCTGCATCAATGCCTCGTACCACCAACAACTCTCTATACGTCAGGCATTTGAAAAATTCTCTCTCAGGCGTCACTATAGCAACACTCCTCTTCTCGCAGACAATGGGAAAACGCTGTCTACGATAAACCGAGACTACAGGGCTCCCTCAAGATACCCTCCCACTCACATTTACTATATATAAAATCCGGTGAAGCCTCGATATCGTCGCTTCTTGAAAATGGAGAAGAGAAGCTCTTCTCCATGTTGCGGAATTTATGATTTTTTCGGGCAGATTGAAAATACTTGGGAGTTTATGGATAAAGTAAAATCGATTATTCGGATTAAATTACATTCAATAAGTGAATAATTGTTTTCCTCGATTTTTCCTATTTCGAGAGGAATAGGAAAAAAATCACTGGGCAAACGAATGATTAATGCAGTATGTCATGAGTGTGCTAGAACAACTCACTCAGTAGAACGAGTAGGACACACGCGTTCGTACCAATCGCTTGTAACACGTGTGAACGATGAATGGTCCAGGCAGTAGGTCGGTATTAGACAAAGAGAGACGATGGAAGGGCGAAAAAAATGAAAATAAACGCAGTGTATACCCTTGATGAATTGTCAGCACGTGCCGGAGCAGCACGCTCGTCTAATTACACGGCGATCAGGCTCGATCATCGTGCCTGCCACTGCTTTTTTTATTTTTTACTGAAAAAGGCTGGCTTCTCATTGACTTTTAAATTGGAGGAATTATCAGGGAAATGGTAATTATAATTGTACGATATAATTTAATGTGAATTTTACGGGGAAAATATGGGAATGGAGTTTATTATCATTACGTGCGGTAGATGTGATACGTCGTGTATTTCCCTCTGAAAAATTCTGTTTTCAAATAATAAATTCTCGAGAATATTAAAAATAATGGAAATAACGTCAATTTTAAAAATACTCATTACAAATATTTGGTAATCTGTTTTTTTATCTTCAATTCTACGAGAGGCAGTTTGCGGCTGTGCTATCCCCTCGTAAATAAAGTGTCGGCCTCATCCTCAGGCACCAGGAGACAGAGGCACAGGGATATCACGTTTAAAAACAGAAAATACATCACCAAAATAACGAATAAATGTATACCTATCACTTCTGGTACATAAAGCCGTACGTGTACTACATGCTGTCCGCTGGCTTCAACGAAATGTGCATTGTATTGTACGAACACACGGGGATAAAGTACGTTTTACACGGTTGACAAGCGGATTTTTTCTCCAATTTTTTTTCATCGATAAAATTCGATGAAAAACTATCAAATGAACGATTTTTATTTAAAAAAAAGGAGAAATTGTACTTTTGGTGAAAATGTTATTTATTTTTCTTAATTATCTAAAAAATTAATTTTCCAAGAATACAAAAGTCTTGTATTTGAAAGAAAAGATAATTTAGTTTCTTGATAAACTCTTTTCTCCTCTTGTTACTAAGAGTGACGTGCGCCGTTTCTCCAGTGGAAATAGAAATGGCGCTTCCCTTTTTTTTCCGTAACCACTGAAGAATGGAAGAGTGAAAGAAAAGGGGGCGAAAAAGAAGAGAAGAAGCGAAGTGAGCGACTAGAGGAGGTTAGGGGGATAAAAAGTAGAGAGAGAGCGGGAGTGGACTGCGTAATATAATTCAGTAAGTTTATGACCGGCCCGGGGGAACGATGGCGGTTTGCATATAACCAGGGGTAAGTTCGCCGCGAGCACACGGGCAAACTCCACTACTTCTCATAGAAGAGTGAAAGGAGGAGACGAGGAGAGAGAGAGAGAAAAAGGGGTCGGTTGGCCGTATTTCTTGTCTGGTGAGCTTTACGGCTACCGCGTTCTGCGTTATGACCGCCGAATGGATTATCGTTCCTCCGTGTTTCACTTGCTTGTTTCCTCCGTTCTTTTTATTCTCCTCTTTCATTCATATACAAAATTTCCTCTGTACCAAGAAAAAGACTCTTCCAAATCCACTGGAAAATGGGTAAATAATTTTTCTACAATCTCCGAATGATAAATTTTCTGGATACAAAGAGAAGAATGAGATATCGGCTTTTGATTCTTACGTAAACTCTGTACCCGTTCATCATCCTCCCATGTGTACGCACGTGTCCTTACCTGAAATAAATAAACAGAGTTTCGTATTGTATCTGGAGCACGAGGATTCGGCTTGTTTTGTGTCTTAAAATTGCCCCGCCATCATTGAACTCACCGGCCTGGAATTGATTTGAATGTTTTTTTCAACGTTCTGCCGATGGCCATCAATACATAAATCCACTCGTCTTTGTCTCCCCATTTTACCCCTTCCCCGAGGTACTTAAATACCCCATTGACCTCTCCCCTTTCCCCCATTCACCCGAAGACTCTCGTAATTACGAATAAATCGGAGATTTATTGCTCTACCTTTGCCCGCGTTTTCTCGCTTCTTTTCCGTAAAAATTTAATTGCCACTGTGTTTGATCTACACCAGAGCGACAGAATGAAGCATAATGCATCGAGAGGGTGACATGGCCTGTGTGTTCTGGATGGCACGTTTTACTTCATTACTAAATGCAAATCGTGCACGAGCACCAGAACGATCGATGAGTTTATACGATGTACGCAAGTTAAAGCGTTGTGCGTTACGCCGTTTTAACCGGTTACAGCGACACAAACGGGGTGAGAAAGAGCCACGAGTATATTGAGACATGACACGCGCCTCGTTACATGCCAATTTTCTCCTGCATTTTTAATTTCATTCATAATTAATAATTCTTCAAATTCTCATAGATTTGTCAGAATTATTATCATTTTATCTCTGAATCTAATTAAATTAGACACAGCAGATAAAATAATGCGCTTTCACAAATCCAATTGCAGGAGAGTGATCGAAATTAAGTCATCCATCAGTGATCCATGGCAAATCGGGCATAATAATTGGCGTCGACACTATCGCCACGTGACCATTCATATTTCTCATCTCCCTTTTATTTTTTTCCTTGTGTTGCAACAGTGAAACCTGCTCGTATATTATTGCCAGTTGGAATCATAACTTTAATTCACGATATCGAATCGCATAACATGCGGCAATCGTTTCTCCTCTTTATCCAGCGGCAAAATGACTGTATAAACCTCCTCCATTTCATTCTGTACTGACGATACGTATGTCAGAGCTGTTGGTGTACGTATCGCCCGTCGTTTCCTCTTCATAAGCGCCCCAGCGTCACGACACGAGCTGCCACGTGTCAAAACTCCCTTGTACTTTTTTTTTTTTACTCTACAGCAGTGCCCATGGATCAATCCACCCACTTTAAACACCCACCCTCACCTCATTGGTATCACAAGAGCGTCAACTATCCCAGCTTTTTCCCTGTCTCTCAGATCTTCAGAGGAATAATAAAAGTTTAATAAAAAAGGAATTTAAATATTCGCTCATGTGAGGATAAAAATCAGTCATTATTCTGCACTCTATTATCAATTTTATCTGTATTATTTTGGGGAATTATAAAATTCCAATTGACAGAGTGAAACTCGTTCTTTTTTTTTCATTGCAATCCAATTATAAGAATGTAATTAAAATTTCCCATTTGCGTTCTCTTTTTTTTTTTTTTTTCGTTAATCCGTGTGATCATCCGTAAAACGGCTAATTCTAATTTACAAAAAATAACGAATGAAACAATTGTAGCATGGCCTGTAACACCGGGGACATCGACACTGGGGGGGAAATTGGGAGGGGTATGAAGTTCACATGACGTTCGTTTGTTACCCTTTATTAACCGTCGGATCACAGCACGCACTCACACACTAACGTAAAAAACAGTGTTGAGTTTATTTATTTTTTTTCATTTTTTATTGTACCGTCCAGTATCAGGAATATCTCTTTTTCATTTTTCAATATTTTTCTTTCCTATTTTTCTGTTTATTTCCATTCATTTTTCACGTTTGAAAAAATATGCTCGGTGATACGTGTCAGTTTTATTACAAAAAAGGAGAAAACATAAAATAAAAAAGAGAATTCAGGATTAATTAAAAAGCCGGACATCACTTTTATCAAGATAAAAATAATAAAGTTTTCGAGGGGAGGAAAAAAAAATGAGGCGAGGTTGCAATTCAATTGCTGGAAGTCGACGCTGGAGATTTAATTTGTGGTTCTGAAAAGAACAAAGTAGTAAAACTCCGTCTGAGCAGAGACGCAGAAGCGAGAGAGATCAAGAGTGCTCTTCCTTATTGAATCACAGATGAATCAGTGAACGAGTGATCACGCGAGGCATATACACTACCTTCTCCCTCTGCCCCTTTTTCTCCAGGGGATTGCTACCGACTTTGTGTCCCCACTCCTCCTCTTTTCTACCCGCAATCCTCATCGAGCCGATGCTAACAATGTTTGCAGATATATTGTATCTCACGCATCACTTGGCCCGCAAATTGTTTTATAAACAGATTATGGCGACAGCAGCCCGCGCACACGGGGTCGCGATACACCCTACTCCACTTCTCTTTATAGTTATATGTTATTACTGTGCATGTATATGTGTGTGTATATATGACGGTGGTAATAGAACCAGAGATGCCCAACCTCGTGTAATATCTCATTCGTTTTACGGAAAAAAGAGAAAATCACATGCAATATCTTTCGGGATTTTTACCCGGAACATTTGGAACGGGGTTGCCACTCACCCGGAACACTGCATCTTCTTGGGACTCGGAATTAATGGTTTTTTTTCATCGATTACTGTATTAATAAAACAGTAACAATAATAAGAAGAATTTCAATTATTATTCTATGATAAATCTTCTCGATAAACGACTTATTAAAAAAAAAAATCTCATTATTCATACTCGCCATTAATAACTGAAGTATTTTTAATTAAAACCCTCATTTCAATGAGACAATAAACCAGAGTAAAGTGGTTAGAGTTGGAAGAATAAACAAAAGAGTTTAAATAATGAAAAAAAATTATATATTATCAATATTTATTGTTTATCCTGAAACATCGAATATTAATTGTCGAATTTCCCTTAAAATTCCCAAAATTTAATCAATTTAAATGAATAATAAATTTACCAAAATTGAAATTTCTGAAAACATTTATTTGTCCTATTAATTAAAATCTCCCCTCTATTGAGTTTTAATGGTAAATGCCGTTGATGCAGAGTGTTAATGTACTTCCGTTACCCGGAAAATCTTCCCAGAAATCGGCTCATTGGTTGCTTAATAGCGGTTTACCCGATGTTGTCCGGTAGTGAAGAATCGTGTGCTCATTGTGGTGAAACGCCGGTAGCTTAATGGCCTGTGACCTTTTTTTTTTTTTTTCGTATTGTTAGTGTATTTAGTTCTTGAACGTAAAATTGCCCATGGCGTTTGAACCCTCTCTCCTCTGTATTAACCTCGCTAAAAGGGAAAACTCAGTTATACGTTTTTGAGAGAAACGGAAGAGAAGGAAAAACGCTCAGTGTCCCGACGCTGTGACGCGCCTGCCAGGCGTCTCCGGTCGCGTGGCTTTATAGCTCTGCGTTTTCACTGTGCAAGCCCTCCTCTTAAATTCTAAATGCTTGAGAATACAGTTGTACCACTATTTTTCCCCCTCTCGTCATTCCTGTCCTCTCTTTGGTAATCCCGACCACCCACTGGTCCCTACGCGCTTCCGTTTAACCCCGTACCAAGCCTTTTTCTTCCTTGTTTCCGGTGAATTTTATGCATTCAATCCAACAGACGGATATGTAGAAGACTCACTATTTATTTGCGTGCTTCATTTGGAAATAAATGACGTGAATAATTTAGAAGGTAGAACACGATTATTTTTAAAATTCAAGGAATTTTGTTTTAATTCTCCATTTCTTGGATTTTATTTTAAATTGATATTTTCGTTAATTTGAGAACGAATAATGGTACACGGAAGAGAGTAATGGGGGGCATCCTGGAGAGTGGTAAGAAGACAGTGGAATAAAGCCCTCTCTTTACCCTCTTCACCTCCTTCTCTCTCTCGGTTCTCCTCTCTGCAAGCAATTCCATAGACCTCTTCGAGAACGAGTGCCCTCCTTCTTCCATTCGCCTCGCTGGCTACAGACCACGGAGTTGAATCAATTAAAGTTTAATCCGGAACTTGGATCAAGGGACGCTGAGTGGAATGAGGTGAAGAGGGGGCAGTTACCTTCCTCGCAATATTGTGTGGAACCACGCGAGTAGTTGAAGAGGGGAACAATAAAGGAAACTGTAATAGAGTAGTGGAGGATTGGAGAGAAAAAAAGTGGTGTATCGCTTACTGCAGGGGGCGAAAGGGACAATGGGGGTGGGGACAATCGGCGGAAAGAATAGTTACGGGTAATGCATGCTGACGCGTGTTGATGAGCTGAAACGGAAGCATTCGTTTTTTTTTTTTTTTCGATGGAGAGAAGATAATTCGGCGATATTTGTCAATTAATTCTCAAAGGAATAAACGTTGGATTATTTTTTTCAATGGAATCATGGAAAATATTCAATCTCAAATATCTTCAACCCTTTTCATCTCATAAATCATTCGAAAATTCAATATACCCCTCCCACTTCATGCGTCCACTTCGCCCTAGCCCAAAACTATCATTTTTATCTATTTTCTCGTTCAATCTATTTAAACCCAAAAATATTCCCGACGAAATGCTCGTCGTGTTCTCGACTGCCGCGAGATACCCAATCACGTCGGTATTTGGAAGATTGCCAATATGGCTCCGGGGCGACGATACGTGGATCGTGTCGAGACTTTCGCCGATGAAATGAGTAAAAAAAACACTTGGGAAAATAAAGAAAGAGAGAAGAAAGCCATGAGAATCGTTGGAAAAACGGAATTTTTTCTCGTTTCTCGCTGTAAACTATAGTAGTATATGAAGCCTCGTCAATGCCTCTGGCACTCTGTTTACCCGAACCGCGAAAATCAAGTCGTGGATACCTGACTCGACTCTAATATCGACTTGGCCAAAGCCCGCAAAATGATTCCAATTGGCAGCCTCACTGTTTCCAACGAACCTCCGAAAAAAATCAAAAAAATATTCCCCCTTTTTTCTCCCGATTCTTTTCCCTCGTTTTCATTCAATAAAAAGTATTATTTTCCACCACTACTTCATTCGCAACATACCTCTCCCTCATCCACAAACTAGCGGCTGAATCGTCGACCCGTAGTGTAATTTCTCATTTTTGCCAGAGACAAAAGTGCGCTGAATCTTATTGTTCTTTTGCCGGTAATTAAGGCAACCGAATTAGTTCACGATTGTTCCCTGTCTTTCGTTTTCCCTCCCACTACTTTTTCACTCTCCCGTATTTTCCATTCTCCTCATTCACCTCTCTGCCTCCAGTTGTCCCTCTCTCTTTCTCCGCCATGCTGGATAATAAATAAGATTCCTGAGAAAATTCCAACGACACTCGTTTGGCCCAACTACGAACAATTTTCATACAGTTATATATAACTGGTGCATTCTCAGCGTATACATTACGCTTGAGTGATCACGGAGAATTAATAATAGGACACGACTTTCAAGCCCATTCTTCAATTTTATTCATTTTTTTCCCG